>CAXHSM010001350.1:588565-687173 GCA_964019185.1 Maratus speculifer | reverse complement strand
CTTTTATGGAAAAAAAACAATCAGAATTCAGTACATCTTGAAACTAAGTAATTTATACGAATTGAATAATTTCCAACTAAGCGAAAAATTGCCCAGGCCGGGAGTCGAACCCAGATACTTGGCTTACAAGGCCAATGCTTTACCTGTTAAGCTACCGGGGTGACAGCCGGCTGGGATTTTTCGCTCAGATAACCTTATTGGTCATAGCATCTGGTCTGCCATTTAGACAGTTCAACAGAATAGACCGCAGGCCAGATACTTGGCTTACAAGGCCAATGCTTTACCTGTTAAGCTACCGGGGCGACAGCCGGCTTGGATTTTTCGCTCAGATAACCTTATTGGTCATAGCATCTGGTCTGCCATTTAGACAGTTCAACAGAATAGACCGCAGGCCAGATACTTGGCTTACAAGGCCAATGCTTTACCTCTTAAGCTACCGGGGCGACAGCCGGCTGGGATTTTTCGCTCAGATAACCTTATTGGTCATAGCATCTGGTTTGCCATTTAGACAGTTCAACAGAATAGACCGCACCTGCGGTCTATATTGTTGAACTGTCTAAATGGCAGACCAAATGCTATGACCAATAAGGTTATCTGAGCGAAAAATCCCAGCCGGCTGTCGCGCCGGTAGCTTAACAGGTAAAGCATTGGCCTTGTAAGCCAAGTATCTGGGTTCGACTCCCGGCCTGGGCAATTTTTCGCTCAGTTGGAAATTATTCAATTAGTATGATTACTTTACCAATCAGTTAGATTGTGTTGAAAAATAATAGTATAAGTCATTTAATAACTACAGGTATTAGAAATGACATTTTAAATGAAACTAGGATATTTTCTATTTATAGATTCCTGATGAGAACAACATAATTTTAAAACACTTTTCAGCAATCTCTATTTAAATTTCGAAAGCTCAGTAAACTGCATTTAAAAATAACAATCGATGTATTAAACACATTTAATTATATCTTATTTTCAACATTATGGGGAATTTAAGGCAGTACCCTTTAAAAAAAAGTATTTTTAGCATAATCTCCTTAGTCTTGATGTCGCCTGTGGTTGAAACTAAAGAAAACCCTTTAAATTAATTTAAATGTTTTTAGAACTGTTAAAATTACTTTTAGATATTTTTAATGAATGTGTCCATGTAATAAGCATCGATATGTAGACTGATACATTTTTGGAGATGTTTTATGGAAATTTTAAGCTGACTGTTGTTGTACCATGTAATATATGTCTCAGGACTAAGGAGGTGTAAAACGTCATCAGGAAGACAGTTTTAAAATCAAAGAACTTTATTGTGAGAAATTACTTTTAAAAAATCTTCTGACTAAAACATTCTCAATAGCTAACAGGTTCAATTTTGCAGACTTATAAATCTATTTTATGTCAAAAAAATATTGCAATATTTTTGCGAACATATATAGAGATAAAACCTGATAAAAAAGGGGCTTGCCAGAAATAATTTTGAAGTTCCCCATTTGCTGATTTGCTAGTTTAAAGTGGCCAAATTTTATCGGTAGACGTTTTATTTTAGTCTCTGTAATATTTGGAATAAAATACTATTTTAAAAACAGTGTATGCCAAAGTTCCTAAACAAAAGAAGTATACAAATCAGTTAATCGCAGTTAGAAAATTATGAAAGCAAAAATTAATAGATTGCTCTTTTGAGATTTTTTTGTAAATGTTTCGCACAAGTTTTCTCATTAGATGAATAGACGTTTCTTTAAATTACACTTTGAAGAAGCATCTAATTAAAAATTAAATCTAACTGAACATCTACTTAATTTATAGGAGCGAAAGTTAAGATTGTTCTTTAGAGATTTTTTTTGCATATATTTCGCACAAGTTTTCTAAATAGATGAACAGATGCTTCCTTAGTTTCTTTCTAAACAGATGAACAGATGCTTCCTTAGTTTCTTTCTAAACAGATGAACAGATGCTTCTCTTTTAAGAGAAATTACTGTTGCATATCTCATACAAAACTTTTCTCCCTAGTATTTTTTAAAAGATGCCTGCTTAAATTATATTTATGAGAGAATTTCATGTTGCATGTCTCACACACAATACCCTCTCTCATTAGTATGAATAAACTGATGGCTCCTTAAACTACTCTTATCAGAGAATTTCTTGTTGCATTCCTCACAAACAAAAGGTTTTTCACCTGTGTGAATTGGCAGGTGTGTGCTTAAATTACTCTTTTGAGAGAACTTCTTGTTGCATATATCACATACAAAAGATTTCTCACCAGTATGAATTAACAGATGTCTGTCTAAATTAGACTTCCGAGAGAATTTTTTATTGCATGTCTCACAAACAAAAGTTTTATCACCAGTATGAATTAACAGATGTGTGCTTAAATTACTCTTGTGAGAAAATTTCTTATTGCATATATCGCACACAAAAGGTTTTTCACCAGCATGAATTAACAGATGCCTACTTAAAACATTCTTTTTAGAGAACTTCTTGTTGCATATATCACACACAAAACCTTTCTCACCAGTATGAATTGACAGATGTCTTTTTAAATTAGACTTCCGAGAGAATTTTTTATTGCATGTCTCACAAACAAAAGTTTTATCACCAGTATGAATTAACAGATGTGTGCTTAAATTACTCTTGTGAAAGAATTTCGTATTGCATATATCACACGCATAAGGTTTCTCACCATTATGAATTAACAGATGATTACTTATATCACTCTTTTTATAGAATTTCTTATTGTATATCTCACACACAAAAGGTTTTTCACCAGTATGAATTAAGAGGTGTTCGCTTAAATAATTTTTTTTCGAAAATTCTTTGCTGCATACCTCACAAACAAACAGTTTTCCATGCTGTGAGTCAGAACATACTTTTCCTAAAACCTCTTGTAAAGAAATATTTTGCTGCATATTTCACACTTTAAAGACAGTTTCGAGTGATGTGATGTGCATCTACATTCATGACTTTTTGCATCTACAATAAATAAAATTAACACAATCAATCACCTTTTAAAATTCACGAAAAAGAAACTTACAAAAAAATAAAGTTATTAAAAAATATTAAATTAAAAAAGAAAAGTGAAATGAAATAGACTCCCAAATGTCTGAAGCTCTCAAAGCCAATGGTTGTCAGATTAATTTTCTAACTGCATAAAGATTTAAACTGTAAATAAATCTACAATAAATAAAAAAAATAATTGCCAGCATAAAATAAAAAACTTATCATAAAGAAAATATTATTGATAAAACTAGAAATAAATGTTATAAATGAAGAATAAATCAAATATTTATGAATAAAGCACTTATAAATAAAAATATTTTTTAAAACATTTATAAATAAAAAATAAGTGAAACTTATAGAGAAAATTTTATAATTTCATATCTGTCTATGAAAACAATGATACATTGTATAAGCAATGTGGATAAAATAATTTATATTTACAGCAAGGAGAATTATAATCTTTAGAATCATTTAGTCAAACTTCTTGCATATTTAAGGTATTTTTAAACTAACATAAATACATAATCAGGAAAACATTTTGCATTATCAATGCATCTTTACATTGCATTGCAATAATTTAACTATTTAATAATACTTTAAACATGTTTAAAGCTGCATTTAATAGATTATATATAAAACAAAATACATTTCTTTAAAAGTTTTAAAATAGTGTTTAGGAATGCATTTATAGATCTGTTTATGGAAAATGGATTAAAAATATGTGAAAATTATCATTAAAAAGATTTAAACTTGAGCATTTTATAACACAGTGTGTAGAGAGTACGGGAGAACTTCAGATGGGAAGGGAAAAATATTTTATCCAGAAACAAATCAATCAAGAAAACGTTCAGTATGTTTAATAAAAATTATCAAAAGAATAAAATTTAACATTAATGTTGTTGCAGTTATATCTGTTTTGAAGCAGCATAAAAACACCTTTTTAATAGCAAAATTGTAGTATTTTATATGAAATTTCAGAAACAAATTTGAAATAAATAATAGGGACTTTATATAATGAGCATATAATGCTTCAAATTGCATTATCTATCTAATAATTTAATACACTGTAGTATTACAATACTGTGAGTGCGCCTCAACTCCTACTGATAACTTAGAAAAATATTTCATTAAATGAAATTTAAATTTTTGAAAAGCAGGTTTAAAAGTAGTTGAGAAGAGGGGTTGATTGGGTTTTAATCTTATGTCATTACAACGGTGTTTTAGTTGACGCCCCTGGTGGGTTGCTGACATTAAAAATTCAAAAGTTAAACTTTACAATACTATCCTAGCAATACAGAAAAAACTAGCATGAAGTGTTGAAAATATATATTGTGCAGTTATAGGACTTTAAAATATCTTGACAGTTCATTTAATCAAGTAAGTATATTTCTTTTCTTGATAATAATTCATTAAATTCATTCACAATCTGTAAGAATTCTATGTAAAGTGATGTTTAAATGATGAAACATGAAATTGAAAACACTGACGTTTATTGTATAAATAAAAAAAAGACAACTTAACTTGAAATGCAATGAACTGACTATTTGTCAGTAAAATTAATGAAACAAATAATAAATTTAACTTTATACTCAACTATCTTCATCAGACATCGGTTCCGTCGCCTTTAACTTTCATATAAACATAGTTTCTTTGAAAGATATTCAGCGTAATCTTTTATTGAAAGTAGACCTTGACGGATCGTGCTATCAAACAAAAAGCTTTACCTTGCAAAAATACAAATGGTTCTTCATTTGGAAACCATCATTTTAGCTTTAGATTAAACCGATTTTGAAAACCTCTTTATATTGGTCTGGAGAATTGACTAAGAAGTCATAACAATCAAAACCCAGCTCATAGAAAATCTTGCGATATTTTCTGGAGTAGGGAAATTTTTCACAGCAGCTATCTTCTGTGGATCGGGATAGATGCCATGTTGATCCACTAGGTGTCCCAGTATGGTAAGTTTCTTTTTGCCGAAACAACATTTGTTAGTGTTAAGCGTCAAGCCCGCCTCTTGGATACATTTCAAAACCTTCCTCAGACGTGACTGGTGCTCTTGAAAATCCGGCGCATACACAATGATGTCATCCAGATAGCAAAGACAGATATTCCATTTGAGGCCTCGTAATACTGCATCCATCATGCGTTCAAATGTAGCGGGGGCATTGCATAGCCCAAATGGCATAACCTTAAATTCGTAGAGACCGTCTGATGTCACAAAAGCTGTCTTCTCTCGGTCTTTTTCATCCACTTCTATTTGCCAATAACCTGACTTCAAATCCATCATTGAGAAAATTCTAGCACCGGCGAGGCAATCCAAGGCATCATCAATACGTGGCAACGGATAGACATCTTTTTTAGTGACATTGTAATCTCCATGAGAGAAAATGATAAAACTTGGGAAACTTCGAGTAAACATCTCATTTCACTAAGGAAGAATTAACTTCACATTCCTGAGCTAAGCACCCATACCGAATGGATTTTAAAACTGCCGGTATTTATTTTTGTCAGCTGGTCCAAAAGGCATTGCCAGAAATAGAACTAAACTTCAAAAATCTCCAGAACCGATCTCTGATTGGCTGCAAAAGAAATACGTTGATAAACTTCACAATTTGTGAAGTCTACCATTACATACGAAAAATTACTCTCCGCGTAGGGAGATTAAGTTGCGTTTTGCGTC
The DNA here is from genome assembly GCA_964019185.1 of Maratus speculifer. Classification (NCBI taxonomy): domain Eukaryota; kingdom Metazoa; phylum Arthropoda; class Arachnida; order Araneae; family Salticidae; genus Maratus; species Maratus speculifer. The sequence continues at coordinate 681,514 of CAXHSM010001350.1, read as the reverse complement.
AGGCACAACTGACAATCGTTTGAAGTGATTCCATGCGACAACCAACCATGCATCCGTTTCGGATGGTTCTAAAAACATAAACAAGAGCGATGTAGCTGGAATTTAAGAGCTTAAATGAAAATAGATAAACGTAAGTGAAAAGAAATAAATAGGTTACTTTCAAAAGAAGATAGAGTTACGTTTAGGGGGGAAACTTAATTAAATAAGAAAATTTTTTTCTTTAACATTGGCAAAAAGTGGGGAAACGACGTTAAACTTTACCTACAGAACGCCCCTTTTTCCCCAGCTGGTTGCCACATGGAGTTATCGAGTTAAACACTTTTAAAACACTTAGAAAATATGTCTACTTTTAATTACCATTTGTAACATTAATTAAACATAAATGCAAGTACGGAAAATTTACTTAAAAAAATATATGATGCAAAAAAATACATGATGCAAAAAAATACATGATGCAGATACACCTAATTATAGAAAATGGCTGGAATGTCTCACAGTCCATCTACTTGACTGAAATAATTTATCTTTCAGAGTTCTACGTTAAATGTTCAATAAAAGTTCAAATAAAGTTTTTGACTTTCTAAGAAAACAGAATTAACAGGACTACGACGTATGGCATAGTTCCAAAAGATATCCTAGGAAGTGGATATATGAAATGATACACTATGTCTGTACCTTTACTGCATCAATGTTTATCGAAATTTCAAAAACTGGTCTTTGCTCAGTGCTTTAGTAAGCAAGTCGGCCAAATTTTCTTTGTAGACACATGTTTGATGTCAAAGACACCGTTTTGATAAAGGTCTCTCAAAACTTATATTTCAAGTCGATATGACGAATTCGGACTTTGTCGTTGTCTTTGTAAAAGAAATGGCTGCTGTATTGTCGCACAGCATGATAGGTCGCTGTATTGAGCTTGGTTGGAATAGTTGAGGAAAGAATTTTGAAACTTCATGGATAGTATCAGATAGGAACTTGATTTCTTTTCCGCTTCGCTAGCTGATATGAACTCGGCCTCCATTGAAGAGAGAGCCGTGCAGGTCTGCTTGGTGACACGCCATTGTATGGGATTGTCGTTTACCAGGATTATGTGACTTGACCAGGATTTACGATCATCTAGATCGTTCACCCAAGATGCGTCGACATACGTTCGAATTTGTAAAAGTGGTTTGGAGCTTCAGTCCCAGTTTAGCTGCGTTGGGCAGGTAGAGCAGCATTCGATATAACGTCCGATAGTGCTGGTGTGAGGGCTTTTCTGTATATTGCGAGATTGAAGATACGTACCATGCAATATCAGGTCGACATCTGTGGCTTATGTATTGCAAGCAACCCAGCAAACTTCGGAACGGAAGGTTTTCGGGCAATTCTTCACCCTCTTGAGCTGAAACTGGGATAAAGCCAGGAGAAGCTGGTAACGTTATCCTAGAAAGACATTGAACATTAAACTGTTGCACACACTTTTCAATATATTGTGAGCAGGTTATATTTTTAAACTGATTGTCTTCTTTGTTGAATTGAATTCCTAGTAAAGTATGAATGGCTCCCAAATTTTTAACTTCATAAATATTTTCTATTACACTAATAACTTCCCGTAAAGCACCCTCATCTTTTGCAAAAATGGGGAGGTCGTCAACATAGACCAAAATCATTGCAATACTTTTATAAATGTAGACGCAATTCACCCCACATAAAAAAAAAATCAATTGCGATGTGTTTTGTATGGAGGTCGTGGAACCAACACCTTCCTGCCTGGTGCAGGCCATATATTGCTTTATTAAGTTTAAGAATATCAGTTTCCCGGCCTGGTATTACGTATCCCCATGGTTGTCGAATATACGTTTCCTTATCGATTTTTCCATACAAGTAGGCACACTTTACGTCAAGTAGGCAGTTCTTCCATTTGAATATCATGGAGAATAAGACAATAAAAAGACGTATCAAAGAAAAGTTGACTACTGGACTAAAAGTTTTATGGTAATCCAAACCCTTTCGCTGTTTGTTTTCAAGCGCAACTAATCTAGCTTTGTAAATTTGAACTTCCCCAGATGCATCTCGTTTTACCGTATAAACCCATCTCGTACCGATGACTTTCTTAGTGGGGTCAAATGGTACTGGAGTCCAGACTTTCCTTGCTAGCATGGTTGAGATTTCTTTATTCATGGCGTCTGTCCACTGTTTCGCTTGTGGGAGAGTCGTAGCATGTTTTGCAGACTTTGGAGTCCAATGACAATTTCTGTTAAATTAGCTTCATGAATTTTAGAAAAGGTAATGGGTCCCTGATAATCTTACTTATTGAAAAATTGGCTATGTCAGAGTCATATGAAAGATTATTTTGCTTACAGTATTCATCAAGGTCTTTAGTACTACGTAAACGTTCACCAGTGGGTGCAATTATTTAAATGTCATGCCCACCTGCTGATGCCTCCTTTTTTCTTGTGGTGACGATTCTTGTGAAAATGAGCTTACTATCCTCCTCTTCCTCGTTGTCATCGTGAGTAGTGTCATATTGAATTTTTTTAGTAGAGTCATGCTCATCTTCTGAACTTTCTTTATCTGAAGAGTCGTCGTGCGATCCACCGGCACATAGTTCCTTGTTTCCGTCATCTGGCTTCTCTTCTTTTGTTACTTCTGCTAGTGTTGGAATACTAGAAGTAGAGGGTTCTTCCTGATGTATAACAGGCAAAACATGACTAGAGAGTAAACCTACAGTAAATGGTTCTTCAAAATCGTGAATACTGTTATGAGACAATTGTGGTTGTTGCTTTGGATTCCCTAACTGAGCTTCATCAAATGTGACGTGTTTTGATTCAATAATGCGGTTTTCACGAGGAAACCAGACTCTATAACCGGCTGTGCCGAGTCCATATCCAATAAACACACCACGTTTAGCCCTGGCCTGTAACTTGTTACGTTGTTGCTTTGGCTGGTGAATATATGCTACACAGCCATAACGGCGAAAATGGCGAACTGGTGGTTTTTGTCCATACCATCTTGAGAATGGGATTGCGTTAATTCCTGTGTGTAGGATTCTATTACAAATACAGTTGACTGCCATTACGCTTCAACCCAGAGTTTGGGAGGAAGGTTCGCTGCTTGGCTAAAGGTACGAACTCCTTCAAAAAGTATTCTATTGTAACGCTCATCAACGCCATTTTGCTGGGGGCTGTATGCCGAAGTTGTTTCGTGCTTAATTCCTAATTTTGTGACTAAATCATTTATTTGCTTATTGCAGAACTCGAGGCCGTTATCGGTGCGGATGACTTTGACTTTTCGTTCGGATTGTCTTTCAATAAACTTTATAAAATTGTTTACTTTTGAAGTGACCTCATCTTTCGTTCGCAGGGGATAACAAAAAGCTCGGCGACTGTAGTCGTCAATGAAGGTCAGAAGATACCTATGTCCGTTTTTAGAGCCTACTGGCGTAGGATCTCAGATATCAGAATGAATGAGGTCTAAAATGGCTTTAGAACGAATATGTGAAAGCCTTGAATGAGTAGCTCTGGTGCTCTCACTTAGTATGCATGGCGCACATGCATTTGGATGGTTCGGAACCTTGAAGAATATCGCAACCTTCAATAAGTTTATTATTAACCATTTGCTTAATGACTTTAATGTTACTATGGCCGAGTCTCTCGTGCCACAGCATGATGTTGTTTCTATCTGCTATTCATAAGCTTCATTGAAGTTAAGTCGGTTATGAATAGGTAATCTGCTACTATTATACGTTTGCGTTTCAATCTTGAGGGAAACTTCATTATTTCCCGAGTTAACTATTTTGGAATTAGGTTCAACTTTTGGTTTATCTTCCTGGGCTGCATTAGATTCGGAACTTAAACTTGATTTAGATTTAAATTCTGACCTGGAAGTTTTAATTTTACTCGCATATGAGATATGATTTTGACTGGGTGGAGTTAGAATATTAGAAACTTTATTTTCCGGTTTAGCTTGGGTTGAAGAATTTAACCGAAATTTTACTTTAGTTTCTTTCTCCTCTTCTCCACTATCTTATTTAACTTGGGTTAACTTTTCATGTTCGGGTTTTGTTTCTTTGGATTTTGTTTTTAGAGCTTTAAGAATTTAAAAGTTATTTTTACGTTGAGCGGTGTATAAATATTTCCACTTACTGTCATAAATTTTGAAACCGTTATCGAGTTTGGGATGTAAACCAGCTTTGTCCATTTTACTCATACTTATGAGGTCTCGGTGTATATTTGGCACATACATGACATCAGTAAGTTCAAGAGTATGAATTTTGTCTTTATCTTTAATTTGAAAAGAAACTCTTCCTACACCTCTTACTAGATGGGGAGTTGTTCCCATACGGACAATAGCTCCGGGAGGGAGTAACTTAAGAGAAACAAAAAAGTTTTTATTTTGGCAAACATGTGCCGTACTTGCAGAGTCAAGTGTCCATTCCCAACATGGGGGTAAGAGTTATGATAAAAAGCAATCATTTGTCTCTAATTCAGTAAAAAATGTGTTATTAGGCTTGTCACTTTTAGATTTTCAACTTAGATTTTTATTTCTACAAAATTCTGATTTATGGCTCGTTTATCACAGTATATACAACGTGTAATACTTTTAACTTCTTCGTTTTTATCAATACTGCTCACACATTGAAATGTTTCTAGAGATTCATTTTTACGCTTTTCACGACTTTCCCGAGCTGATACTTCGCTTAAAAGTTCATCTTTAATATTTTTATAAGTAAATTTTGCATCAGGTAACTTTTTAAATTCTCGTTCTTAGTATTGATACTGATCTGGGAGATGACCTATTAGCCTGTAACATTTATCTAAATCGGATATTGTAAAAACAAACAAACTAGAAGTAAAATTTTGACATTTCATATAGAATTAAGTATAGATTTTAGAAATATTTTGAAAACTAAGAGAAAAGAGACATCCTTTAAGAAGAGAATACACACACACACACAAAAGAAAAAAAAACTTAAATGTATTAATATTTTAAGAAGACATTTTGAATACAAAATATATCAAAAGCTTAAAGTTTTAACATTACAAAAAATAATTTGCACAATGAGTGACTAGCACATTTAATGAATATTGGTGTCAGTCATTGTAAATACAGACTTGTATTTACAATAAAAGGTCTCAGAAAAAAACTGATGGAATGCATCCAATTTTATAAATAAAAATAGAGCTGAATAAAATAATGATGCAATTTTTTTTCATTCCTTTTATCTTATTTCATATTTTATCCCTTCGCACTTCTCAGTGATATTTCATGTTTTTCAATAAAGTTACCATGGAATTCGAAAAATAACTCTTAAGCCTCCATACCCTCCCTCATCCCTCACCTTTCATTACTTAAAATATTGAAAAAAGTTGGAGACGGAAATGATTAGAAATGAAATTTTTGGAAAATTTTCTCAATACTAACTCTTCACATTAATGTCTGTTCACAGTAATTAATTGGTACATCATAAAATGCATTTCATAAATTTTTAAAGTAAAAAAAAGTTCTAGACTTTTAAAATAAGCAAAAACAAAAAACTATTCAAATAATGAAAGTGTAAAGTTAGTATTTCATGAAAGTGTCTGCAAGTTTGAATTGTTTGAGTACATGAAAAAAAAATAGCTGTAAATAAACAGAAAAAATAATTTAAAAAAAATGAAAAGAAAATCTGTTTTTTTTATACTGTTTTATATATAAATATGTATTTATATATATAGAATGCTGTTACAAGATTTTTTTTTCAAAAAGGAGGCCTTTTTTATTTTAATTTCTCAAAGTAAACAAAATGGCAGATTTGAGCTAAAAATCCACTTTTACTATAGATTCCTTCTACAGTTATAATTTGCTAAGGATTACATCATGCCTCAATGATGCTATAATCATGCATGTAATTCTCTTCATTGGTTACTCTTTGTTCTGTATGCAATTGAATAATTGGCCGTAAATTTTCTTTGCTTTATGGCTATTAGGTTTCGTAAGCGTTTGTTTTTCTTAGATTGGTCCATTGTAACTGTGGATTTTGCATTATGATTTTATTCTTTTACCAGCAGGGTTGGTCCAGGCATGGTTTAAATGTTTCAAAGGTACTACTCTGTTATCCTGTCAACCAATTTCACCAAATTATACAAATCGCCAAACTATTAGACAAATTATACATACTGACATAATTTTTATTTTAAATAACAAGAAAATTAATAATTAGCAGAATATTAATAAAAATACAAATAAAAAGTCGAAATAAAAATCCCTTAATGACATTTTAAACACATGAATCGTATTTAACGTCATTGAATGTGACATTCATGATCATCCATTATTGCCATTTAATCTTATAGTTTGGCGATAAATTTTTGGTCGACGTAAGTAATTTCTTCTTTTAACTGTCTTATCTCAGCAGTCACTGGAAGACAATGTGAGTCTAGATCATGCTTGTATGCATGTGTTGATGAACACATTTGAAGCTCTGATAAAACATGTGAGTTTAGCAAAGATAAAATAAATTAAAATTTTTTCAGAAGTGCTTTCTATTGAACAGCTGCAATAGGTAACTTTTTATTTTTTGTAATGAAAGCTACCTAAAATATTAAATATCTCAAAAATTAAATTCCTTTGTCAGTGAAATTATACTTTACAAACCAATTTTCCAATTCAGACCCCAGCAATAACACCTTAGCACTGTTACTATGCATTACTTACCTTTTATTTATAAAACACAACTATGCTACATCATTACACTTAAAATAAAACATATGCATTGAATTAAATGACATTACTGAAGATTTGATAATATTAGCAGAAATCGGAAAAGTAATTGATAAAAAATATCAAAACAAAGTTTGTTTTTTAATTTTTTTCAAGATATATACTTTTTTAATTTACTTTTCATATCTTCTATTAATACTCCCAATTTGAAATCCATCTAAATTTTGACAAAAGAATTGCTTTAAAAAAAAGGAATTTTTATACAGTCTAGGATCGATAATCTGCGCACCCATAATCCTAATTTTCTATAATTTGCATTACTTTACGAATAAAAATAGTGAAAAAAAAAACAGTTAAGAAAATTTGGAAATTCATGATCCAAAAATGATTTTTTAAAAGAAATAATAAAATATATTGAAAAAATCATAATAAAGCACACATATTTTTAATATAACTCTTTTGTTTTATTAACAGTAAAAAAAAACTGTTTTATGGAACATATGTTATATGCACATGTAATTATTTTTATTTAAATGCACATACATATCAATTTTTCAATAAAATAAATTTAAAATGGCATTTTTAAGATAGCATATTAAATTAACTACTAGATTTCATATTTATCTTTTCATATTATACTGATTATAGATTTAAAATACTATTTAGGAAATAATAAAATGTCAGATAATCCATAATATTCTATAATCCACAATATTCCATAATCCACACAATATTTGGTTCCAACTTGTGTGGATTATAGAACTCAGACAGTATTATTTTATAATAAACCTAAAGAATTAACCACACACACAAGAAAATCCATGTTATGTTCATTAATGCTACAAAAAAATTAAAGTTACAAAAATACTATTTTCAAAAGCTTTAACTTTGAATTTAACTTTTGTTTGAATTATTGATAAGTTAAACTTTATTTGCATATAAATGTAGAAACATTTAAATAAAAACAATATTTCTGACCAAGTTATCAGTTGAGTCCCAAATGCTTGAAATTAAAAATTAAAAAATAAACAAAATAATTATTTTTCTTTTCCACAATCATAATTTCTTCCCCGTGAAATTTAAAACTAAAGTGCTTTCATTATCTCAAAATTTACATACACCATTTATTCTCATAATTGTATTTACCATTTAAAAACTATTTCAATGTGTAATTGTCTATTAATATTTTTTCAACTTTGAAGTCGCATTTGTCAACTACAACTTGGAATGCATTCATTCAAACTATTAACTTGTGCCTGTAATCTCAGTAACAGTACGTAAAAATTTCAGAAATTCTTCTCTTGTAGATACACTTGTGATGAAAATATTCAGTTTTGTGAAAGAAAATGGCCATTTTCTTTTAATATGACATCTTTTTTTACCCACTGAAGCATTTTGCCTAATGTCTCCATACACTACACTATTCTCATTACTTCACATTATTTTTAAAAACTTATTTTAAATTATAATGAGAAAATTGCATTATAAAAGATATAATAAATAAATAAAACCTATTAACACCCTGAAACAATGGAATTAATCCAGTTGCTACCATTTTGAAGAAATTTCATAATGATTTTTGTCTAATATTTTTTTGTGACACAAGGATATCTTTACACCAGAACATTTTATTTTACTTTTGGAGATCTAACATGATATGACACTTTTCTTTTGCTTTGATTTTCTTTTGGTAACTTAAGATTTGTGAATTCAATTATATAAATATTTTATTAAAAAAAATAGTTTTATAAATTTCTGATTTCTTGATACCTGATACTGAATCCTATATTTTTTTTTAAGCTTCATGTAAGTGCATAAAGAAAATTGTTTTTGTTTTCAGTTAGTTAATTTTCAATATTGTTTTAAGGAGAAAAAAAAGGACTTTATATGTTGTTTTAATAAAAGTTTTCACAACAAGTACAATGTGTTTTAGATTCTAATTTATATTATTTTTAAAATATTTATGATCAGGAGCAAGTTGACTATTTTAAAATATTATATAATGTATTGATAATATCGTGTTATATAAATAACAGAATATGAATTGTGGTAAGGAACACAGTTTTAGAGGAAATAAACAATATGGATCAGCTATTGATGGACAGCAATAGAGAAATTGAGGTCTGGTGGATGTATGATAATTTCATAGATCAGACAAACACAATAATAGACTGAATAGCAGCTTTTTTTTTTTTTTTTTTTTTGTATTTTGATTATTTAACTTGTTTACAGTTCGAAAACAAATCACCAAAACAAAAAGAAATCATATAACTCTTACTTTTTTCATTCCTAAAGTAAAAAGGTCCTTCAAAAATCTAGAATTTCCCAAGTTCACAAACACTGGAGACTTTGTCACCCTTCTTCCTCCCCCCCCCCCCCTACTAGTGACAACTAAGATGGTTAAGAATTTTTCATTCTCCTGATGATTTCTATCGACATTCTTTAATTAGTTGATTAAATTTTTAAACACTCAGTATAGAATAATTAAAAATATATAAAAATTTCATATAAAACACACCAAACTATTGCAATTAATTTCAAAATAGAAAGTCAGACAATTTTCTTTTACTTTAAAGAAAGGAAAAGGTACTACTCTGTTATCCCGTCGACCAATTTCACCAAATTTTACGAATTGCCAAACTAATAGCCAAATTATACATATTGACACAATTTTTATTTTAAATAACGAAAAAAAAGAAATAATTAGTAGAATATTAATAAAAATCTTAATAAAAATCACTGAATGACATTTTAAACATCTGAATTGTATTTAATGTCATTGAATGTGACATTCACGATCATCCATTATTGGCATTTAATCTTATAGTTTGGCGATAATTTTTTGGTCGACGGAATAACCTAGTAGTACCAAGAAAAATAACAAAAGTATATAAAATTCATATTAATCACAAATTTATATAACTTATAAAAAAAAATGGTGTAGATAAATTCCATATAAAGCACAAACTATTACAATTACTTTTATAAATGGAAAAATGTAGTACGATAAAATATTTCACTGAATCAAGACTTTATTATTAGTATTAGTTTAACAAATTTAACACCATACTGTTGAAAAATAATGCATTAGAAAATATTATAAATTATAATAAAATAATTGAAAATGATTACAACTAAATTTAAAATTCATGACATACAAAATAGATACTTAATCAAATTTTACTTAAATTACTATATGTCAATATTTTATAATGAAAATTTGTATTGATTAATTTTTTTAAAACAGGCAATTTTTTTATTATACAGGACATATTTTTTTAGCTATTCATTACTCCACACAATTTAGGCTTTATAAAATAAGATTTATAAGCAAATAATACAAAGAGCTATGAAAGCAATCATAATGCTTATGTGTGTTTTTTACATTTATATAAAAATAATAATCTAAATAATTCTACATCTATATAGTTACATAATTAAAATAATATTATATTTACACATGTATATGTATACATATATGTGTATGTGTATGCATTATGATTGTTTTTTTATACACAGTTTACTTCTTTTCTTTTTAATAAAATAAATAAATGGTATTATGAAAAATAAATTATAGAAATGCTAGGAAGAAAAAAAAACACCTTGTGAAATGAAACAGTGAATAGGTTACCAGAAAATATGTTGCCATATTATGGTTTTTTAGTATATTTTAGTTATACTGTATGTTAGTTACGTATAGGTTATTTTACTGTAAGGAAAAAAAAATCTTATTTCTGTAAATGAAAGTATCCGTTTTAAATATTACGTAAATTTCAATTTCATAATCCTTTTAAATTCTAAAATAATAAAGTATTCGGCCTGATAATTACTATTCTGTTAGTAAAATATTCGATTAATTCTGTGCGGAATATTTAAAATGACTATAAATGATACCAATATTGAAAGTTGTGACACAATCAATTTACAAATTCTAGAATTTTCAGTAGAAGAATAACAAAAAACCGTATCTTACCATAAGTTTATTTTAGTAAAGACGATGGGTCATTAAATTCATTTCAAAAAATATATATCCTCTGTTACAATCTGAGTTTGACCATTTTGTTCATTTTAGTACAGACGCCACTAAAACGAATGATTCATACATAAAACTTCATTCACTATTTATGATTTCTTAAATGAATCACTTAAATATTCCTTCCGTTTAAAAATTGGATGCAATTAGATTTTGGATACTCAGGAAAAAATTGCTTCGATTCATTATTAAAGCTTGTCTGGTAACTAATATTATAACCAGGGATTAAAAAAAATACTTTAGCCATATTTCCAATGCAGCCTTGCAGCAGTTTAATTGATGAAAAGAGACGCCATTACAATGAATGAATCACAGGGGAGTATGGCCATCACGATTAATGAATCAGTGAATACAATAGAAAATTTTTTAACTATAAAAACAAAACATTTATTTACAGAAAAGGAACAGAAAAAATAGTAAAAATTTGCGAATGTAGCACTTATATATGGCTTCGGGTTTAAAATTCAGGCAATTTAATTTTTAATAACTCAGAAAAATTTAACATACACTCTGTGGTAAAGCTTGTTTCTGCTAATGACTGTATGGTAACCAGCATTAAACAAGGGATTAAAAAAAGGGACTAATTGTTAAATCACGAAAATGCACTATTCACAGGTTAATGAATGAATCTCTTTAAAAGAATGGCAATGTAAAAAATTCACGATTCATTCTCGCATTGGCGTCTTGTGTCTTGCTCTGTCTAGAATACCATATAAGTTTTAAATATGTAAATCTATTGATCTCACCCACTTCACTGAATTATATTAATGTTGAGATAGTTTCTTTTTATTAATCTTTAACTAAAATTCTACAATTTGCACTTTGATAATATAACTACACGAAATTTCATGTATTGCAACGTATATCCTGCCCATGCCCATATTCATTAAAAGCATTATTAAAATGTCATATTTATAGCAGGTAATTTTATTTATTTATTTGTAATTAGTTAGGCGAATAATAGTCAAGTTTAAATTTCAAAACAGCAAACTCGTTTGAATTTTTATTAACGGTTAAAGTTGATATATTTTATTGCACCTAGACTGAATTTGGTTCTAATTCAGTTCTATTGAATGTAAATATTTTTTAAATAATTATGTGGGAACTTATAATCTTGCATCAATTGTGCCAAATGAAAGTATCTGCTTCAAATGGGTATTTTAAACATCTTTGTGCCGTAAAAGTCATTTCCTTTCTCCCTTTTCTCATCCAAATTTAATTTCTTTGCACCATTTTCTTTCTTCACCAAAGATTTTTCGTTTTCACACTTAAACTTATAACAGTGCTTGTCTCATCTCATCCTATGATGACACGGAAAGAAAAGTTTCTGCACCCCCAACCCCTCACCTCTTGAATAATCTTTCGGAACGTTTTTATTAACTCAAAACGTTTTTGTATCTCTGGAATAGCCACAGTTGTGTTCTTTTATATGCTTAATTATTGGATATTTGGATAATTATGTTGTTAATACATAGTAAATCAAATGATCAAATGTTGTTCTGGGGCAAAGAGTTAAGGGTGTTAGTCACTTAGTGGCTGAATTCTGCTATGTAGTGTTAAGTCTGTGGGTGTTTGAGGCATTCTTGTATTCAACAAATCTGCTTAAGGAATTAATATATTTTTTAATGTTGACTTTTTAAAGGATTCTTCTTTGTTATCAATATATTTTTTTAATTTATACTCAATTTAACCACTTCACCGGCGATGGGTATGGGGAAACAGTGCTTTTAACCCCGAGTTATCTCGGGGCAGAGGGTTAAGTGGTTAATATTTTATGTTTTAAAAAGTAATGAACTGGAAGTAAATTTTTAACATTTTACATACAAGAATACATAGATTTTAGAAATATTTTGAAAACAAATAAAAAAAGAGACTTTCTTTAAGAAGAGAACACTGAAAAAAGAAATTAAAAATATGAATTCCTTAAGGATATATTTTGAATATAAGACTGCATCAAAAGCCCTTAGACTTAATATTACGGAGGGGGATTTGGCCTTTTTTACTATTAATTTTGAAAAATAATTTTTTAATCTCAAATTTGTAAATTTTCTTAATTGTTTATTTCATTGTTTACATCTGTAAAGTAACGTGAATTATAGAAAATTGCGGATTATGGGTGCGCGGTGATCGATCCTTGACTGTAGTTAAAATGTTATCAAAATTATATCATTTCCTTTGGATACATTTTCAAATATTTTGTTATGCAGAAAAAAAAAAACATGCATGGATTTTTTTTATTAAAGTATAAAAGACTTGCTGTTATGAAAGAATTTTTTTTTCAGAACGGGGCACTTTTTCAGTTTAATTTTTAAAAATAAACAAATTTTACTGCATATGCATGGATGGATCCATTCCTTGTATAGTTATAATTTGCATCATGCCTCAATGATGATATAATCATAGGTAATTCTCTCCTATGGTAATTACTCTTTGGTCTGTATGCTAATGAATAATTCACCGTGAATTTCCTTTACTCTATGGCTATTGGGTTTTGTAAACTTTAGTTTTTCTTACATTGTGATTGTGGATTTTGCATTATGAATTTATTCCTTTACCAGGAATACTGGCATAGGCATGGTTTAAGTATTTCAAATTATTGAATATAAATAATTTTAAACTTTTATCTCAGCAGTCACTAGAAGACAAAGTAAATCTAAGTCTTGTTTGAATACATGTAGAATGCAAATTGTATGTGTTGATAAAAATATGTGAAGGTATAACTCAAAACATGCAAATTTAGCAAAGATAAAATTAAAAATATTCAATATTTATGATAAAATTTTTTTCTTTGAGAAAACCCAGATGATTTACAATTAATAACATAAAATGATTTTTAAGATTTCAGTCAAGCTGTAAAATTATATTTTCTTGATTACGGAGATTATCTGTTAAGAATAAAAAAGAAACGGTACTACTTGGTTAATCCCATTGACCAATTCTGCCAAATTATAAAAATCGTCAAATTAATAGCCAATTTTTACATATTGACATAATTTTCATTTAAAATGACAAAAGAATAAATAAATTAGAAAAACATTATAATAATAAAAATGAAATGTTAAAAAAAAATCATGTGATGATGCATTAAACACATGAATCATATTTAATGTCATTAAATGTGACATTCATGATCATCCATTATTGTTATTTAATCTTCAAGTTTGGTGATAGTTTTTTGATCGACGGGATAACCCAGTATTACCAAAGAAACTCATGATATGAATTCAAATAAGTGTATATTTAAAATTTGAGTGTTAGTGAAATATATTTAAATCTTCTATTGTATAAAAGATCCCATTATTTTGAACAAACAAGGAAATATTAGGGAAATCAAGCGAAGGTTGGTACTTGAGGCATTATAGAAAAAAAGTCTCCTAAAAGTTATAATTATGAAACTTAAGTTTGGCTGTTCAAAAGCAATACATATTATAACATATCTTAGAGAAAAATGTCTGTGTATTAAGTCTGAGGGCGGTTTAAATGGTTTAACATATGACTTTTTTTTTATAAAGTTACATTCCATTTTAAGATCATTGTTTTCAATACTTTAAATGCTGGTAAACAGCTAGAGGAAAAGGGGTTGTGTTTTAACATTTTTTTGGAAAATTAGTACTTTTCTAACTTGAATTGTATTTATTGTGTTTTAAACATTGCATAATAAGATCAATGCAGTTCTTCATCATGTGAGCTAGAAACAAACTTATAATATAGTATTTAATTTGCTTTAAAAACAAATTATATATATTATGAGGATTTAAAAATCTGAAAGATCTCTGTTTAAACCTGCCCATGTAGGGATACCTTTGAACAAGAAAAGGGCACCTTTGAACAAAATATGAAAATATTAAGATTTTTTATGAAAAACTGCATATATTTCAGATTTATAAAACAATGTGAATAAATAAAACAATACATTTTACTGAAATTACTCTTATTTTTTATTACTTAACCAAATGTATATCCATCAAAGTTTATATCAAAGCTCGTTGTTGAAACAGCGCAAAGTGTCCGTCCAATTATGATTGGTTGTAACAAATTTTTTACAGTACCTTTGAAATCCACCAAATTCGTATCTGATTCCTCCTGAAAATAAAATTTTTCATTCTCTTTTTTGTGAGGAAACCTAACATTTAATTTCATTTTATTCTAAAATTGCAATTTAGTCTGACCAATGTAATGCAGAGTAATTCTTTTTATATGAAATTGAACTAAAATGAAATAATTCACATATAAATGTAATCATTCACGTATAGCCAGAGATAGTGATCTATGTGTACAGCGGACAGGGATTGTTAATAATGCAAGTCCATGTTCTTTTTACATAATTTTTTTTTTAATTTTCATCACTTTTACTTAAGAGTTTTAACTATTCAATGCTGCCCTAACTATTTTGTTCAAAGGTACCCCATCACGTAAAGTTTAATATTACAGCAGTTTACTGAATTCAGCTTAAGAATTTGAAAAAGAAAGTTTATAAACTAAAGCTAACATCTTTAACTAAGTATTGAATAATAACTACTATTTTAAGCACAAAAAATTGTTAACAAGGTTACAACATATTTTTTCTTAAAGATTAAGTAAAGTCTTAGCTTTAAGTTCAAGAAGGAGAAAGATACAAACCTTCTTTAGGCAGTATTAAGCATGAAAAATGGTGCAGGTTTGTATTTTTTTACATTGAAGCAGTAGCAAAGTGCTGCTTTTTACAATAAAAAAATAATTTATTTGAAGGAAAATATTTAGAGTGTTCAAATTTGCCCAATAGTTCACACGTGACCCCCTCTCCCCTATATTTATATGATAATTTTGAAACTTTTTACCATGTTGAATAACCTTCATTATCTTTACTTTTAGTTTTCAACTTATTTGTTTATGTATCAAATGCATGTTGACTTATAAATCATTTCAGTTTAAAATTCTTATGAGTATTTATTCTTAATTTCTGCCATTTTTTGTTGCAGTTTCTACCATGCTGGTTTTAACCGATAACAATCACTCATTTTAACCCCCCTGGAAGAAACTTGCCAACCCTGCGTCTGTTGTTCTCTCATGACTATTAAACTCACTGCAGACTCTATTATGACTCAATTTGTGTTTTCACCTCACACATTTCATCATAACATTTGCATGGTTCAATCTAAATATATATTTGCAAGTAAGCTCTATTTTAAAATTGCATGCGAAAATGCATTTTGATTTACCTATTATAAACTACATTGGCCTTTGAGTGCCACATCAGTTTCTGGTGACTGACTCTGAAGTTATCATCTAAGCTGCTTATTATTATTGATAAATCCTCTAATAAACAAAAGTTAAATTAACAAAGTTTAATAAAAAGTTAAGAAAGTTAAATAGGTTTCCAATAACTACATAAAATAATTTTTTATAAATTTTATATCATATTTTGCACTGTCAGATATCGATGAATGACGCAGTCAAAAACAGAAAGTCAGGTGTCAGTCATCAGTGACTGATGCTGCCAAAACGTGAAATTCTATGTCAGACACCCGTGACTTACATGGTATTCAATGTGTTGAACATGTAAAAAGTGCTAATAAATAATTAACTTATTACCATGCAATATAGCTTGAAAGAATAATAAAAAATTTTGTTCTAATAATCTTTTATATATTTTTAAAAAAAGTAATAATTTTGGATGAATTCTGAACTAAATACATTTGTACGTTCTATTCCCCTCACTGCAAAAATAATTCATTTTTGCCTAATATTTTTTGTTTAATATTTTCATTATGATAAATTTGTTTTATAATAGTAGTTATTTAGGTTATATGTTATAATTTCATATTTATTTTCATCGGTATTTAATT
Organism: Maratus speculifer; assembly: GCA_964019185.1. Lineage (NCBI taxonomy): Eukaryota > Metazoa > Arthropoda > Arachnida > Araneae > Salticidae > Maratus > Maratus speculifer. The sequence continues at coordinate 664,978 of CAXHSM010001350.1, read as the reverse complement.
ATAAAATGCACCAAATGCAGTTTTAAATTTCCAAGCATCAGATAATTTGGTTTCTATTCTATTTTTTAATACTGTCATGCAAATTTTATTTGAATTCAGTTTAATACATTAATTTTTATTGTTCATGATAAGTTTATTTTTTTCTGATAAATTGTTTCTTTAATGAATCATAAAAGTGATTAAAATATTTCTATTTATTGCAGATGCTATAAAGTTAGCTACACATCAAATTAATCAAAACTATCTTTAAAATCTAAAATATGCAGCAAAATATTTCTTCACAAAACACCTTTGGAAAAACAGCTTCTAACTCACAGCGGAGAAAATATTTTATGTGTGAGATATGCAACAAGAGTTTCTCTCAAAAGGGTCACTTAAACGTACACCTGTTAATTCATTCTGGGGAGAAGCCTTTTAACTGTGAGATATGCAACAAGAATTTCAATCAAAAAAGTCATTTAAAGAGTCACATGTTCGTTCATACTGGTGAGAAACGTTTTGTGTGTGAAATATGCAAGAAGAAATTTTCTCAAATGCGCGATTTAAGAGAACATCTCTTAATCCATACTGGCGAGAGACCTTTTGAATGTGAGATATGCAACAAGAAATGCTTACGAAAGAGTGATTTAAACAAACATATGTTAATTCATACTAGTGAGGAATCGTTTGCATGTGAGATATGTGACAGGAAATTTTCTTCCAGTTGTAGCCTTAGAACGCATCGGTTATTGCATACTGGTGAAAGACCTTTTGTGTGTGAGACATGCAATGAGAAATTCTCTTATAAGAGTAATTTAAGCGCACACCTTTCTATTCATACTGGTGAAAAACCTTTTGAGTGTGAAATATGCAAGAAGAAATTCCCAAGAAAGAGTACATTAGACAAACATTACTTAACTCATACTGGTGAAAAACCTTTTGTTTGTGAGACATGCAACAAAAAATTCTCTGTAAAAAGTAATTTAAACAAACATTTGTTAATTCATTCTGGCGAGAAACCTTTTGCATGTGAGATATGTAACAAGAAATTCTCCCAAAAGTTTAATCTAAGTTCGCATCTATTAATTCATTCTGGCGAGAAATCATTTGTGTGTGAGATATGCAGCAAGAAGTTCTCTCGTAAAAATGATTTAAGCCAGCATTTTTTAATTCATAGTGGTGAGAAATCTTTTGTATGTGAAATATGCAACAAAAAATTCTCTCAAAAGGGCCATTTAAGCACACATCTCTTAGTTCATACTGGTGAAAAACCTTTTGTTTGTGAGACATGCAACAAAAAATTCTCTGTAAAAAGTAATTTAAATAAACATCTGTTAATTCATTCTGTTTAGAAACATTTTGATTGTGAGATATGCAACAAAATGTTTTCTCATAAATGTGATTTACGCAGACATGGGTTAATTCATACTGGTGAATATTTGCAAGAGATATGCAATCTTCAAACAAGCATCTGTTAAATAGTAGTGATAATCAAAATGTTCTTGCAACTTTTTTCCCATTGACCTTAATGTTATAATCTACTTTGACTGCTCCTGTAAATGAACTATGCATACTACTGACTACATGTTATGTAGTGATCGTACTGTAGATAAATGTTAATAACATATTAAAATTTGAGGCAATTCGAGTGTATTTGAAAGTGTTGGAGCATGGACATTAGGGTGGAGCGAAAAAAAAAATATTTTTTAAAAATTAAAAACGGGTAGGTGCCAAAAGTTGCCTTTATACTAGTACATCAACTGCGTGAAATTTTACCGCTGAAAAAAAAAATAGCTTGAATCTGCGCTTTTGCTCCAAAAATCGAAATTTTGGGGTAAAATTTTTTTCAAAAAAATTTTAAAAAATCGTACGAAGCTGGTTATTATTTAAAAGTGTTACTTTAACTTTTATATTTGACTGCTTAACATATTTTAACTATAAAACAATATCTTTATTCCGTATAGCTGGAGCAAAACAGACAACTTTTGGTAAGAAAACAGCATTACCACTCTATTGGGACATACAATGAATTGTTGTTTTTAATACAGCTCTTCTTTTCAAAACTGCCTTGGACATACGTCGTGGAGGTGGCTATATATCATATACCACCCGCCCGAACTATTCGATCTTCTTAGTACAGTGTTTTATTTATTTATATATTGATTTGTGATTTTCTTTATCAAAATTTGGCATGTTCTCGATGCATCCACCTAGTTTATCTGTTCTTTTATCCACATGCTGCTGTGACTATCTTAATGTATATTTTTACAGCTTATACAAAAAAATAACAAGCAGAGTAATGTACGGGAATATTATTAAAAGGATCTATTCGATCATCTATTATCTTTATCAAACTTACATCCAGTTGATGAAAATGATTGGAAGTTCTGTTACGAAAACATTTTTTCAGTCAGTTATATTTTTTTACGTAATGACCTGCTTCAAAAATGATTTGAGGTATTTCAACTATAAGTATGCCATCATTTATTCTGCTTTCGCATTTTTATATGTTGAGAAGCGAGCTGTTTAATATGATTTCTGGTGATCGTCGGGGAGAATTGCAATAGGAATTTGTCCTGCACGTGCAGAGCAACCGTTGTTGTAAATAACTTTTTTGCATTAGTTTTATACCGTTTTTTAAGTGTTTTCGTAGCCAGGTAATTCCCCATTAACTTTTAGATCCCCATTTTATACATAAACAATATTTGATGGTGAACTGCCCTGGGCATAAACTTATAATGCACAGTACTTTTTGAGAGAATGTACAGATTCTAATCGAATATAAGTACTCATTTAAATTTAGGAGAATTATATTTGTCGCTGTGAACCATTTTGCATTGGGTAAACTTAGAATTGTATATAATAATGGATCATATGCTACTTCAACTCCAGTGAATTTCCTCTGCATCAATTATTAGAGAAGTCGATGTAAAACGTTATAATCTACATGGATTCACTGGATCAATAAGAAAATCTTTGTCTATGTACTATTCACTTCCTATTGCAATTTTTTATAAAATAGATAATAATTTTGAAAAATTATTTTCTCAAATTAAGTAAAAGATACTCAGAACAGACTAGAAATTTCTGTCGGAGATTGCAAAACTAATTCATAAGGAAAGCTGTTTCTCAGAAGAAATGGGGAATAGGAATTAAAACATCTAGCGCAAAAAGGCTCATAAAGCGAATAAATTTTTCCGCATTTATATAAGCACAGACTGGCAATCAGAGTCTATAGATTCACTCACAAAATGTATAATCAAAGTTTATATCACGGGATATATTGTATAACAAATGTAATACACACCTAAAGAATAGGTCTAAAAACTTATAATAAATTACTCGACTACGAAACAACACAGGAAACGACATAAAACAAATACTAAAACTTCTTTCGAAATATTGTTGCTTTACACGCAAATTTTGTTTGCAATCCTCTGTGACGATCGTCATAATATTAACTGCTAGCTCCGCAAAATATATTCAATGTAATAGGTACAGTAAATGATGACATACCAGAAATTGAATTCATACAATCAATTTTTAGGCATACCATTACATATATATACAATGTAATTGAAAAAATGTGGTAACAGAATTCACAATCATAATGTATTAATTGTATGAAAATTTAATGAAGATAATAGACTGCTGAATAGGTTTGATTAACAACATACCTAATACATTACTCAGCTCCCTCTTCTTTTATACAACTATAAAAATATATGTGCAGCAGGTCACACCAGTAGCATCTAATGTCAGTGAAAACAAAGAAGAGATAAACCATACTTTGATACATAGAAAACTTATGCCCTTCTTCGGGAAAAAATAACAATACATAAATAAAACACTGCGCATAGATTGTTGGAAGGCTGAGACGGGTGTGATATGAAATGCAGCCACATCTACGAGTTATATACAGAATAGTTTTGAAAGCAGATAAGTAAGAAATGCATTCAAAACAACATTTCGTTGTATGCTCCAATAGACAGGTAATGCCGTTTTCTTACCAAAAGTTGTCTCTTTTGCTCCAGCTATACGGAATAAAGATATTATTTTATAGTTTAAATATGTTAAGCGGATAAATATAAAGGTTTAAGTAACACTTTTAAATGATAACCAGCTTTGTAGGAATTTTCAAATTTTTTTGAAAAAATGTCAAAAAATGACAAATTTTACCGAAAATATCGATTTTTGGAGCAAAAGCGCAGACTCAAGTCATTTTTTTCAGCGGTAAAGTTTCACGCAGTTGATGTACTAGTATAAAGGCAACTTTTGGCACCTACCCGTTTTTGATTTTTAAAAAATAATTTTTTTCGCTCCACCCTAATGGACATACAAAACAAATTCACTAACCTTTTTCCATTATTAATATGCTTAAGAGATGAACAAGAAAAAAAATCATGCATCAAGCATCGACTATGAAACATAATACAACTGAAATATTTTATCCAAACTTCACACATTTATAATAGTATAGGAAAAATATTGTTTTTTCCTGAAATGTCAGTAAAGGCTGTATTTGAAGACACAAAAGGTTTTCGATTTCCGTCTATCTGTTCTGCGATAACTGCCAGAAAAAACCGATTAGCTAGAAATTATATGGGCATGTTGGTTGACGTGCCCGGATTTAACTGTATAGTTTTTGCTACATTTGCTTCATTCGTTCTGAAAATATAGAATACTAGCTGTTTTCCATGATGCCTTTTACGTAGCATTAAATAAAGGTAAATGCACTAATTAAGCTGAACATTTCACTCACGATAATTTAAATTATGTATTATAACCAACACCTTATTAAACTTCATATTAGTTTTTTTTATATATTTTATTACAAATTTTCTCTTTATACATTCTAAATAGTGTGCTAAAGTTTAATGTTGTTAGAAAAAGAAAATTCACCTTTAGTGATTTCTAATTATAAATAGAAAAATACCTGAATTCTTTTTGTACAGCCATGCATATTAGGCGAATATTTTTCTACGTGCCACATACTTAACTTAAATTTAATTTCAGCCCGCTTAAAACTGTTAAAATCACTTTTCCGGGAATTGCTATGCATGGCTGACCATGTATCCAGCTTTTTGAATAGACCTGAAAAAATGATTTTATTTAAATTTTACCAACATCGCTTATTACACTAAATGGGTCTAAGATTGAAAATGCATAGCTCAAGTTAAAGAACACCTTTAATAAATTCACGCTCATTTTGAGCACTGTTTATGAATTTTTATGTGTATTACTTTATTTGGGATGCATAATTTAAGCACACGACATAGTATGCAAAAATTTAGTTAACCCTAAAACGCATACCATTATTGAAAACGCTCTTCAGCAATAATTCCTAATACACATCACTTTGGATACAGTATTGTATCTAAAACCTTTCATGTGTCTCAGTAAATAAACAATAAATAATATGCAAATCATATTCATTTGCAGGTATCTTCTTGTAAACTTCAGTAGTGTATGTCATTTTCATCATGTTTGAAATAGTTTCAACACAATTAAAATATGCTGCGAATAGTTGTTGACTGTAGACCAATTACTGACTTCTTTTGTATGACCCTAAAAATGAATGATAAAGTTTTTGTGTCCTCTTTACTACAAAAATCCTGTTGTAGTGCACCTGAGATATTCAAATCGATTTAATTTCTTTTGTAATAGAGTAACATCATTAAAATAGCCGCAAATGATTTTCCTTCATAAACCATAATATAATTAAATACTTTTATATTCCCTATACGCATACTGTAAGTGCTACACTTAACATATTCGATAGTAACCATGTTCTTGTGCGCTTTAATAATGTATATAAATATCATTACATTTAAATTTATGTAACACAATTAAAATACCCTGCAAATGATTTTCTTTCCTGAGACAGTAATGTGGCGGAATAATTTTTGAGCGCTCCTGTGATTAACCTGTAAATGCTACACGCTTCATTTTCAATACGGAATATATTATGACAAATCTTAATAGTATATTAATTTCATGTAAATCCGACTATATTTACTCAAGTTAGTTCATGAACAGATAGACGGCTGGAAGTTGGCATCCGGCAGACAGACAGGTGGACGTCATAAAAAACACTTTTCTACCACAATTTTCAACCGTGTTAGAGAGTTAAAATTGTAAAATCCGACGATTCTTTCTTTACGAACGGAAAAATCTATGCTGGGAGAATTCTATTACAAAACTGTATTTTACGTGGCATTTTTTGTAAAATTTGAATATGTATATCTTGCATCTTTTAAGACTATAGAAATTTAAAAATAAAAAAAACTTTCCTTAACATTGACAACATATATTTGCTAATTTAAAACTAAATTAAAAAAAAATTTGGAATTAAAATCCGTTTCCAAATCACCATTTACAAACTTGTATCCAAAATATTTTGAGCTCCCGATACTTAATTGCGATATTAACAAGCGAAAAATGATTTTACTTTGATACAATCATATTAAATCTTTAGGCTTTGTCACAGAAAGCACATTTTTTAAATGATGTAATGTTTATTTTTATTTTCTGAAACGAAAAGCTTTAAGATTTAACACTTTTTAAAAAAAATTTCTTTTTTATGATTAGTCGAGTTATATTTTTGATTTTTAAGAATGACAAAAACTATTTTTCTCTAATTATGTCATTTAAGACATTGATAATTTTGCGGTACGTATTATAGATATTTTCTATCCTATTATTTTCAACACAATCTAACTGATTGGTAAAGTAATCATACGAATTGTGTTGAAAATAATAGTATGTCTACGTACCCATCGTCACATGGAGTTCCATTACCTGCGGTCTATTCTGTTGAGTTGTCTAAATGACAGACCAGATGTTATGGCCAATAAGGTTATCTGAGCGAAAAATCCCAGCCGGCTATCGCCCAGGTAGCTTAACAGGTAAAGCATTGGTCTTGTAAGCCAAGTATCTGGGTTCGATTCCCGGTCTGGGAATTTTTTCGCTCAGTTGGAAATAATCAGTTCGTATGATTACTTTACCAATCAGATTGTGTTGAAAATAATAGTATATATACGTACTTATCGTCATATGGAGTTCCATTACCCGCGGTCTATTCTGTTGAGCTGTCTAAATGACAGACCAGATGTTATCGCCAATAAGGTTATCTGAGCGAAAAATCCCTGCCGGCTATCGCCCCGGTAGCTTAAAAGGTAAAGAATTGGCCTTGTAAGCCAAGTATCTGGTTCGATTCCCGGTCTGGGCAATTTTTCGCTCAGTTGAAAATAATCATTTTTTATTTTCTATCCTCTTTCTTTTTAACCTGTTCCGATTTTAAATTAAAAATTAAATATTTAAGTTAATTACATGCAAACGATAAACATAATAATTTTCTTTAAATAATTATATTTAAAACTGTAACCAAATCCCGTTTTATTTCAACATAATAGCATATCCGTTTTATTTTCCAAATATGACGTCACATTGTCTTCACCTTTCAACACTTACTCAAAATTCATGCAGCTTAATATTAGAAATAAATACTTGCAAACTTTTGTTTTGTTTCTAATATGTCGTCGTTTTTTTGCGTGGAAATTATTTAATTAAAAATTAATTACTGAGGAGAAACTATTATCTAGGGTTTTTTATTTTGTGGCAACGATTAAAGAAAGATGTTTCAAAATTACAGTAAAATTGTCAATTGATTCTTTATAAAAATAACAAAATTTAAAATTATTAAGAAAAATATTTAAATAAAGTAACAAAAACATACTATGTTCTTTATCGGACTATAACATATACTATACGGAAAGATTCAAATATATTAATTCATCTGTTTTGACGCTGACTTCATTCAAACTTTCGGGCGCTTTTTCACATTTATAATATTATAAGAATTAGATTTCGCACTATAATGCTTTTCTATAATAATCCAGAGGATTTTTAAATTTCCATTGGTTGAAATAAAATGATGCATCTGGTTAATGTATCTAAGTGGTGAATTATGGATGCTAAAATTTCCAAATAAAGGATTTAAATTATTCCTTTTATTTTGAAATTTTGTCAATATGTTTGTCATTTTTTAAAAATTTACATGTATGATTTATGGTGGAATTTTATGTATGTTTGCCAAAATAAAAGAAAATATTTTGCTTTATTAATTTACTTAATTCACCTGATACATGTTTCTTTTTTGTTTTTATTTTTCTTTCATCAGTTCACTAGCAACTGCATTTCATAAAAATAAAAAATAAATCATTTAAATAATTGCAATTGAAAAAAAAATTAGCCAAAAGTGTAGCTGAAGGAAATAAAAGATTGATTAATCTTAAATAATGTAGTCTGCAGTACAGCACCAAATTTAAACTAAGTTAATAACATTATTTTTTTAAGTTGATGTAGATCTATTAAAAGAATTAATAAATATATTATAGTACCAGATTTATACGATTTAGGCAAATAGCAGTAGACCTGAGGATTAATGATTGTCCAGGGCATTTAAAGGTCTCAAAATATGCCAATTTTTGGGTATTTTATAATGTTAATACAATGAAGCCGATTAATATGTATTTAAATTAAAGTTTTAAAGTACTAAAATGGCAAAATATATTTAAAGGCATGTAAATACTTTTTAATAAACTACTCCGATAAAATGGAAAAAAATGCCTTAAAAAATAGGATAAAGTAATTCATGTTCACAGATGATGCTTTTTATTAGAGCACTTGCTTTTATGAAATTTGTGATCTTGTAACTTTTATTTTACTAAGTTCATTCTTTAAAATTTTGCTAACTTAATCTTTTAAATCAATATTGATCTGCATAAAGTTACCGATTATGCATACAAAACATATAGATCAGTTTATTAACACCTTAATCATCGCAGATGAGGGAGCGATGAGTGATAGACTAGAAAATGTCCCTATTTTTTTTTTTTTTTTTTTTTTTTTAGTTTATGGGTAATAAGTGATTTTCTTGCTCAATATTATAGAATCTATTTAGATAAGGTCTTAACATCTTATGACCTTAAAAACTGTTTTCCTGAAACAAAAAGTATAAAAATACTTGATTTCTAATTAGATATGAGTTAGATACAGTAGTATCAGTTTAAGTAAAATCAAATATTTCCATTTGGATATTTTTCTATTATTTATTTTTATTAAAACATTCTAAGAATTTTATTTATTTATAAATATTTATTTAATTAAATAAATCATAAATTGTAGATATATATTAAATATAAAATAAATTATAAAATAATATTGTAGATCTTGAATATTATATAAAATGTTGTTAAAATACAGTGACTTACAGAGCTGACATTGAGGCTCCAGTTCTGCAGATTAACTAATTAAACAACTAATGACAACTCACCAAAATTTGGGAAGAACTTTGTTTTGGCATTAGAAATGAAGATCCAATAAATCTTCCTTAAAAAATGCTTTTGCAATGTTTTTGAGAGCCTTTTTGACCCAAGGAGGGTGTGGGAGTATTTTTTAAGCCTGTGAAGTGTTGTATCGTTTCTTAACCTTCCGTAGGGCGCGCCGTTGTAAAAAGTACAACGTTCGCATTCTTTTTTCTTTAAAACAAACTTCAAGCAGTAGAGGATGTTAACCATTTGCATTCGTTTATTGGATCTCTTTAACCACTTTCTGAAAGTTTTTGGTATTTCAGATTGCGCAATTAGCTGCAAATCTCATTTCAATCTATTAACAATGCATGAAATGAGCCAGGTTTGTCTGCAAACAGCCTTCAAAAAAGAAAATTTTTTGCTTGATATGTGAAGCAACTAATATAAATGAAATAAAGGACTAATTCTGTAGATCGGAAATTAATTATTGTTTAGTAATTCATCATTAGTTTTTATTCTTTGTGACTGCAATAATAAGAAGCTTTTTATGCATATAAACTTCCGATTTAATATGTTATAACAAAACAAGTGTATTGCGAAATAAATTATCACAAAATGTGATCAGACATAACTTATATGATATATATAAGTTAAATAATTTGCAAAATTAAAATAAAGCAGCAATAATTTATTCTTTTTCACATGTTGTACAATTTACAACGCGCACCCGCTCATGTGATGATTATTTGCGCGCCCGGCGAACGGTTAAGTATTTTTTTTTTATGAATCGAATGACACCATCTGCATCTCGATACAATCCTTCATTACATAGTTATGGTAGGTTTTATGAGTACAAAGTCGAAAATTATACTTTACTACTTAGCCTAGCTTTGTCATTTTTATTTTACATTCAAAACATGTTCTTTACATGCTATCAAAAAATCAAATAAAATGAAATCAATGGCAGATTTAAGTGGGGCGAGCGACACTTCACTTCCGTTGTGGTAATAGAAAATTGCAAAATGGCATCATGTATCCTCACGGGAAATGATTTGTGGCTGAAGCTTGAGCCCATGGCAGGCCGCATTAGTTTAAATCCACAAGGTTCGGGCTAGGTCAGGTCTTTGTGTTTTAGACTGGGCTAGGTTCTGGTCATATACTTTTCTGCAGATTTGGCTTGGGCCAGGCTTCTTTTTTTTAAGTTGTGCGTTTCTTGGACTTCATTCTTCCTAAAGATTTGTAATGGCTAACATTTTACGGCTCAGGCTGAACTCTGAATAAAAAGTAAACATTCCGCCCAGGTCGAAATTCATGCTGGTATTTGTTTGCTAGACAAGCACCAAGTGCTACAACCCAACAAGTAAAATTGCATTAACTATTGCTGGTTCCAGCAGAATTTCCAGCAATTCGTGGTGTGTATTGGCCCACTTTGCTGGAAACAAGCATGAAATGCTTGCATATAGCTTGTTATGCTTTTGTTGTGCTAAGCAAGCTAGCGATATAGCATGTGATGCTAGCAGACATAGCAATACCTAGCATATTTTTGTTGCTGGTACAAGCATAAATTTTGACCTGGGCGTCCATGTCCGACTCAGCTCATGTGCAAAACATTACAGTGTGTCCCACACAAATAAAGCCACCATGATTTTGTTCTGGAATCGAACACGAAACAAAACTACGAGAACGAAACAAATATATTAGGAAAGACTACATAGAAATGCATATTTGCAAGGAATAACTCACTCCCTGGCCCAGTTAGTAAAAAAAAATGAATGTATGAAAAAAGAGGGGGAGAAAAATATCCCTCCAAAATAAAGTCACCACTGTTAGTAGCAGTTGCATCCGCCATGCTTACTTATGACTTGGAATATACGATGGGGCAAACCATTTACATATCCGTGGGAGACATTAACATCAATATTATGTCAGGCTTCAATGATGGTGGCCATCAGTTCTGCCACAGACTTGAACTTTCAGACATTGGCATTTAAAGTTCTACTGAGGCATGGAGATAGAATTGTAGAAGGAGAACAGAGAAGATAGGCTTTTCCCAACAGAGCTTAGCCCCAAAATATTGCCCGATGCATGGCGTGGCGCTAGTAATGCTGGACTGACTTTCGATCACATGACCTGTTGTCTGCTAGTCTCTCGATTAGTCTACTAGCGGGACGTAGGGGGCAACAGATTTCATCCTCTACCAAACCACCGGAAATGCCACCCAGACTCGGAAAGACTCTAGGGGCAAAGTGCAAGCACCGTCTTTGTTCTCCTTCTACTATTTCTATCTTCATGTACTGAGGATACTCCACACATTTTCTTGGGGATTGAGATGAAGGGACAGGGTAGGCCATTCCAAAACATGCTCCCAATTATCCAAAAACCATTCTTAGGAGAAATTTGCAAAGGTTATGGGGACGTTTTGCTGCTGGAAAATCCAACTTAGCCAACTAATTCTTTTTTCAGTTGGTAATAAATGGGTTTTTATCAATTCTTGGTAATTGATAGCCTACATGCGGTTTTAAGGCAGAGCCAGATTACGTTTATTGTCATAACTGATGACTCCGAACACTATTAATAAGCTGTCATCTTGCTATCTTTCGGAGAAAATTTCCTCTCCTTTTCTCATGTTATACCAATAGAAAGCAAGACAGTCTGAGCCCTTCAAACTAATTTTTTCCTTATCTGAGAAAATAGCAAGATCCCACTGGTCCTTCCAAGTTTGATTATATTTAGCCCCATAGGCTCGATCGGCTTTGCTTGTGGATAGCTTTCAACATGAGCAGGCTCAACATGGGTGGATGGAAGCTAATTAATGGTATTTATCGGCTTCATCTATGGTGGTAATCCTTCAGACACTATGTAGGCTGCCATTTACCAAGAATTTCTAGAAAGCCATTTATTGCCAACCGAAGAGAGAATTGGTAAACTAAGTTGCATTTTGCAACAAGAAAATGACGCCATAATCGTTGCAAAATTCTCCTAGGAATGGTTTTTTGGATAATTGGGACTTTTTATGGAATGGCTTGCAGTGTATCTTCATCTCAATCCTCAAGAAAATGTGTGGAGCATTCTCAGTAAAACTTTAAATGTCGATGGCAGACAGTTCAAGTCTGTGGTAGAACTGAAGGCTGCCATAAGTGAAGCCTGGGATAATATTGATGTTATTGTCTTCCAGGGATTGGTGAATTATATGCCGCGTCGTATATTCCAAATCATATGTAAGCATGGCGGATATAATTGCTATTAACAATAGTCGCTTTATTTCGGCGGGACACTCCCCCCTTCTTTTTCTATGCATTCATTTTTTTTCTGATCATATGGGGCAGAGAGTAAATTATTCCTTATAAATACGCATTTCTATAGAGTCTTTCTTAATATATTTGCTTCGTTATCGTGGTTTTGTTTCGGGTCCGATTATGGTAGAAATTCATAGTGACTTTATTTCGATGGGACATACTGTAGAAGTAAAATTCACAAATTCCTAAGAAATTTTGAAAAAAAAAATGAATTTTCATGCATAAGTCGAGCCACATTTCTGATCGTACGCTGAAAAATGATTAGTAACCGAGGTAAAAAAAATAATAATAAAGATTTATAAAATTAGCAAAATTTAAAATTTCTTATTAGACTTTTTTTTAATTCAAACGTTTTAAAACTGCATATTTGAAACATAAGAAACATAAACTATTTTGAAACCTATTCGCATCAATTTAATAATATTCAAAAAGTAAAAAATCTTTGAAAAAATTATTCAAATATTACTTATAAGGATTTGTATAGTTTGATTATTACTTATAAGGTTGATGATAATTTAGAACGATAGAATACACTACTTCTTATTTACATTCTAGCATTTTTAGGAGATAATTTTAGAAGCATTCCCAAGTTGAAATTTTAAAAAAGGGATTTAAATTAGTGATTGACCGAATCAGGACTTTCGCCGAATACCGAATATTCAGTCAAATAGTACACCGAATATTCGGTATCCGGCAACCGAATACTTAAATTTTTTTAATAAATATTTTTGCATATATTAACTTTTTTAATGAAATTTAACTCAGTTATATTTTTATTCTTATATCTATTTAGTACATAAAAAAATAATGCCTTCTTTCCACTGACAAATTCATTATTCCATCACTTATTTGTTACTTTATCACTTGTCAATACCCAAAATAAATTTATTAGTCTAACTGGTCACTGGATAAGTGATGATTTTGAATTGAAATATGCAGTTCTCAGTGCAAAATATTTTCCAGGAGTCACACTGGTGAAAATATATGCCAGATCTTGAAAGAACTGAATGACGAATGGAATACTTACTTGAAAAATTGCATCTTTTGATACGTGATAGCGATTCAAACATTGTCAAAAGTGCAAATAATATGAAAATAGATAGTAAATCCTGCTTTTTACACAATTTACAGCTAGTTGTGAATGAAGGATTAGGGTCTCAAAGGGCAATTATTGATATAATTGCTAATGCAAGGAACATTTGTCACACATTTCACTCACTCCCCATTCACTTGTTTACCTTCTAAAAACATGCAAATAAATGAACTTAATATAGCACCTAAACAACTCATTCAAGATATTAAGACTAGCCTATATTAAATTTCAATTACAGATAATAATGTATGATTTAATAAATTATCATTTATGTTATAACTGAAGCATACTATTAAAATAAATGACATTAAATGAGCACTAGCCATCATGTATTTTTAGAGTAATACTTTACCTAGTATTTTTCATAAACTATTTTAAAAATTCGGTCGAATACTTAAAAGTATTCAACCGAAACCGAATATTCGGTTTACATGCCGAATCACCGAATACCGTATCAACTATTCGGTATTTGGTCAATCCCTAATTTAAATGCTGAAAGGAATGTCCCTGTAATAAAGAGAATTGGTACTACTTGGTTATCCCGTCGATCAATTTCACCGTATTATACAAATCGCCAAAGTAATAGCCAAATTATACATTTTGGCATAATTTTTTTTAAATAACGAAAAAAAAACCCAATTAGTTGAACATTAGAAAAAATAAAAATCACTTGAGGATGTTTTAAACAAGTATTTCGTGTTTAATGTTACTGAATGTGGCATTTACGATCATCCAATATTGGCATTTAATCCTGTAATTTGGAGATAGTTTTTAGGTCGACGGGATAATCAAGTAGTACCAGAAAAATATATATCGAGAAAATGGATGCAGAACAATTACAGGGACATTATTGTTGAGCTTATTTTGATTTTTTGGCCAATCACAGGGAATTTGAACGGCTGTTCGCTTATATCTCTTTCTTTAACTTAGAGCCATAAATGTTTAGTTAAAATATTTGCGTATTCGCCGATTACATGCGGAAAATTTATTTATTTCTTAGTAACCCCTGTATAAGTCGACGCCCGATTTTAACTTTCAAATTTTGCATAAAATTCTTTGACTTATACATGAGTATATACCATAATTACCTTTAACACTGTGAGTGCCCCCACTGACCACAACCAAGAAATGACAATTAAAATTGTTGCTTGGTAGAGAAAATGTAAACTGCAGAAAAGAATCTACTGCTTCGAAGAAGAAAAAAAAGAGTTAATTTATTATTATTATTATTTAAAAAAAAATAAAGGTGTGCAATTTCGGATCAGTTGCAGTTTTCTCAGAATGGGGAAAATGCACTTACAAGGAAGGTCTCCATACTGGGCATACTCAGAATTTTTTGGAAAAAATACTAATTAAACTACTCATGTACGTAATAAAGGATCAGTCAAAATTAGCGGCGGAATTACAAAAGAAAACGTATAAAAAATAAAATACTTTCGAATATTTGGCGTGAAAAGACGAAAGTGTAATGCGATTTGGCGAGCAGCACTTTTCCCCACCAAAGGCAAACGATTTTAATGCAGCTGAAAACTTTTGTATTTTTAGAATGCGTGTAAATGGTATTTGATGAATTTAAACATAAAGAATGAGAGTGTTTAATATATTATATACATTTATATATATTGTATTGCTTTTATCTATATTATTTCTTGCAGTAGTTATTTAATTTACCTCTGGAAAAATACTTTCATATATTAAAAAATCTTATTCAGAAAAATTATTTTCATACATTTAATGCGTATTCAAAAATAAAACCCAGAAGTTTCTATAGCAACAAAATCAAATTGATAATGCTCGACTGGACCTTGAACTTGAAACAATTTTAATTAATTTAAATTTGAATTTCGTTTTAAATCTCAAATTTTGGTGGCTAAATTTGAATATAAACACATATAAATATCGATATAACGAAATTATGCTTAAAATAAACAAAATTGACAAAACCAAAGATATTTAATTTATCTAAACAAGTTGAACATGATTTTTCCCCTTTAAAATGTATTTGACATAAAAAGACTTTTTTGAAATTGCTTTTCATCGCCAACCGATGATAAATCGCCAAATAATGAAAATTTCATTATTTTTTTACGAACAATGTACGGAGATTCCGCCGAAATTTTTTTATAAACGTATATATCCTCATGAGAAGAGCATTCTGTAATTTTTTCAGACTTTTCGGAGTATGCCTGTATGGGGACCTTCCTTGTTAGTGGCATCTACGCTAAAGAGAAGAAAAAAACTTACTAGTACTGAGGATCACTAATTTTTTCAAATTAGTGGTCAGTTAAAAAATTATGTTATGTGTTCTCAGAGCAGAGGACCATCAAGGACTTGAATTGTGGTGTCCATGAGTAAAAAATACTTTACTCGTTCTATTCCATTCCACAGAAAACATGTTTTAAGGAACTTCAGAAATTCCTGCTCATTTCTTTTGATAAATTCTTGAAATGTTGTTAAATAATCCATAATGGATTTTTCTTACAGACCATATCGTAAATTGGAATGATATTTACGGTACCTTAGCACAAACCATAAATGTTACGAAATACATTTTAATAGAGAATGTAAAAGAATAATCATAAGATTATAGCAATCAATCAGTTTTATAGCGAGAAAACACTGAACATTGAATTTGAAAAAGAAAACAGAACAAAACAAAAATTCAATGATTTTTGCCAACATTTATTGACATTTAAAAATCACTTTAGATCTTTATACTTTGATGAAAAATCAGTCAGAATTCAAAAGATCTTGAAACTAAATAATTCAATAAGTACAGGCATTAGTAATGACATTGCAAACGAATTAGGGTATTTTCTTTTTACAGATTCTAGATCAAAACAACGTAATTTTAAACCACTTTTTAGCAACTTATACTTAAATTTTCAAATCTCATCAGACCTTTATAAAATGACAATCACTAAATCAAACACATTTAATTATAATTTATTTTCAAAATTATGGGGAATTCAGGGCAGTATCCCTTTAAAAACAGTATTTTCAGCATAAGCATGATCAAGACTAAGGAGGTCCTTAGTCCTGATGATGCCTGTGAGCGACACTAAAGAACATTTTTTTAAATAACGTAAATGCTACTAGAAATGTTCAACATACTTCTAGATTTTTAAAAAATATGTACTTATCAAAAACATCGATATAAGCATCGACATGATTGAAGATGTTTCTTAAAAATTCTAAAGTGATTTTTGTATACTCATGTAATATTTGCCTCAGGTTTAAAGAGGTTAAAAGTTTATGAGAAAGACAATTAAAAAAAATTGACTGTGAGAAATTACTTTTAACAAATTTCACAAATTAAATATTCTTAATCGCTAACATACTAAATCTTACAGACTAATACATCTATGCTACGCAAAATAAATAATACAAAAAAATTATTGCAATATTTTTGTATTGAATAAATGGTAAAGCTTGATAAAAAATGAATTTTCCAGAAATTATCTTAAAACTCCTCATTTGCTAATTAGCTAGCTTACATTTGCAAAATTTGTGGTTGGTATACGTTTTATTTTAGTCTCTATAATTTTAGAAATAAAAAATACCATTTTTCATAGCAGAATATGCCAAAGTTCATAAATAAAAGAAGTATACAAATCAGTTAATCGCAATCAGCAAGTTATGGGAGCGAAAATTACAGATTGATTTTTTGTGATTTTTTATTTATATATTTTGCACAAATTTTCTCAATACAAGAAAAGATGTTTCTATAAAACACTCTTTGAAGAAACATCTAATTAAATTAAATTTAACAAATTAAATTATGGGAGCAAAAATTAACAGACATCTCTTAAGAGATATAATTAACAGACAAGTTTTCTCAATACATGAACAAATGCTTCTTTAAAACACTCTTTGAAGAGAAATTAGTGTTGCATATCTCACACAAAACTTTTCTCACTAGTATGTAATAAAAGATGTTTGCTTAACGTCTCATTCCGAGAGAATTTTTTGCTACATATCTCACATATAAAAGCTTTCTCACCGGTATGAATTAACAAATGTTTCCTTAAAGTACTCCTATCAGAGAATTTCTTATTGCAGGCTTCACAAACAAAAGGTTTCTCGCCAGCATGAATTAGCAGATGCTGGCTTAAGTCATACTTCCTAGAGAATTTCTTGTTGCATATTTCACAAACAAAAGGTTTCTCCCCAGTATGAGTTAACAGATGCTGGCTTAAATGATGCTTTAGAGCAAATTTCTCGCTGCATATCTCACACACAAAAGCTTTCTCACCAGTATGAATTAACAGATGTTTTCTTAAATTACTCCTAATAGAGAATTTCTTGTTGCATATTTCACAAATAAAAGGTTTCTCGCCAGTATGAATTAACAGATGCTGATTTAAATCATACTTTCGAGAGAATTTCTTGTTGCATATTTCACAAATAAAAGGTTTCTTGCCAGAATGAATTAACAGATGCTGGCTTAATTCATACTTTCGAGATATTTTCTTGTTGCATATTTCACATGCAAAAGGTTTCTCAGTAGTGTGAATTAGCGAATGTCGGCTTAAACTATATTTTCGAGAAAATTTCTTGTTGCATATTTCACAAACAAAAAGTTTCTCGCCAGTATGAATCAATAGATGCTGGTTTAAATCACTCTTTGGAAAGAATTTCGTGTTGGATATTTCACAAACAAAAGGTTTATCACGAGTATGAAACAAGAGGTGCCTTCTTAAATTAGACTTATGAGAGAATTTTTTTCTGCATGTCTCACATACAAAAGGTTTCTCGCCAGTATGAGTTAACAGATGCTGGCTTAAATGATGCTTTAGAGAAAATTTCTTGTTGCAGATTTCACATACAAAAGGTTTCTCACCTGTATGAACTAACATATGTGTGCCTAAGCTACCCTTTACTGAGAATTTCTTGTTGCATATCTCACACACAAAAGGTTTCCCACCAGTGTGAGTTAATAGATGCCTGCTTAAATCACTCTTTTTAGAAAACCCTTTGCTGCATACTTCACAAACAAAATATTTTCTTTGCTGCTTGTCAGAAGCTATTTTTCCAGAAAGCTCTTGTGAAGAACTATTTTGCTGCATTATTTAGCACTTTAAAGACAGTTTTGAGTTATGTTATGTAGTGCATCCACATTCAGTGCTTTTCGCATCTGAAAAAGATACAAGTAACACAATCTATCACTTTTTAAAATTCCTGTAAAAGAAATTAAGAAGAAATTAATTTATTACAAAATATTAAATTAACGCAGAAAACGCAATTGAAATATACTACCAGTTATTTGAATCTCTGCAAACCATTGGAGTGTCAGATAAGTTTTTTTATTGCGTAAATAATTAAACTATAACTAAAATTAGAATAAATAAAATAAACAATTGCCACAATAAAATAAAAAATTATTGCAAAGAAAATATAAGTAAAAATTAGAAGTTAATGTTTAATATTCGTAAACAAAGCATTTATAAATTAAAAAAATGAGAATTTATCAATAAAGATTGAAAAAAACTTAAAGAGAAAATTTTATAATTTCATATCACCTATGAAAAAAATTATGCATTGTAAAAGCAATGGGGATAAAAAAATTATATCAATTGTAAAAAAAAAAAATATTGCTCAAAATTTCTCCAAATTTAAGGATTTTTTCAATCTTTTATAAATAATTATTGAGAAAAACATTTCTCAATATTAATACATTTTATATTGTATTGCAATAATTTAATCATTTGTTAGCATTTTGACAGTGTTCAAATCTCTATATAATAGAATATAAGAAAAACGTAATACATTTTCTTTAAAAGCTTTAAAATACAGCATTGGAATGCATTTTTAGATCTGTGTATGCAAATTCGATGACAAAATGTGTGAAGAGTTAAGCAAATTTAAACTTGAGCATCTTATAACATAGTCTGTGAAGAGTACAGGAATAAGGACAGAATTTCAGATTAGAGGGGAAAAAGAAATAGTTTATTCAGAAATAAAATGAAAAAAAAATACAGTATGTTTAATAAAAAATATCAAAGCAACAATACTACATGTTAATAGTATTGCAGTTCTGTAGTTTAGAAGCAGTATAAAAATTATTTTTTAGGAGCAAGATTGTAGAATTCAATATGAGATTGCAAAAAATAATTTTAAAGAACTAAGTAGAAGTGATTTCATATGCGGAATACAAAATGCTTTAATGTGTGTTACATATCCACCAATTTAAGGCATTGTACAATAAGGTTGATCTCAAATAACTAACAAACTAACTAGTTCCTACAATTTACATATAAAGATATGTGTGTGTGTGTGTGTGTGTATACAGTAAAACCCCGATAATTCGGATTAATTGGGACCGCACTCAATCCGGATTATCGAAAATCCGGATTATCCGGAGAATTAGAAAAAAAATGAAATAAAATGTAGCATACTAACAGAAAATCACCTTTATGTTAAATTTATTGAATATTTGCAGACAGTAATAATGTTTACTTTGCTTAATTATTCCGAAAACATGTCAGAAAAAGTTTTTTTATTTAGAATACGACGATGAAACAAGTTAATGATATGGAAGTTGGCCAATCGCTTCTCAAACTTAAAAAAAATGACCAAACCCATCCGAATTATCCGGAGATCCGGATTATCGGGGTCCGAATTAGCGGGGTTCTACTGTATTTCCAAGTCAGTATTAAATAATGACAGTTTCATAGCTAGTTCTTTTTACAACACTACCATTATATACAGTCCATATTTAATTAAACTGGATATGAAAAAGAAAACCACACTAAAAATAAAAAATATCATATAATTTAAATTCACTTATAAATGAAATGGATGCTTTAAAAATCAATTTATTCAATTTAGTATAACCCGAGCAATAACACCTTAGCATTGTTACATTGTATTACTAGCATTTTATTTATAAAAGATAAGTGAACTACACCATTATTCTTAAAATAAAACGTATGCATAAAATTCAATGTCATTACTGGAGATTTAATAACTTTAAGTTACACTGAAATCGAAAAGGTAATTGATAAAAAATATTGAAATACTCACGAATTAAAACCTAAGTAAATTTTGATAAATGAAAATATTTGAAAAGTAACAACTACATTAATTTATAAACCTACAGACTTAACTAAAATAATAAAATCCATCTTACATTGGTTAATCTAAGTCTAAAAAGAAATATTTTTAAGCTAAATTTATGAAAAGTATTTTCGTGAACTTTAATTGTTCAAATTATTGAAAATTTAAGCTTTATTTGTTTAAATAATCAATTACATATAATGCAAATATTAAAAAGCTAGTTCATGATGCACTAAATAATGGTTTTCCTAAAAAATTCATCTATTCTTTAATGTACAATTAGTTATTACATGATCTCAAAAATAATTAACACATTGCGTAAAAAAATAAACAAAAATTATTCAAACATAAAAAAATAATAAAAAATTAAAAATGTAATATATATATATATTACATTTAGCAGGGTGGGTAGATGTTAGAGTATGGAGAAGTCTGGATAATATGCAATGGTTAATTAATATTAAAATTTTTTGAGAGTGGGAAATGTATTTGTTAAATTGAAAAGCATATTATAATGGATGTTTAATTGACACTAATGAATGGATAATTATATAGTTACACCAATTAATTCTATTAATATAATTTAATTAATTTACATGATTAAATTGTAACTAGCTTTTAGTAAATTTGAGACCTATAATACAATTACTAAATGTATAGGGTAAATATATTAATTATCTACTTTTAATTCTTAAATCATCTTATATTAAGATATTGAGTTAAGCTTAGCATAGTCAAATTAAGTTATTTTGTTTTAAATCGTAATAGGGTAAACTATGGTGTATGGTTTATTTTTTATGTTATCACATTACTCCGTTTTATTTATTTATTTATTATTATCACATGACGATAATTATTTTATTTTTTCTTTTTCATTTTGCTATCCAATTGGTCGTTTTGATGTGCCTTGTTTTTGATGTTTTTTCTTTATTTGGTTTTGATTTTGTGTGTGTTGGCAGTCCCAAATTCGTATTCTTTTGCTTTTTCATGGCAAATGCGAAGATGAAACCACACACTTCATTTGTAGTTCCAAAATATTTGGGCCCTGAAGATCTTGCTTTGGTTCTACAAATTCCATTTGTATTTATTTTAATTATTTATTTTTCTTCTCCATGCTCAATGTGCTATAAATTAGTAAATTCAATGGCTCATATACTGTAATAAAATTAATGGTTTTATATATATATAATCAAAAGCTGTATTTATGATGAAATTATCAATTGAGTCTGTTATGCTTGATTTTGCGAAATAAAAAATGAGCAAAAAATATTTTATTTTGACACAATCATATGGTTTTTTATGAAATCTAAATCTAATGTCATTTCAATATTTCAAATTTTACCATATACTCTATTTAGTCTTATGATCATATTCACCAATTAAAAAATGTTTCAACGTGCAATTGTTTATTGATACATTTTCAGATTTGAAGTTGCATTTGTCAGCCTACTAAATCTTGGAATACAAACATTCATACTATTGAGTTGTACCTGTAATCTCAGTACTAATAAGTAAAAATTTCAAACTTTTTATTCTATAGACAACACTTGATTAAAATATTCAATTTTATCAAAGAAAATCATAATTTTCTTTTAATATAACATCATTTTTACTGACCCGAGCATTTGCCTTGCGTCTCAAACTCAGTGTTGACAAAGTAAAAAAAATACTGAATAGTAACATTTTCATGAAGGAAAGTGCCTGTTTTTTAAAGCATGACGTCATTTTCAGTTCAAAAATTTTTTTTAAGTTACTTTTAATTAGAAAGTTATTGAGAAAACTACAACATAAAACATATAATTAATAAATAAAATCCATTACATCTCTGAAACAATGGAAGCAATGCAATTGCTGCTATTTTAAAGAAATTTCATTAAAACCTTTTAAAATTAAAATATAAAAATAGGATCTTTTTTAAAAGTAGTTTGTATGGTAATCAACAGATGGAGAACTTCCATGAAAAAACAGAAAGTAGAAAAACTGGTTGAGGGCAGATGAATGAAAAACAGCTATCAATATCAATTTTACGAAATTAATATTTCAATCCGTTTAGATGTTTCAAAATACCCGCTTGCTTATTATATTTATCATGTTAATGAAAGGATAGGATGAACAGGGGGGGGGAGTGTCTAATACTAAATAAATATACACGTATACTGAAAATATCCCCCTATAATTCCCAAAAGTTAAATTACCTGAAATCTTTTGTCTGGAGGCAGAAGGGATGAGATAAGAACATAATAAGAACATCAATAGTCGGAAATAAGTATTAGAATTTTTTTGTGCAGTCCTGTATATTATCTGTAAATTCATATGTGTACCACACAGTATGCTAAAAATTCATTCAATTAAATGAACAGCATGATTGAAAATTCCCATTCAGCAATTTCAGTCAATAAACGTAAAAGTACTTGGGTTTTTTTTCCAGTCCTGTTTATGATCATTAGAATTTATACTCATCAAATAATACACAGAAAGCAGCTAAATTTTAAAAAGCATACCTTGACAGAAAATGTGAATTTAGCAATTATTCTCCATGGTCAGTGCAATAGCTAAATATTTTTGTATGTCCCTGTCAATAAAAAAAATAAATTATATGCACACAAATTCTACTGTAAGTATCTTTGTACTACACCTCAGACTATATAAACTTCAACTTGTTTAAATAGTTTAATATCATTAAAACACATTGCAAAAAGTTATTTTCTTCCACAGGCTGTAATGTAACCGAATTTTTTTCAGTGTCCTTTTAAATGAACCATGAAAGCAATACATTTCATTTTGAACACTGAACATCGTATTGTAAATCAAATTACCAAAGCTGTAAAAACCTAGGCACTAGCAAACAGCCTCTCACCGCTTAATTTCATTATTTTTCTTTGCTTAAATTTTATTAGCATTCTTTCACAAAATTCAGATGAAATTTTAGACAAAAAAAAAAAAAAATCGAATAATATTTAGTCGTGAGAGACTTCCTGCTGGCGCCTAGATTTTTACATCTCTGCCAATAACATATATGAATTTCATAACAATCTAAGATTATTTATATGTGGCCATCCGCCTAATCGTTCGGAGTTCTCTGTGTTTTTCTTTGAACCATAGATTTGCTCTCATAAATATTAGTTGGGTTCCCTTAGTAAGCCCCCCCCATGGAGGACCTCATCCCTTTGTGTTGATAAATGGCTGTCATAAACACAACTAACTAAGTTTATTTATGCCTGTTCGATACCAGGCAGCAAACTGAATTCATAAACATTTTAAAACTACATTGGAAAGTCTTAAAAAAGTATATTATTACGGTGAGTAAAAAGTTTTCCACCAAGGGAAAATACATTCACACCAACAGTCTGTCATTTGTGTGGTTGTTAGCCTTTCTACAAATCAATTTTTGCCTTTAAAAGCTGAACATAATTAGAACTACATTACTGTGTAGTTTGTTTATTATAAGTTTATTATCTGGTGCTTCAAAAAATTGTTTAAAATACCACTATCACACCAGCAGATCAAAACAATTATATGCAGTATACTCCCTCAAATCTGCACAGCTTGGGACCAGAGCTTATGCAGATTTTAGAATTTTGCAGATTTCTGGTCATTGCTTTGTTTATATTTTTTAAAAAGTAATTTGAATTGAATTACTAATGAAATCAAAAGCATAATGAATACCTACGATATTCTAAAATATTAAAATAAATAATAAACTAAAATAATAAAAATTTAGATAATTTTTAAAATGATTAAAATACTAAAAGCAATGGTCAAGTTAATAATCAATAATGTAAATATTCATTATTAAAATGAAATATGCTTTTCCTGAATTATTCAATGACATTTGTCTCATAAAGGTACATTACTAATTCACATCAGGATCATAAAATAAAGAAGCTTTACTTCAGATTTAGCCAGACTTAATAACTAAAAAAGCTTGATTACTGTAAAATCCCATTAATCCGCCCTTCCCGATCAAACGCCCCCTCCCCACTTTATAAAGAATTTGAAGTTTTCAAAAAAATCCCGAGAAAGCGCCCTCCCTCCCCATTCTTAAAGGCGAATGAGAATGAGATGAATCATTATGAAATGATAAATCATGAATCTTTGATGAAATCTGTGTTTTTTCGAGATTTTTTAATTGATTTCATGCTTGTTTTGGCTTTTTTTTTACAAATTTCTCCTTTTTTTCTGCATTTTTTTGATAGAATTTACGTTTTTTTTTCAAACCCAAATTTTTTCAAGTATCAAAATTCATGATTCATTCCTGTAAATTTTGTTGAACGTTCGCGGAAAAATCCTGTGTAAGCGCCTCCCTCTAACTATTGTATGTTTTTCTATCACGTTTGGGGTGGCGGATTAATGGTATTTTACAGTAATACATAAATGTATTGGGTAAGATTGTGATATCAGCAATATCTTCATTTTTTTCAGAAATAAATTATTCTTTCTTTATGAAAAAAACATGAATTCAATAATCTTAACAAAAATTACAAATTAAAAAATGTATGGAATTGATCTAAAACTAAAAAAGTCAAATTTTGCACCTACATTTGAACTGAATGTTTCATTGTTTACATCCATAAATTATGTGTGGATTTTAGAAGTGCAGATTTGGGGAGTCTACTGTACTATAAGTTCCATGAGAAACTTACTCTGACAGAAAGCCACATACAAGTGGGTTAAAATTTAGGCATCAATAATGTTTGTTATCATACAGTCAAAGTTTGATTTTGACATTGAAGGTGAAGCACGTTCTGGCTGCCTTCTCTAAATTGATTTAAGAAGTTAAACCTGGTCATTGACCAAAAATTGAATTGTTTAGTGTCACCTCTAGGTGATATCAGGAGTGATGAGGATAATGAAAAAAAAAAAAAGAATCAATAAAATATATACAGTTGAATCTCGAAAATCCGGAACCGTTGGGACTGCGGCGATTCCGGATTTCGAATTTTCCAGATTTTGGAGGTTTATTAAAAAATCTTTTGTATGGCTATATAATACCATAAAATCCCGTTAATCCACTCTTCCCGATCAAACGCCCCCTCCCCACTTTATAAAGAATTTGAAATTTTCAAAAAATCCCGAGAAAGCAGCCTCCTTCCCGATTCTCAAAGGCGATTGAGAGTGAGACGAAACATTATGAAATGAATGAATCATGAATCTTTGATGAAAAGTGCGTTTTTTCAAGATTTTTTAATTGATTTCATGTTTGTTTTGGCTTTCTTTTTTTTTTTTACAAATTTCTCCGTTTTTTCTGCATTTTTTCGACAGAATTTACATTTTTTTTTAACCCAAATTTTTTCAAGTATCAAAATTCATGATTAATTCAACGATTCATTCATTTCATCATGAGTCATTACTGTAAATTTTTTTGAATGCTTTTTAACTTTTTAATTTTTGTAATAATAAAATCTTTAATTAACGGCAAGTCATTACAATATTAACCAGAATATATCTATATATATATATTTTAGTATAGTTATCAGAATTTAACTGCAGTTGATGAAAATTACAGCTATGTCTTATTTTAAAAATTAATAAAACTGAAATCGGAAAAATGTCCGGATTTTAGAGATTTCCAGAATTTGGAGGTCCGGATTTTCAAAGTTCAACTGTATAAAGAATGAAATATTACAATTATTTTTACAATTGGAAAAATGTAGTACAATTAAATATATTACTGAATCAAGATTTTATCGTTAGTATTACTTTAACTATTTAACAATGGTATTATTCAAGGATAATATATTACGCAGAATTATAGATTACATATAAAACAGAACATAATGACATCTAATTTTAAAATTCATAAACGCAGTAAAATATATATTGAATCAAATTTAAATTTATAATTATTATATGTTAATAATTTCAATTGGTTGATTTAAAATAGTGGTATTTTTTCATTTAAAGATGTTTGTTACCCAACAAAATCCAGGCTTTAGGAAGTGAAATTTATTGTCAAATGATACAAATGAGTGTAATGTATACATATATGTGTATACCGTAAAATATTGTTAATCCGCTCCCTCAAAATATGACAAAAAATCATAACATAATCATAGGGGGCACTTACATGGGATTTTTCTGTGACCTTTTCACTAAATTTGCATTTTGGCGAGATATCTACAGCATTTTTTCGCGATATTTGTTGAAAATTGCAAGGTTTTATCGTTATAATTGACAAATTTGCAAAGTTTTTGTGCGATACATGAGACAAAATTTGCATTTTTTGGCGATTCTTTAACGAGAATGAATTTTTTCCCCGCAATCTTTTGACTGCATTTTTCATGCAATTCTTTGTGGAGATTTGCGTTTTTTTGATAAGTCTTTAATGAAATGTGCAGTTTTCCACATTTTATAATAGAATTTGTGCTTTTTTTTTTTTTTACAAATTTTGCTTTTTTCTGCCCTTTTTGGACAGAATTTATGTTTTTTTAAAAATTATTTTGTCTGTTTAAATAATAGATACAACATGTTTGCGTTTTTTATTACAATTTCTTGACAAAATGTGTGGTTTTTTTTGCAATACTTTGAAAATTTTGTGATTTTTTGACGTAATTTGCATTTTTTAGGGTTTTTTTTATGGAATTCGTGTTTTTTTAAGGCAATTTGTGTTTTTTAAATGATTCTTTGATTGCATTTTTTAAGATCTGACATAATTCGCATTTTTACTGCAATCTTTCGACATAATGTGGATTTTTTAGCGATCCCCTCTGTGAAATTCATAACTTTTATAGCGATCCTTTGAAGAGACTTACAGTTGTATTTCGTGATTCTTTGACGAAATTATTGTTCTTTCAGTTATCAATAGATGAAATTTCTTTTTTTTCATGATTTTTTGATGTAATTTCTGTTTTTTTTCAGCATTTTTTTTTGGGGGGGGGGGATGAGGGAAGGCTGTTCCTTGTGATGTAGTGGGGAAGTGGAGTTTGATCGAGAAGGGCAAATTGACAGGATTTTACGGTATATCATGACTGTTTTTTTATATACAATTTACTTCTATTTGGGAAATAAAATAAATAAATGGCTTTTTCATATTAAATGAATTATTCAAATGTTGAAAAAATAATAACTGCTAGTGTAAGTGAAACAGTGGATAAATTGCCAGAAAATATGGTGCCAAATTCATGCTGTATTGGTTACTTATATGGTATTTTACTTTTCAAAAGAAATCTTGTTTGTGTAAATGAAAATATTTACCGTAAAATACCGTTAATCCGCCCTTCCCGATCAAACGCCCCCTCCCCACTTTATAAAGAATTTGAAATTTTCAAAAAATCCCGAGAAAGCGCCCTCCCTCCCGATTCTCAAAGGCGATTGAGAACGAGATCAATCATTTTGAAACGAACGAATCATGAATCTTAGATGAAATGCGCGTTTTTTCAAGATTTTTTTAATTGATTTCATGCTTGTTTTGGCTTTTTTTTACTAATTTCTCCTTTTTTCGACAGAATTTACGTTTAAAAAAGAAAAAACCCAAATTTTTTCAAGTATAAATATTTATGATTCATTCAACGATTCATTCATTTAATGATGATTCATTCCTGTAAATTTTGTTGAACGATCACGAAAAAAATCCCGTGTAAGCGCCCTCCCCTAACTATTGTACGATTTTTCTTTTCGTTTGGGGGGGGGGCGGATTAACGGTATTTTAAATAATGAAAATTTTATTTTTTAACATCTTTAAATTCTAAAGCTATAAAATTTTTGAGCTGATAGTTATTATTCTGCTTGCAAAATATTCACTTTATCTGGGTGCAATGACTATAAATGTCACAAAAAATTAAAGTTGTGATGCATATAAGCCATACTTGCTACAGGCCTTAAAACAATGTCAAATCAAACTTGTGATAAATATAAGCCATAGCTGCTACAGACCTCAAAGGAATGTCAAATCAAACTTGTGATGCATAAAAGTTTGTGTCATCATTCGATTAAATCACAAATCACAAGCTCAAGAACTTAAATAGAAGAAACATAACAAACATATGTTACCATTATTTTGTTTTAGTAATGAAGATGGATCTGTGAATTGATTTAAAAATGAGTACCTACTGTTACAATCTGAGTATTATAAATCTGTTGTCAGTCGACGCCATTTTATTACAGACGTCATCCCAATGAATGAATCATAACGAAATAGTTTATTCATTAATAATGATTCAATCAACAATTGTAACACTGTTGTTAGTTATTAAATGTTTAGCTAATTTTTAACTAACAAAACAAAATATTTATTTACAAAAGGTAAATAGGAAACATTTTCAAAATTTGTTAATCTAGCACTAAAATATGCCCTGTGTTAAAAATTGGATGCAATTTGATTTTAGAAACTCAAGAAAATGTTGCTTAGATTTGTTTAATGACTATCTGGTAACCAATATTACAACCATAGATAAAAAAAAAAAAATACTAGCCATATTTCTGTTGCAGCACTTTAATTGGTAAATAAAATTAAGCACATGAATCACTCAATAAATCATGATGTAATTCATGAGTCATTCTTTTATTGGCGTCTTGTCTCCACCGTTGTTGGTAATATCTAGTACGTGTTTAAACATAATTTTTTTGTACTTAACTTCTTGTTAATGCTAAGGTATGGTAGTTTCTTTTGTTGTTTTTCAACTAAAAATTCTACAAATTACTATTTTATTATGACTGGATGAAATTTCACGTATCTTTACTTTCATTTTTTGCTGATTTATCATTGAATCATTCAAAGCAATATTAAACCGTATATTTATTGCAGATAATTTCGTTTATAATTATTTATTTTTAAATAGTTTAGTAAATATTATTCAAATTTCAATTTAGATACAGCTGATTTGCTTGATTTTTTTTCACATTTATGCTTAAAACATTGACTGAACATAAACTAATATTTAATTATATTCTATTCATTTGAAACTAAATATGTTTTAATAATTCATCACATAATGAATTGCCTTTATATTGTCTATCGAAATTTACGTATAAGAACACATACACTTAAGGGGACTCTTCACTAACCTCAAAACAACCACTCCATAATGCTAATTCAAAGGGCAGGCTATTTTCGAATTCTTCATATAAACTTGATTATTTTTAAACGAGTTATTTTGTTTTATTTTTTACATATGATAGCTATTGTCCAAGTTTAATATGGCTATTTTTTACTTTTTAGATTCCGGTTGTAGATTCTCTTAAAAAGTTATTTTCAACTTCAAAACTAGCGTCGAAATTGAAAGTAAATTTGAAATAAAATCTGCAACCGAAATCAAAAAAGTAAAAAATAGCCATCATTAACCTCGAATCCAGCTATATTATGCATTTTTTTTTTAAATATTCAAAATTAAGCGAGAAATTTGAAACTATCAATTACAGAGCTGGTGTATTCAAGTGATTGAAGAGTCCCCTTAAGAAGATTGGTTTCTCATCTTTGGAATTTTCCTCGCTAATGTTAAATCTATCGGTGTTTGATGCATTCGTATATTTACAATATCTTTTGTTGAAATTAATATTTTTTACTTCATTTTTTTTATGTACTACTCCCCTTAAATGTTGTGTCCTTTTTTTTTCTAACTTCTCAAAATATTTCTAAAATCTATGCTTAATTTAATATTTTATGTGTGAAAAGTACACGAACTGTGAGTAAAATTTTTAATAACACTTCATTTAAATTAAGGAAAAATTTTAGAAGATTAAGAAAAACAGAGACACATTTTAAGAAGTGTATGCAAAAAATAAAAGTTAAATTTTTAATTTGCTGAGGAGATATTTTAAATATACAAATGCATCAAATGCCCAGGTAGTGGGTGACACATAAGTGAGGGTATTTGTAAGATGGGTGACTAACCTCCTAAAAAACTACAGTTGAATTCTAAAACAAGTGATATATTGAGCTTCAAGATTATCTGACAGGACCTCAGTCCATTTTATGTTAAACAAAATTTCATGTTAATAAGGTTCGACTGAACTTTTTCAAAAAACAACAGAATGAAAACGAAATGTGCAATTTTTGTGATGAAAAAGTCACCACAAAAATGAATTTTGTTCATAAAAGTTATAATTTTGTTTTATATATCTTGCCAAAGTGGCCACATTGATGATTTTTATCATGCACTTCCCATTAGAAAATTGCACTTTCTCAATTCTGTTAAGTCACTTCTTAATTGAACAAAGGAAAAATCAACACCAATATTTTTGCAGCATGGAAATATTTCATATTGTTTTGATGATATCTACATCAACTTTCCTTTACAGAATTTGATAAAAATGTTTTTAGCTTATTTATTTAAGCTGTTATTCAACAAATTGTCTTGTTGCTTGACAGTAGAGTAAAACAAGATTTTTTTTTTTTTAAATTCCAGTTTTCAGCATTTTTGAAAAATTGCTTTTTATCAAAATAATGATGTAAATTACATATTTGCATGATTGGATTATGCTTAGATGTGCCACAAGGTGGGCAAACTCTAGGTTTTTATTAGAGTTTTGACAAATTTTGCAATAAATGTTGAAACTGCCAACCAAATACTGATTACAATTGTATTATAAAAATGTAATGTATATGTATATATTTGAGGAAGAGAGTTTGAAAAATCATCTTATCCAGAAAACCAAATTCTGATAAAATTTTCCTGAAAAACTTCTGATTTCATCCATAGAATCGAATGCTCTGACTGAAATGAAAAATAAAACCAGATATTTTGTAGATTTTAGCACTTTTTTTTATGTGGATAGACCAATTGAGTAGGTTGATAGTAAAAACTTGATTTTAAAGATTTCGGATAAAGGCGAGTTTTGTAACTCACATCATCATTTATGCATTGGTTTTGAACAGAAAACCTTCTAAATTGAGTATGTGATACTTTTTACTTCATAAAAATTGTTGTCGGTGTCCTTATCAATGAACTATAGACATTACCCACTTCATTTTCAATACAGAATAACCATGGTAAACATCAATAAACTATATCAGTTGCATAATAATCTGAATCAGTTTTTGTGATTACATACACTGTTGCCAACCTCCAGCTTTTGTTAAATAAAATAAATGTACTTCCAATTATTAAGTTTCTTTAATTAAATGCATCTGGTGTTAAATATACTAGTTATTTATAAACCTACTTCATTTCATTCTTTTATTAAATTTCAGCTTCAAAATATAATTTTTTGTCTTAAAAAAAGCCAGAGATTGTCATGCATGAGCATTAACAGGCAGCAGACAGACAGACTGGATGAATTCATAAATACGTTTAAATAATGTTGGAAACTCGAAAAAAGATTAATGCTTTTTGTCATGTTTTGGGAGAGATTTTAACTTGTGAGTTGTGACCTTGCCCTTACAAAAAATCTTCATAGAATTTCATTTAAAAAAAATTATAGAAAAGCTATAGAATCACATAAAAAAATTATGATTAATTTTTGTCAAAACTATTTTAACCAAAAGGTATAGGAATATTTCTAGAAGATTAATAGAAAAGTCTATAGAGATTCTATATGTTGTGTATTTATTCTATGGAATGCTACTGTTCTGTATTGCTTCCATGCTTCTAATGTAAAAAACTTCTGAGTTGGAGAGTACTTCTGTAAAAAGTTTTAGTTCTGCTTTGTATTGTATGATGCAATGTTGTTATTCTGCCCATGCATTGTACTTAACAATTAAAATAATTATTCAATTGATTATTTCTTTATTCAGCATCATTCCTGTATGAGAGGACATAATATTATAAAAATATTTAGATATATTTTAAAGAATAATTTAAAAAATATTCAAATATATTCTACAAAATGTTCTGTAAATATATAAGCATATATTCTATAAATAAATTTGGATTTTGCTGACATGCAGCTGTCCTTCCCAAGTACTAATTACACTTGATGCTGCTTTAGTTCTGTGATTGAACATTGTTCGGTACTTTTAGTACATGCTACATCCGCTCACTGCTCTTCAACTCTTATAAGACTATTTTATGTTTGTTTCTTTTGTCATATGTGTTTCCAATCTAGAAAATTATTTATATTTTATACTCTTATTGCCAACTGTGTATTTATGAAAACTGATACCAGAAAGCCAAATTTAGGATGTGTGCCTACTGCCAAATGCCTGCTTTTGCATAAAATTTCAATATGTTATTGTTATTTTAAATTAAAGTTCAAACATAGAAGACTCTAAAACTGAACTGCTTTTAGGAGTTATAGCCCAAATTTTAAACTGTAAATCTTAAAGTGACCATCTAGATAAGAGTAAACAATACAATTTTAACAGTTTTTTCTTTTTTAACTTTTAAACAAGATTAAAGTTCATATTTTTTATTTGGAGTTCAGCTTTAAATTAAAGTTGTAAACTTTATCTAGAATTTTTTGTTGTGTATTAAAATCTTAATATGCATTATCTGGAAAACTATGTTTTTCATTATTTACATTTATAAGAAAACTCATTTCTTACAGATTTTTTAAAATATTGAAGTGAAATTTTATCACAAGATTCTGCTTTTCAGTTGGTATGATAAGAAGCAAAATATAGCTTGTAAGTATCTATATATTAATTTAAGAGTCTGTTTTATTGAAACTACACATTTTTTAAAATCATGTTTTGTATATACAAAATTTTGTATATGAAAGTAAGTAGAGAATCTATTATCTAGAATTCTCGAGACCGAGGGGTTTCCTGATAAATTGAATTTTCCAGATTTCAGATCCTTCTGAAATTTGGAAAATTCCCCCCCCGCCCCCCCCCCCCCCCCCCGAAAAATTAAAAGTGACAAAAAAAATAGAAATGACAAAATTAAATCCCATGTAGAATTTGAATAAAACTTATGCTTTGAATATTTTTAAATTATGTTAACATAAAATACTGCAATTATCAAATTGTAACTTATAAAGTCAGATTTAGAGTTTATGCCTACCCTTAAATCACTGTTTTTGCATGAAATTTTGATTTATTATTACAGTATAGTCTCAAAAATCCACATAGCTTAAGACCAGTACTTGTGTAGATTTTAGAATTTTGCAGATTCTGGTTTAAATCTCTTTTCAGCTTACCTGTATCCATTTACAGGAAGGATATGCAATAATTCAATTTAAGCAAATTAAACTTGAATCTGCTTTGTTTTCTTCTACATTATTATTTGAATACCCAATTATTTTTATTACCTTTAAACATTTCTTGTACCCTTCTTTGTTAGAGAATTTTCATTTTATCTTGATTAAGGTCCTTTTGAAATTTGTAAACAACCATTATTTCCTATTAATTTATAGAACTCTGCTGCTCCAAGAACTTGAATGAAAATCACCAAAAGACAAACCTTCTTCAAGCATTTTTCCCCTCAGAATCATTGTCAGAATCAGTTTCATTATCTTTAGCTGGGTTCATTATTGAGGACTTTCTTCACTTGCAACATAGTAAGTTACTATAATTTCATCTTTATTGTTCACCCATTCAACAATATCTTTTGCTTTCAAAAACTTTTGTAAAACTGTTTAATTTTTTTTTTTTTTTGTTTAATGCAACAATTTAGATGCTTTAGTTTGAGGTAATAGTTAAGGAAAAATCTGTAACTTTGTCCTGATTTTTGATATATAAAGAATCAGGCCATATTTTATGCCGTACATCAACTAAAAGATCTTTTGTAGTAGAAGTTCATACTTCATCAATTAAATAAATACAGTCTTTTACACTAAATATTTTTTGGAGCTTTCTATTGTGTCAAATGACAAATCAGAATTAATATGTTGCTATAAAAATTGATTATTTATGTCATTTTACATTATGCATTATATAAATCCATATCCTGATCTATTACAGCTTTTTAAGTATTGAAATATCCTAAATCAGTACTATTTTCTATACTTTCTTACTAAATTTCTGTAAAAAATAACGATATCTCTGTTCACTGATAATTAGAACAAAGATGACAAAGAATACTTCTAAACTGCTATTTTCATTCTTTACATTTTGAAATCAATTCAGATTTTCAAAGACTGCAGATTTTAGAGACTCTACTGTATTATTATTGTTTTGAAATAAAGCTCCCAAAATGCCCAGCATTTGAATCAGCAACAATTAGAAGTTATAGCCCAATTTATAAACTGCTATTGAATTATCTGAAAGTGACTGTTTAAAGAAAGGTAAACAATATATTTTTACAGTTTTTTTTTTTAATTTTTAAACAAGACTAATGGTCTTATTTTTAATTTTTTTATATGGGGTTAAGTTTTAGTTTAAAGTTGTAAACTTTATACAGAAAATTTTCATGTGTATTTAAAATGCTAATTTGCATTTCCTGAAAAACTTTGTTTTTCATTTTTCTCATTTATGAGAAACATCATTTCTTTCCTTAAAAAAAAAAAAAAAAAAAAAAAAGAAGAAGAAGATACTGAAATATAATTTTATCACAAGATTCTTCTCTTCAGTCGATACAATAAGAAGCAAAATATAGCTTCTAAGTATCTATATACAGTTGAACCTCGAAAATCCGGAACCGTCGGGACCGCGGCGATTCCGGATTTTCGATTTTTCCGGATTTTGGAGGTTTATTAAAAAATCTTTTTTACGGCTATGTAATAAAAAACCAAAAATGCAATTTTTTCCCCCCAGTGCAAACAAATAACGATTCTTCCGATACTACATTTTTTAAAGTTTTAGTGACTTTTATTTTTATTTATTTATTTGAAATTTTACTATATCATTTCATAAATAAGCCACGGTAATATATATATATACCGTTAATCCGCTCCCCCCCCCCAAAACGTGACGAAAAATCATACAATAGTTAGAGGGGGCGCTTACGCGGGATTTTTCCGCGATCGTTCAACAAAATTTACAGGAATGAGTCATGATGAAATGAATGAATCGTTGAATGAATCATGAATTTTGATACTTGAAAAAAATTGGGTTAAAAAAAAACATAAAATCTCTCGAAAAAACGCAGAAAAAAAGAGAAATTTGTAAAAAAAAGGCCAACACAAGCATGAAATTAATTAAAAAATCTTGAAAAATCGCACATTTCATCAAAGATTCATGATTCATTCATTTCAGCATGATTCATCCGTTTTCAGCGATTTTTTGAGAAGGAGAGTGTTTTCTCGGGATTTTTTGAAAATTAAAATTTTTTTATAAAGTGGGGAGGGGGCGTTTGATCGGGAAGGATGGATTAACGGGATTTTACGGTAGTTATCAGAATTTAACTGCAATTGATGAAAATTACAGCTATGTCTTATTTTAAAAATTAATAAAACTGAAATAGGAAAAATGTCCGGATTTTAGAGATTTCCGGATTTTGGAG
Source organism: Maratus speculifer (assembly GCA_964019185.1). NCBI lineage: Eukaryota > Metazoa > Arthropoda > Arachnida > Araneae > Salticidae > Maratus > Maratus speculifer. The sequence goes on along the minus strand of CAXHSM010001350.1, from coordinate 628,977 downwards.
GTCCGGATTTTCGAGGTTCAACTGTATTCATTTAAAAGCTGTTTTTATTGAAAAATACGCATTTTTTTAAAATTACACTTTGTATACAAAATATTGCATATGATAGAAAAATTCAGGATGTATTGCAAATCTTTTGCTTCATAACACTGTTAAGGAGCTGCTAATAGTTCAAAGCAAAACTGAAATACCTTAAATAGATTTCCTTATAAAAGCTGTTTTTATTGAAAAATGCACATTTAAAAAAAAAAAGTTATGCTTTGTATACTACATGTTGCATGTGATAGAAAAATTCAAGATGTATTGCAAATCTTTTGCTTCATAACACTGTTAAGGAGTGTGCTAATAGTTCAAAACAAAAATGAAATACATTAAACAGATTTCCTTATAAAAGCTGTTTTTATTGAAAAATACACATTTTTTTAAAAAACAAATTATGCTTTGTACACAACATGTTGTATGTGACAGAAAAATTCAAGTTGTATTGCAAATCTTGCTTCATAACACTGTTAAGGAGTCTGCTAATAGTTCAAAACAAAAATGAAATACATTAACCCTTTGGTGGTTATAAGCGCGCACACGCGCCCAGAATATTCTTTTTCTAAATGGTTATGGGCGTCTACAAACGCTCAAAGTATTCCTCTTCTAAATGGTTATAAGCGCGTTTAGACGGTTTGCTTTTCTGACACTGAAATGGTTATAAGCGCTTGTACGCGGTTGTGCTTTCCCCCGTTGTTCCTGTCATACGCTAAAGAAGGCGTTTCTTCAAACACTCCTTCTTACCACCACACAATAGGCGAACTTAGGTAGATTATTTGTCAAGAACCTTATTGTAGTCGAATGCTAAAATGCTTAGGGAATGACATTTTCTGTAAATGGATAAGAATAGCCATTATACTGAAAATAAATACTAATGTGAAACTAAATGATGATACTAATGTGCGACTTTCTTTAGATGAATTTCTTTAGATGACAAATTCATAGAATACTAATGTTTACTTGTTTTACTTCATTATTCTTTTCCATAAGATTATATATCATTATAATATTTTGAATAGTATTATAATGAAATGTTTCAAAATATTAAAATAACTTTTATTATATTAATATTTTCAAACATTTGCATATTGCATTCATTTAATTTACTATTTGAAAGGATACATACTTTAATCTCTTTTAATTTTTTTAAAAGTATTTCGATATTTTTTATTTAACTATAATATTAAATGTTTAAAACTGCTATTATTATTGTTATTATTATTATTTTATTATTATTATTATTTTGTATTATTTTTGCTTCGTAATAATGTATAAAATACCAAATACCCAAAATAATGTCACGAGTTTTCTCATAACGAAAAATATTTTTTTAATTTATTACTATTGATAAATTTTTATTCAAATCATGGTGAAGTTTCAAATTATGTTGTGAAACCTGTCTATACCGTTTTTAAGGGATTAGAAAAAGTATAGATATAAACAGATTATGATTAGAGGTTGGTTCAAACTGAGAATTGAACTGTTAAACAGATTTCAGTCTGTTTCTCACCTTATAACGCAACATTAAACGAAAAAAAAAAAAAATGTTTATAGTAAAGCAGAGGGAGGAAAGTAAAGTAGCAGGGAAATGAAAAATTGTTAAGGTCATACAGAAAGGGATATTATAAGAATTATTCAAGGAAATAATAATTAATATACATTTTAATTTTGAAAAAGAGAGAACCAGAAAAGAAATGAATAAAATTCCATTGCAAATAAAATTTTTAACTATATCACACAAAATATGATGTTTAAATAGAAATGTTTTTAAATATTTTAATTAATATACGACCAATCAATATACGACATATTCCTGAATTCAGTTTTTTTTTTTTTTTTTTTTTTTTTTAAATAATGGAATTGGCATGTGCTCTTGTTCGGAAACAATGAAGTCCAATAGTTTTTACCATTTTTTTTATGAACGTCGGCATTCTTTTTCAAATACTGTTAGAATTATCATTTAGAATGGAGTCTCTGCACGCGATAGTCTGATAAAGATCAATATGAGAAAACAATCGCTTATTATTCAAGACGTAAATCATTTGTCGAAAAATGAATATATTCAGATTTTAAAGCAAACATAGTTGTATAGCTATTTCATTTTTAAAGTCAAAAGACATGATATATATATATATCACATATATATAACCATATATATCACAATATAATAAAAGAAGAGATTCTCTTAAAAAGTCTCCCAATGCATTCCTCTGTAAGATCTCCCTTGAGCCAGTTAACCTTAATAAATTAAGGGATGCATGCAAAAAAGAAATTAAATCACCAAAATATTTCTGTTTTGTTTAACCACATGCTTTTGAAATAAGATCAAGTAAAGTATCTATAACTCATTCTAAACTTCATTAGTCCTAATCGATATGTTAAATGAAATTTATAAGCAGTTATTTTAATGGGTCGGGGTATAAAGTGTTATGGTATTGTTTAATTGCGAAGTGGCATTTCTAAGTTCAATGATGCGAATATGAAATATATTTTACTCCTATATGTAAGAAACATTTTTAGAACTTTTTCTCTATAAGTTTCCAAAGAAATGACCATAAGCAGTAATTTTCCTTAAGCATATTACAACTTTGATATAGCTTTTTCTTGACTGTTTATAAAGTAACACCCCCCCCCCCGAAAAAAAAAGCTTGCAATACGACATAAAATTTTCTGGAACATTACGGATAAACTTAAAGACATAAAACCACGGTATTTGCAAATATAACTGCTGATTTTTTTTATTTATTTATCGATAAATGAATTAAATCTTTAGTAATAAACGATTGTTTTATCAGGGTGGCAATTTTTTTTCTTTTTTAGTCCTATTTCAAAGGATTAACTTCGACAGAATTCTCTGAAAAATACTCTACTTACATATAAAAAAGGAAAAAAATGTTCGACTTCATAGTTTTCATTAAAAGCATCTGCCCATTTTCCATCAGCTGCCCTTTTTTGTCCTGGATTTTGCTCATTTAAACAAAATAATGGTTGAATATAATATCTTCTGGTCTATTTATCTAAAAAAAAAAAAAGAAAAAGAAAAAGAAAGAAAGAAAAAACGGAGAAAAAGTTGAAAAATTGATAAATATTGAATTTTTTTGTAAATAAGTACTAAGATGTAACAAAATACCAAATATCTGATTTGTATAATTTTGGTAGATGAATATTTCTTTAAAATCGTTTGAATAATCACATACGAGAATGCTCGTTTTTATTAATACACAATTTGTGACATTAATAAATTAATTCCTAATCGTCATTTTTTGTACCAAGTCAGCAATAAATAAATTAATTTTTAAATATGGCCTTTATGTCATTAAAAAGTAGGCTTAAACTGTACTATGCTTATTACATATTCTAAATTCCACAAGCAAAACTTTATCTTTTCTGCTATGCATTCTAATAACTGAATGAGATTTTCTCTTTTTTGGGAGTGCGTGTGTGTGGAGGGGGGGGGGGGGTGTGTGCACTTTTTTCAATTATTCTAGTATCTTATAGAAATGTATATTTTAATTCATATTTATTTAGGATCTATTAAATTTATAAATTTATTAGGATTTATTAAATTTCATGATCCGGAACCAAAAATTCCAAAAAAATTGACTACAATAAATTGCTTTTATAACGCATAAAAATGAAGAGGGATTGGAGATAACAAAGTGTTCTAATTTCTTTATTTTAGGTGTTAATTTAACAAAGACTTTGTTCAGGGCCGTAACTAAGAAGATGCTAGAGACGGCCCAGCTGCTCCCCCCCCCCTCCCCTAAAACATTTTAAGCTGTTCCAGGAAAAAATTCCAAAGTTACTAAATGAATTTCTGTTCCAAAAACCCAAATGAAATTCTGCTGAAAAACGTAATTTAATTTTGAGTCTTTTCAAAATTTTGCAGAAATACTAAATTGTAACTAAAATAAGTGCTTCAAAACTCACTCATCCAATTACATTAACATGATCTTTAATTTCGCACTAGTTATTAACACGATTTTTTCATCATTCTATATTTTACTTAGCATAAAATGAAGTTATTACAACAGTTTAATGCGAAACACAGTATCTGGAGTGTGAATATGTACTAATTTAACTCTCTCTCTCTGAAGCAGAAAGAGAGAGAAAGAGAAAATATAAGCCCCCCCCCCCCCCGCTATTATTCCCTTCTAACTACTGCCTCTGATCTTGTCCCTTGCTTATTATCATTTTTGTTTGTTCAATTAGCATTTAAAAATATCAATGCTGCTGATAAGATCATAGAAAATTTTAAATTTCATTTCAAGAAGTCTAAAAATTTTTATTACTAAAGATACAATTTTATGCTAACAAACAAACAATTCAAATGTTATTAAGTTTTAAAAAATCCGTCATTATTATTTTAATTATTTTTTTAAAATTATATAAATAAATAAATAAAAATTAAACAAAATATATATATATAACTAATTTTATGCATGCGTAATAGAGATGAGTTCGGGCTCATTTTTCGGAGCTCGGGCCCGCCCGAGCCCGAAAGATTTTTTTTATCACCAGAGCCCGCGGGCGCCCAAACCCGATACCAAAAATATACAAAATAAAAATTGCATGGTATTTAAAAATTGTTCCAAAAGTAATATCTCAATTTTAAAAACTTCTTACATCATAGGTATAATTTTTAAATGAAAATTTAAATTTAATCCTATCAAATCCGTATAAAATAAAAATATACTTCATACTTAAAAGGATTTTCATATTTTTTAATCCTTTAACAAGCAAATTTGATAAGCAAGTATGTGTTTCATGAATAAATGCATGGAATTTGCAATTATTGCTATTTATCAGCTAGCGAATCGAACAAAGTTCGTCAATTTTCTGTATAATGTGCATATAATTTCAAATTATAACGAATTCTTTCCTCATAACAATCTTCCATGATTGACAGGTACCTGAAAATCAACGTAAATTAAAAAATAAATAAATAAATAAAAATAAACTTACATTGAGTTTTTAAATATCCTATGCTTTTATAGGAAAAGAAGAAACACTGATCGATTGCTTTCTGATGGAATAACATGGTGATGAAATTTACTTACGGATAAAAGTAACTTCGAAAAGGAACAGCGTCCTCAGCATGAACAGAATTCATGATGACAAATGCATATAATAATCACTAAAGTTATTTTCATAAGAAAAAAGAATAGGATTCGTGCACAATCGAATATTAAATAAATTTGAAAACCTCCAGCTAATTCTTGTCTACTAAAAACAGAAGAAAATATTATCTTCGAGTTATATAACTATATAATAAATAAATAAACGATGACATTAAAAATTATATTCTGCTAACAAAAAGCCAACTAAAAGCAAATTCATTGTTGTGTTTGTTTTGATTGACACCATATAAATAAATCGTCGCCGGAAATTCCGTAGACATAAATCTGTAATTATCAAAAATTTTCATTTGAAACAGCAATGAATTACTAAAATAAATCAATAAGCATTCTGTTTAGAGGTCTTCACGGCCTGGAATTTCCAGGCCAGGGCCCGGCCCGTTTTGACCCGTTACAATTTTTACGATTTCTAAAAAAATCAGATTTTTACCATATATAAAAATTCCTTTAAAGAATACTGCATAAATATCTATGGAATGATTTTACAGTGTATTTTACAGGAAATACACATTAGCAACATTAATGATTACTTAGATTCTTAGGCTTTCAACATTCAAATTTAGATTCATTAAAAAATCAATATGGCTGAGAATAAAAGAAAAAAGAAAGGAAGTTAAAAACATTGTAACTTTTGAAGATGTTTAATAAAAGAAGATTTATAAAAATATTTCTATATCATTTTATTAAAGATTTTAAATCCAAATTCATTCGTCAATTCAAAGAAGCTCCTTTCTGATACATATCTAAATTCATTTTTTTTTCTCAGAAAAGCATAAGATTAGCAAGTGTGTTTATTCATAACTATATAATCGAATGGCGTTATCCATTTTTTGATACAAACAATTTAGGAGTACTGCAAGCAAATAAAGCACTGTGATAGTTAGCGTTTTGAATACAATTTCCGAAAGCGATAGCATGGGAATGAAGAAAAACCTGTAACCATTTGAAAAACTATTGTATCTCAACAAGGTTATACAAGTATTTTATTTACCATAAATGAAAAACACTATTCGAATCCAAATCCCTTCAATAGTCAGGCTTATCACTTTTATATATTTACAATAAAAATTAATCTGAAAATATGTCAAACTTTCGCGTTATTGAGAAATTAATTTAAAAACTATCAAGAAGTATGTATCCAAAGATTAAGCTAACATAAGTTCTTTATCGCTGTTCATAATTTTACGAATCATGTTGTCTGCCCTACAGATCTTGAGAAAAATTAAGTTTTGTTCCGGTTCGACAAGTCTATATGTAGAAAAATAACGAAAGCTTTATCTCGTCCCAACACGGGTCAGCTAAAAAAATATTAAAACGGGTTACACACAATGTAACTGACCGATGCCTATCTCTACACTGTACAAGTTACATTTTTATATTGATGTTGTCAAACTAGTATGGCTCGTGACGCAAATTTATATTTATTCTCGTTAAAACCATTTTCGTTGAAAATAGCTCATATTTTATCGTTTCTGCTTAAATCTTCAAAACGGGCCGGCATGTCCGAATTTTTTTTTATCGGCTCGGCCCGGCCCGGCCCGGCCACGGGTACGAGCCGCGGGCCAATCCCGGGCCGTGTAGATCTCTAATTCAATCCCCCCGTAATTTTGATAAGAAAGAATTAAAATGACTTGAAAAGGAATAATTACGCAATTTTAAATGGAAAAAGGTATTTCAATCTTTTCTACACATAAATCAATAAAATTTTCTGGCTTTAGAAAAAATGAGCCTGGGAATGCTTGAGCCCGAAGTTTAACATAAAAATAGAACCCGAGCCCGGGCTCAGACTCGGGTTGAACCCGTCTCATCTTTAATGCGTAAATCAAAAATCAAGTAGTTACGTAAAGCGCATTCTCATATGCAAACATTCATTTGCACCCTATTTCAATATTCGCATTAGCAGACACTGACTTAAAATAAAAGATTGTATTCACCTAGTTGCGTTATAATGCTACTATACCGGACTAGTAAAAGCTCCACCAATTTTTTTTCCCTCAAGTCTTGTCTACCCTTGTCTCCTTTTTTCCGTCACTTTTCTTCCAGTCACATTTTTCCATTTACTTTGTATTTTCTACTTTCCCTTACCCCCCCCCCCATTATATACTCATGCATACATAACATCTTGATTTGATGGAGAAAAATAACATTTTATATCACTCATTTTATTGTAAAAATTACATTCTTTAAATTTAAGATACAATTTCATACTTTGCTATTTTTTTTAAAAAAATTTCACAAATTTTTCCATTTCAAAGTTTTTATGAATTCAAATTTCAAAATTTTAATCCAGCTAAATGCAGGAGGAAGTAAGTATGTCTCGCAGATGACACTGCCCCCACCTTCCCCACTTTCCTGAAAAAAAAATCATGGCTGCATTACTGTATGCAAAATTCTGTAATTTAAAAATATTTCTGAAATGTTTAAATTAGTTAAAGGAACGCTATCAGTTCTGTTTGATTTTTTATAAATGTAAAAATACATATTCTAACTTTGTCAATTATTAAATACTTTAATTACTTAGTAGAAATTTAAATATTAGTGTGATCAGAACTAGTTTTAGTGTTAGTGAATTTAAATGTCTAATAAATTCCCTAGTGAATAAAAAAATAATTTTTAACAGTAAAAGAATTTTAAAGTTTGAAAATTCTTTTCTTAAAACATTTTTGTATATATTATTTATACACGTAATTTTTTGTAACATACTGCGATAAGAAAAATTCTATATTCAAAGTATTCTAATAATCCAAATTTTCTGATAGAACATTTCCAGCAAATGTTTAGAAAGAAATGATAGCACTTCTTGTTACTTTAAGAGAATTTGAGAATAGAAAATCATGAATATAGTTTCAAAAGCAATTAAAACGACATATCAGATGGAATGAATAGAGTTTCTGTTAAATTCCTTTATTTTTGTTTACGTGAACGCACCTTCCGCGGCCTCGGTTCTTTCCACATGATGAAAGGAGCAGTTTTACTTAACCTTTATTTATTTTTTTTCTGTAGAATCACGAAGTCCTTTTCTATAGCTTATGAAATTTTTAGGTTTTTATTTAATAAGGTTTTGTGTAGATTGGTATCCGAAAAGATATTGTTCCGGCAAAATAAATTGTTGAAAAAAAAGGGGGGGGGGGAGGAAAAAGAAAAAGAAAAGAAAGAAAGAAATTTAAGTAATTAAAAGACAATCATTTGTTCAAAAATTATTTTACAAATAAAAAAATTCTATTTTATAAGATATAATAATTTTAAAAATAAATTTGCTATTATTTTAATATAAACTTTCAAACTTCTGCATGAGAACAACATTACATTCAGATGCAAACTTAATTACATCTGATGTATTGTAAATGCTAATTAAAATATTAAAGATTTTTCGTGTGATGTCAGCTATGTCATACATCTTTCAGTTTATAAATTTTGAAATTTAAAAACTATTATATTTAATTATCTAATATTATTCTTCCATTAATGCATTCTTCCTCTTATATTTTTATCAACAAAGCACTGTAGATTCTTCTTTTGTTATTTTTCTAAAAAATAACCCAATTTTACAAAGTTTTTTTTTTTCAACATAGATTTTTTTAGAAAATCTACTATCTATGGACCTGATCTAATTCAAAGATCTATCCTTTATAAGCTTGATTTAATAAAATAAGTGAATGCATCTGAATTTAAACATGAAGTAAAAAAAATCCATTTTATCTTATAAGTTTGTAATAGATCTGAATAGATACTTAAAAAAATTTAATTCATTTATTACAATCTTAAGTATTAATAAAATAGTTTTTAAATCATGCTTCTTCCTTTTTTATAATTGTGTATTTTCTAGTCTTTTAAAATTACCTCCTTTATAAAGTTTTCGATCTAAAACATCTTGTATAAAAAATTATTCCTTGTAGTTCTGGTTAATTAAAAAAATAATAAACGATATCGGAATTTAACTTGTGATATTAAAATATTTGTGATATTAAAAAATTGTGATTTTTTAGCTTATATTTACATGTGATGATATTTTAATCAATTAAATTATATTAGTAAAAATGGTAATACGTTTTCATGAAATCTCTTTCCTTGAATGAAAAATTAAAAACTTATTAGGTCGTGTATTAGTTCTATCTAATTTATATCAAGCAAGTTATTTACGAAACAGTTTATAAGTAATTATTTGATAACTTTTAAATCAAAACGGAAATGTTATATCTTTTTTTTTACTTCATTGCGAATCACCTGTTTTTAAAAATGATTGCACCTCCAAGGCAAAATTTCTTTTAAAGAGGATTACGAATTAGTTCAGGTTTTCAGGGGGTGGGAAAACAAGCTGTCATGGGGAGAAAAATTCCTTGCAAAACACACACAATGGTCTCAAAAGATTATTGATCGCTTACAAATATTGCAGAGGGGGGAGAAGCAATTTCTTCCGAAACACAACTAAAGCACTAGTATTGGAAAGCTTGAAAATTTCAGAGACACAAAAGATCGTCTGAGTAAATCGTTTTTCAGGAAGAAAACTTTAAAACAGCTGAACTGCGAAAGGGTTAAATAGATTTCCCTATAAAAGGTTTGGCATAAATACAATTCTTTATCTAAAATTTGACTAAATTGTGTCTAAATTTGAAAAGTTATTTAAAATTTTATTAAAGTTTTTTTGAATTCATAGTTTTATATCCTGTTGTAGCTAAATCACACATGTTTTAAAAAAAATAATATCTTTCAAAAAAAAGGGGGGGAGGCTCTGAAGGTAGGCACATACCATAATGAGAAAAACAATTTGTTATATTAAAGAATTTAGTTATTGATTGATTTGCTTATTTATTTTATTGTTTTTACAGTTTCAGATGAGCTTCACTGCATAAATCATGTTTAGATAAGAATTTTGGATTGCTGTTAAAATTCAATAATCTGACAATGCCGGATGTGGGACTCTATTTTAATATATTCTTGAGAAAATAGTCAAAAGTTTCATAAATTATTATTTGCTAAACTTGAAACATAATTGCTTAATTATTTTTATACTTCAGCATAAAAGTTTGAAAAAAACTACAATTTAATAAAGTTTATTAAATTAGATCGAGGTTTTTATGAAATTAACAGCAAATTATTTAAACATCATAAACTTGAGCGACAAATTAATGGATCAAAAATAAATTAATTAATTAACTGTAAATCGGTGTAGTTCAATTGATAAATTACTACTGTAACAATTGAATCACAATGTATCTAAATTATGATTTAAATGATAATCATATTAAATCTATCGATTATTAATATTAAAAATGATGTATTACAATTTTTTATAAATATATATATATATATATATATATATATATATGTATATATATATATATAGTTTATTAATTAATTAAAACATATAAATTATTTAAAAAAATTACTTTTTATATAAAAAAAAAACTATAGAATCATTGTTCTATAAAATTTTAATTTAATACCTGAGTGACAGAAATTTTTTTTAAGAAGATTGCTTCTTATTTTTTTTTTGTAATATGTGAGTTTTGGTACATAATTTTGAATGAATCCTGCCGCTGCCTGTTGTCTGCTTCTTTATTGTCTAGTTTCAGAAAAAATGCCAGCTTTCTAAAAACATTTAACCTCTTCAGTCCTGGAGACCCATTTGGGTACATTAAAGCAAAAGACAAAATCACCCCCAAAAATTTATAACACATGCATAAATTTCTGCTATCGCTATTTAGATAGATCACAGTGTCCTATAATATCAGTAGATGTGATACATGTTTAAAGAAGGAGGAACCATGTAACTTTGAAAATGAAACATTTTCAAGATGGATGACATCGGCAATTTTTCAACTTATTTATATAAGTATGCAAATAATACAAATTTTTGAGTGAATTAGAAAAAAAATATTGCATTTTTTATTAACTATACTGTTTTAAGAATGATTTGGAATTGTTTATAAATGTTATTCATATGTGTATAGATGTTGGAAACATCTGTAAATATTTTGTACCCAGTTGGGTACAATGGGTCTTTGCTATACATTTCCAGCTAGAGAAACTAATTTTCTGTGTAACTATTGTGTACACTTGGTTATTAACAAACTTTTTTAGAGATGAATAAATTACTTAGTTTAGTCTTACAAAACAATTTAAAAGGGCTTTTTTTATTTTTTAAAATAATATGAAGTAATATACTGAATTTATTGCTCAAATATGTCATAATTTTTAGTAACTTTAAAAATTTCTAACACGTTTGAAATGTTGTACAGTGCTTAGTATTCTGCAAGCTCGCATGTATTAGTAAAAAAAGACTTCACTCATATCATGAGTGACAAATGCAGTGCAAAGAGATAGATTCTTCCTTTTGCGATCAAATTTACACTTTGCTGATTCTGTAGTACATTCTTCTGATATCGAAGATCACCTATGGAGAGTACGTACTGTACTAAATGCAATCAGAAATACTTGTCTTAAAATTCCAGGGAGAAAATTTAGCTCAATTGATGAGCAAAAGATCCCGTTTTGGGGGAAATGTAGCTTTTATCAATATCTTCCTTCGCAGCCCAACCCCTGGAATATAAAAATTTTGTTCTTGCCTCAAGTGATAGTATAGTACTGGATTTTCTTTTATACACAGGAAAAAAATATCTTTCTTTAGAAGATATGAAATACCTTAAAGCTTGGTGGAGCAATTGTCAAAAAAAAAAAAAAAAAAAAAAAAAAAAAAAAAAAAAAAAAAAAAAAAAAAAAAAACCTGAGAGTGTACCCGAAAATGAAAGTAGAGTTATATACACTGACAGATATTTCACTGTACTGAAAGCAGTTTAATATCTTCTTTCAAAGAGAATTCTGTAGACTGGGACAGTCATGACTAATACTATAATAGGTGACGTTGCAAACAAAATGCATGCTGTGAAAGACAATGCAATGAAACGTGGTGAATGGACTGAGTTTACTAGATCAGATGATAAAATTGTGGTGTTGAAATGGAAGGAAAAGAAATATGTGCATATGATGTCCACCACATGTGGAAGTGAGTCTAGTGATACATGTGAGCGCTGGTGTAAAGACAAAAAAGCCAATGCTCCTGTAACCAGGCCAGCTATAATAAGAAGTATAAAACACATATGGGTGGAATCAATCTAAACGATAGGTTCATTGATTATTATCGTACTTTGATGTGAACACGTAAATAGCCAGTTCGGATCTCTGCTCACTTTCTCGACTTTGTTACGGTAAATAGTTGGTAAATTTTGTATATAAGAGATTATAGATCCTCCAATACTCCGAAAAGAGATCAAATGAGTTTACTTGAATTTTGTTTTTACATTGCTGAAGTAATTATAAAATGCGAAAAGGAAAAGTTTACTGATGAAAGACCACAAAAATCAGAGCAACCATCCAATGAATCTTCATCTATAACAGGGAGAATAACAATGTCTATTCCCAAAAATTAAGTTCGCTATGATGGGTTTGGACATTGGCCAGAATTTGTTACAAGGGTACATCAATATCGATGGCGCATGGAAAGATGCAAAGGAAAATCAAGAGTAAAAAGTGTGAAATATAATCTATTTCTTTGTCTTCGGAACAGTAACTATTTCAAAAAAAATATACTAAATGATACTTGATTGGAAGAATATTATTACAAGGTATGTATAATATTACAAGATATGTATAGTATATGTATGGTATATATAGTATAGTAGCAAGATATGTATTACAATTATTACAAGATACATATAATATTTTTGCACGATACATAACTTTAGGTAAAAAATCATTTAAGTTGTTTAAATTTATATAATTTTTAAACAATAAATAGGTCTATTTATTATAAAACAAAACTGGTCTTTTTTATTTAAAGAATGATATTTTTATTCCATTGTGACCTGATGTACCCATATGGGTACATAAATTTTAACTATTTAGAAATTTTAAAAATAAAAAGCTAATTTTATTTTCTTTTTTCTAAGCTTAAAAGTGTCTTAATTTGTTAATAAAATAACTTTTCTATACAGCAGATTTTTCTGGGGACTGAAGAGGTTAAGCATTGTTTTCTTATTGTTCACATTATTTCTTTTTATTGAAAATTTTCACAAAATTTGAATTGTTCTTTTCTTCTGATATACTCAGAAAAAAAATGAAATGTTTAATCTTTCTTACAAAATTACGATATTTTCTGAGAATGTTGTTATTTCTAAATAAATATTCACTACCAGGAAATTTTAATCGCAAGCAGGGGGCTATGAAGGAACTTAAAGTGTTCATTACCCCCTGGAATATTTGGTAAATGTATGAATACTATTACGAAAATAGTCGTGGAATCACTAATTTAGAAAGAATCCTCTATATGAAAAAAAAATCACTCAAATGAGACAAAATCAAGTGCTCTGTGAGAGAGGTGTGAACAACATTGAAATTTCGATGAAATCATTCATAGTTTAAAAAAATACCATAGACTCCCTCAAATCCGCAGAGCTTAAGATCAGAGTTTGCGCAAATTTTAGAATTTTGCAGATTTCTGGTCTTTGCTTCGTTTAGATTTTTTAAATAATAATTTGGATGTAGTTAATAATGCAATCTATAATGAATGCTTAAAATATAATAAAATATTAAAATAATAAAAATTTAGATACTTTTTTAAATGATTAAAAAATTAAAAGCAAAGGTCAAGTTAATAATCGATCACAGGCCTACATAAAAAAAAAATTTTTTTTTGGTGCCTGAGATTTTACAACTGATTTTGGATATTTTTGGGACGCTGATTCCAAATATGCAATCAGTTTTTCTCTATCAGCTCTACTTTTTTAGATATGCAAAGCGAACTAAAGATTTTTTAGAACTAAAGTGACCTTGAACACTTAAACTGACCTTATGATACATAGCCCTGTAGCGACGCTCAAGGCGATTAGAAGGACGTTGAAATATCACAAGATCTTGAAAAAAGAAATGTGCAAGCAAAACTGAAGATCTGCGCATCCTTATGATTTCGCGCAGCTCATCCATAAAGCCAAATGTAAAAGCCTCCAAGAGATAAGGTTGGTTTCAGAGTTCGCTCCATGGAAACAAAACTGGCTTTCTTTGACTTTCTAAAGTTTTTGAACTTCCATGATATTTGTGTTTAAGGTAGAATTCGTATCAATTTAACGTAAAACTCGTAGTGTTGTAGATTGTTGTGTTTTCGTTGTAGAATGGAATTTAAATGAGTTCAAGTAGAAAAAGTTGTATAAATCATCCAGATATGTTTTGCTACATATGCGGAGAATAAAAGTTGAAAGAACACAGAAAATATGTTACTGACTTTGTAAAGAGAGCTTATCTTGGACACTTTGGGGTTAGACTTGGTGATCAGGATAAAATCTGCGCACCGCAACAGGTCTGTAAAACTTGTACAGAGCATTTATGACAGTGAGCTGACGGAAGAGAATAAGTCTCAAATTCGGTTTACCAATGGTTTGGAGAGAACTCCAAAACCATTTCTATGACTATTATTTCTACCTAGCACTGGAATACTATTTGAATTAATCGAAACAATTGTAATAAGAAAACTTATCCTGATTTAGTGTCTTCAAGACCCCCACTTCCTCACTCACAGGAACTACCGATCCCAACGTTTCATCAGCTACCAGAGCTTAATGAGGATGAATATTGTCCTTCTGATCATCTTTTAGATAGCTGTGAAGGTACCAGTGATTATGAGGAGACGTCATCAATGCTTAAATTTTTCAACCAGGTTGATCTAAATGACTTCAAAAGAGATTTCAATGTTTTAAAAGAAGCTTCTGAATTACTGGTTGGTTTCAAGATTAAAAGACAAAAATTTATTAGAACAAAGAGCACACAAGACAAAATTGTCTACTACCCTACTTCTCTTAAAAAAACAATCTTGTATTTTGTCATGAATTTAGAGGACTGTTAGAAAAATTAGTTCTTCCTAAATATTCTCCAGATGATTGTCCTTGGACAGCAAATAAGTTACACAAAATACTATTGTTTTTCTATTTTTGGGATAGCAGGGATAAAACACACCACTAGATTAGAAAAGAGAGGCCTAAGAAAGAAAACATGGATGTTGGAGAAAGAATGCCATTAATAACACTTTAGTTGGGCGAAAGAAAATCATACTTTCTGCACTGCATATCAATCTCTGTCCTATGAAGCAGTTTGTGTAAATTCTTCATAAGAACGGGTCATGATTTGCATTTTATAAGATAAAAACACCCGAATTGAGTTATGAAGATATTAAAGGAGGAATGTTTAACGGACAACAAATAAGACAACTGATTAAGGATCCTGCTTTCGTAAATTCAACGAATGAGGCTGAATAAAAAGCCTGGACATTTTTGTGTCAGTTCACAAAAACATTCCGGGCAAATGCAAAGGAGAAATCTATGTAGAACTGGTAAATGAAAAGCATAAATTTTTAAATCTCTTGGGTGTACTAGAAGCATTAAAGTGCACTATTTACATTGCCACTTAGAGCATTTTCTTGAAAATAAAGAAGGCACAAGTGATAAACACGCCGAAAGATTTCACCACAATATTAGGACTATGGAGGACCGCTACCAAAAAAGATGAGATATGCAAGGGGTTTCAGATTACAGTTTGAGTTTAAAAAGACACTGTTCTAAAATATATTCCAGAATGTCACGGAAAAGAAGCTGCCGAAGCATTCAATGAGTATCAGTTTCATCAGTGACGTTTTTCTCTATTTTTGTGAGTAAAAATATTTATACAATATAATTAAAAAATTATTATTTCAATATGTGTATATCATAATAAAAAAAACTAACATTTGTGTATTATAAAAAATAAAAATCCTGTATTTATTTTATTTTTACATACATTTTTTAATACATGGATTTACCTTAAAATAATGAAACATATATTTCACAAAAAGTTGTTTATCTTAAAAAACTGAACTGATAGAGAAAAACTAATGCCATATTTGAATTCAGGATATCAAATTCATATAAAATCAGCTAAAAATACCCCGGCACCAAAACAGCTGTTGACCAGTGTAATGTATGATTAAACTGCTATTATAAAGATTAAATGTATTTTTTTTTAAATTAGTCAATGAAACTTGCCTTGTAAAGGTACATTATTAATTATTATAAAAATCATAAAATAAGGAAGTTTTATTTAAGTTTTAGCCAGACTAAATAGCCAAAAAAGCTTGATTAATACATAAATATATTTAGCATTAAGTTTGTGATTATCAGTGATCCTATGTCTTGATTTTTTTTTTTTTTTCAGAAATAAATGTATTCTTCCTTCATGAAAAATATGAGTTCAGTAATATTAACAAAAATTAGAAACTAAAATATGTATGAATTGATATAAAACAGAGGTGCCCAGAGAGGGGTTTGGTGACGCAAGATGCGTCATAAAATTTAGTTTTGGGGGGGGGGGGGAAATTTGAGAAAAAGTTCATTTTGGGGTTGGGGGGGGGATTTTTAAATTCTTAATATTTCTTTTTTTCTTAATGTAAAAAAAAATTCTTGATTTTTTTTAATATCACTTTTAATTTTTTTTCAACATTTAATTTCCAGGAAAGTTCTTGTGTTTTCTTTTTCTAAATTCTAGATAAGGGCAATAAGAACCCATTCTGTTATACTCAACTCGTTATCTTTTTAAATCTTGATTTTCCTTTAATATCACTTTTAAATTTTTTCAACATTGAATTTTCAGAAATGTTCCTGTGTTTTTTTCTCTAAATTCTAGATAAGGGCAATATGAACTCATTCTGCTATGCTCAAATCGCTATCTTTTGAATGTGCAGTAGATTATAAGTAGAATATATTTTACAATTGATACTTTGTTTAGGGGGGGGGGTCAATGTTAAAGTATGATTTTTTTTGAGGGGGGATTTGCATCATTGGGTTTGGGGGGATGGTCACCACTGATATAAAACTAAAAAAGTCAAAATTTGTCCTTATATCTGAACTGAATTTTTCATTGTTTTCTTCTGTAAATTATGTCAGATTTTAGGTTGCAAATTTAATGGAGTCTATTGTATTCAGCACTCAATGATACTCTAAAAATAATGTAAGAAACTATTCATTTGAAGAAACTACAAGGATTATATAGCTAGCTACTAAAGGAATTAACAATGAAATAGAAAATATAAATCAGTATGCCAATCAAGAGTATTAACAGGACGAAATATATCGATATAATTTTTAAACTAAAAATAAATTTTGTGTTTCAATGTTGTTTTATTATCAGTTAGGTTTGCGACTGAAGTAAAATGTAATTCAACTTAGTCTTCTGCACCGGGGATTCATCATTCAATTCCATGAACATCTTTTCTTTTATGTATAAATATTATAGCACATTTGTCTTATATATATAAATGTAAGAAATTAATACATATGCTCTATGCTAATTTGTTATGAGAATAAATTGATTTTTAATTTATATTTTCATAGTTTGGTTTGGTTTATTTTTTGTCGTCCGATTATCTACGCTAAGGATATAAGACCAGGGGGGGAGTGCCCTTCGTGGGGTCTTTCTAAGGGAACCTAACCCGTATTTACGCAAGGTTCGAAGAAAATCACGAAAACTTCGAACGGTTAGGCCGACAGCCGCGATTGGGTTCGAACCCAGCACCTGCCGTCTACCAGTTGAGAGGTCTGTACCTCTTGGCCACTGGTGGGGCTTATCTTTTCATAGAAAAAAGACCTTATTTGAGATGTTTATGTGATTCCTTTTTAAATGTTTTTGTTCACATATCCACTTTAAATAATTTCAGGCTAGTAGAATTTTATTACTGACTTCGAAAAATAAAGCAATTTTAACCAATAAAGCAATTTTTGACCAGTTTGTCTCTTGTAATGTTCAAAATTACTATAATAAATTCGTTACTATTCCAAATCTATTTCTCTACTTTCAAATTGAATTTTAAATTTTGCTCTTAAACAGGCATTTTATGCTGCTTGTAGAGGATGCATTCTAATTACAATACAAATATTTGAAATATTGCTGCTTTATAATTTTTTATCTTAGATACCGAAGGATTCGTTTGGTTGAATTGTTATTGAATAATATATGCATTTTGTGTGATCTTTTTCTCAAATCTGATGTTCTATCGTATCTATTACACTTTCTACAGTCTGTATTATAACTCAGTTTGATGTTTTTTATTCATACATTCATCATCCAATTTACATGGACCTATCTAAAAATATATTTCCAAAAGAGCTATATTTTGAAATTGAAAAAATAAGTATTTTGAATTATGAATTATATAGGTCTTTAAGCATGGTAAGAAAGATAATAAATGGTTGAGTTTTTACCATAGAATATTTACTCAAAAGCCAAAATATTATGAAAACCTACCTAAAAACATGTTGGCCCACCTTTGACCCACAAAATCATTGGAAACCGCCTTGGCATGGATGCCACAAGTCTTTGGTCGATAAACGGCTATAAATTGTATTAGTTGTTGAAGCAGCGAAAATGCACAGACGTGATATTTTAAAATGGTTGTTTTTGAGCTCTGGGTGGCCGTTGAATAACACCTAAAATTACCTGTGTCGGGTTAAGATTCGTCAAATTAAGGAACTAGGACATTAACTGAAATTTAGTGTTATATTCCTGGTACCAAAAGAGCAGAATTAGAGTCATACGACATGAAGCGGTGTCTAGCATGAAGACTCCTTTTCCATACATACCATGTAATGGTGCAAATGATTTCAGATTGTCAGTGGCATTGATGATCTCTTCTACAACAATCACAGGACCAGGGACGTCCATGAGAATGCTCCCCAAAACTTAATATCGCCACAACTGGCCTGTGGATGACCTGTTATATATAACCGCTCCAGGGTGAAATATAACCTTAACATTCCGTGCCAAAGTAAAAAATTTTCCCTCTACATGCAAGCGAGTAATCATTTTTACATTTTTTTTAACCAAAAAAAAAAACAGTGTAACTCGCATTTAGTAATCTCTTTCGCTTCATACTCTTTCGTGTTTTTGTTGCTCAACAAGATCAAAACTGCATCTACGAAGTAGTCTTGAAAATTCTGTGTTTTTTTCCTCATTTTGTTTCAGCAAATTTGTGTTCCTCAATTTTTTTTACTCCGTGTTGGGGCACGGACTGAAGGAGTGTTAGTCCAGCCTTAACAGTTCTCATAGAAGACGAAATACCCAAACATGGTCATCGACTGATTGAAGGATGAATCATGCTTCATCCATCACATCATTTCTTATGTTCCATAATTCCCTAGGTCTTTCCCTATGTTCTATGTACGACTCATTATGCTTCCAAGCATCATGTATTCTTGCATCTCTATAATCTCTTTAACGTCAAGAAGTAATGGGCTTACAAAAATGAGAAATAGGGTTTCTTGACAACATGCCGGCTTCGACATTTGCAGATCCCTTTAAATATTCTATTTTGTAGTTCAAACATACTTAACTTCAATGACCACCTAAATAATCTACCTCTCAAATATTTGACATTTTTTAACCAAACATGAGATACATAATCAGTGTGGATTGTAAAATGAACACCATGAAAATAATGGTAAAACTTATCTAATGTATGAATGATGGCAAGACACTCTAATTCGGTAATTTCTCCCATAACTTCTCAATCCTCTAGAGAAATAGCCAATAGGATGTAAAAAATTGTTATTGCGGGTTGTTTGAGAACTGCACCTACCGCCACCTGTGAAGCATCAACAAACATGTGTAGGGGTAGTTTTGGGTCATAAATCTTTAAAATGGGTTTAGCAATGGGTAGGGCATCTTTTAATTTTTGACAAGAGTTTTGACATTCAGAATTCCATTCCCACATACTATCTTTCTGAGTATTTTATTTATGGGGTGGCTAATTTCAGCATACTTGTCAGTAAATTTATGATACACATTTATAGAGCCAAGAAATCTTAGTGACTCTTTAATATTAGTGGGTGTTTTCAAATTTTTAATGGTTTCTATATTGGCATTAGCTGGAGTTAAAATTCCATTTTGGATTTCATATCCGAGAAAATTGATTTTTTTTTGAGGAAAAGTACATTTAGATAATTTCAATTTAATATTTTCGGTTCGGCATAATTCAAAAATTTTGATAAGGTGTTGAATATGTTCATCTAGTGTTTTAGAAAATATAATTATGTCATCAAAACAATAACAAGCAAAATCTATTTTATGTTTTGTTAGAATTCTTCTAATTGTCCTATTGCAATTTGGTGTGGGGGAGTCAACCTTTACACCGAAAGGGAGAACATTCTATTCCCAGAACTCACAATTGGTAGTAAAGGATAACTTTTCTGAATCTGCTGGTTGAATAGGTATGTGCCAGTAGCCTAAGGCTAAACCCAGTGTGGAGAAATATTAGGCACCACTCAATTTGTCTAAAATTTCATCAACTCGGGGCAAAGGTTCGGCATCATTTTTCATAATAGAATTTAATTTTTGGTAATCAACACACATTCGTTTTTTTTTTACCTTCATCACGTTTATCTACTAAAGTAAAAGGAGAAGAATATGGGCTATAACTTTCCTTAATAAGTCCAGAAGTTAATAATGATTGAATTTGTTGGTAAATTTCTTTTTCATCAGCAGTGGATGTAAGATAAGGTCTCAAAGATATTAGTAGATCAGATTTAAGAAAAATACGTGAAGGTTCAATATTAATTCAGCGTGCATCACATTTATTTTTTACAGAAACAAGCAAATAATCCCTTAAATTTTCATTTTGAATTGAGTTTAGATCCCCAAATAGATTATAATCATCATTATTAATTTTTGGAAAAATATTGAGGAGCGATGGTATTTCCATAATCGGGTTACACATCAATAACGTTATTTTTAATATCACAATGAAGTAATTCTAAATTATCACTGGATATGTTGACACTTTGGTTTAAAATAATATTTCCTTGTATCACATGAGATTTAGCACAATCAGGTAAACCTAAAATAGCATAATTCAAATCTATATTACTTACTAAAAAATCAATATATTGCTGTATCTTACCAATTTGAATACATAATCGACAAGATTTATTAATTTTAAAAGTTCCTTGGGCTTGTTTTATAAATATAGGTGCAACATTCTTTAACATTTAAAAATCCAACAAATTTAAGAGGTAAAATTGAGACAGTTGATCCACTGTCCACAACACAATATACTTTTCCATTGTCCACATATCCAGGAATAATTAATTGTCAGGCATTATTAGTAGATAGTGGTTGTATAGGAGAAGGAATTTGAGTTTGCAATGGATTGGAATAAAAATTACAATTCCTCTCCCAATGGTAAGCATTTTGTATTCCTCTGTTTAGACATATTCTGCATGGACGACTGGGGTAGTTATTTTGGTAATGTGCCGTAGGCATTCTAGGAGTGATAAATCTAGGATTAAAATTTGGTGTCTGGTTTTTTAAGAATGGGACGAGTCCAATGTCTAGGATGAGGATTGGGATTGTGTATCACTCTAGATTGTTGAATATTTCTAATATTAATAAGAATGCATTTATTAAAATATTGCAAAGAAATAAAAATTTTTATTCCTTTGCAATATTTTAATTTTTACTCACGTGTAAGTGGCAACATTTTTAAAGTTTTTAATTCATTTAAATTTTAATGTATTAGAAATATTATCTCTCGATCAAGAAGCAAACTTAGTCCTTCCGTTTTCATATTTTCCTGAAGACGCCCGAAGAAGACGGTGCGAAACGTTGATAGTTTTATTTTATTTTAATTGTACAAATGTATATTAAAATTCTTGTTTTGTTCATCACCGAGCAATGTGTTGTATTTTAATAAATACATTCTTATTAGTTAAATTTTATGGTACAACTGTCCTGTATATATTTATTTTTAATATTATTATAAGGGGTATGAGCTGGAATCGCTGCTAATTTTTTAGCAATGCGAAACCATTAACGAGTATTAGAAGGAGGGTTTACTATTAAACAATTTCGGTATTCTGGTTTAAGACTGTCAGTTAGTCCCTGTATAATTAAATTCTATCCAAGCTGAAGTTGTCTTCCAACCTTAACTTTCTTTCTGAAATAAGAATCTAAATAAATTAATTTTAATGAAGCAAATTCAGAAAATTTTGGAACTCTAATTTGGATAAACTTTCTGATAAAATCTCAACAATTTCATCATAAGTTGTACAATCCAAACAATCATTAATAAAGACCTTTAAGGCTTCTCCTTTCAAAAATTTTGATACATTTTTTATTTTCCACGCCTCATCTTTTTTCTCGATAGTACACGCCCTTTCGAAATGTTTAAGCTATGACTGAACATCCATTTTCATTCCAAAATCAAAAGGGGCTATATCGAGTTTGTTTTCAGACATTTTAGTTTTCTTTAATAAACCAGTTGTTAAAAGCATAAACGAAAGGTTAACTCATAAGTTAAAATATTTAAAATTTAGCTCTCAATATAAATAATTATTAAATATATAAATCCAATTTTAAGTTAAAAATGTTTGTTCCTTTTTAATAAATAATATATTAATTTCAACAATAAAAAATAAAATAAATAATTTGATAAATAAAATAGTAAAATAATAAATAAATAAGTTATCTTTCTTTAGTATATCATTAACACTCTTTATCAGAAACACTATGAATGGAACTATAATTTCTCTGAGATAATGCATAAAGAATAACAGAAAAATCTAAAAATCCAACTATATTGAAAATAATAAATATAACAACATTAATTTTTTATGTGTGTCATTAATTTCATCACCAATAACAAAATAAAATAAAATAGACTTACAATATCCTTTCTAAGTGGAGCTGACAACCTAAATTTTATATAAATAAAACAAAAATAAAAACTTCGTGGATGCGACTCAAGAGGTGTAAATTTCAGTTATCTTCCGCTATCATTTTCTAAAACTTACTAAAAATTAAAATAAATAAAATTATTCACAGGAAAATTCTGTCACTCATGAGATTTACAAGTGGTTTCGTAAGTGTCATTTTAAAAACGGTTCCGATATTCCACTCATACATCACGACGTTTTGAAAAAAAAAAAACACTTTTGACAAAGCTTTCTCAATAAGCAAATGTTTTCTAATATTATTATATTTATTTAGTACACTCACTTTCTCTACAGGTATCCTGCCGGATTTTAATTATAGTAGGAAGAGGGTACGAAAGGCGTCGATGATCGATATGTCATTATTTATCACATCTGCAAAAATATTATTTCTCATTTATTAGTGGCCGAAGAAAGCTGGTAGATAAGTGAATCTGGTGGTTTAGTGGTTTCTTACACTAATTAAAAATACACGAGAACAGGGAACATCACATTTTATTATCGTTCACTTTCACTGTCACTCCACACATCCCTCAATCTCCATCACTCGATAATAAATGCAGAATTGTTCTTGATTAAAGCACTTCCATCAGAAAAAAATGCACGAATAACACGACAGACAAGACATCCTTTCTGAGTCCATATCACTATAAATAATAAAAGAATAAAAAGGAGTCTGTGAAAAGCCGTTTCTGGAAAAACATTGCAACTCCGCAAAAACGTTCTAAAAATATTAGGAGCAGCACCGTGAGTACTTTAACAGTGGGAAGGTCAGTCGATTCTGATCGCTCCGAAAAAACCAACTGACGGTCTCAAAAATACTCAGATAAATTGGTCCCTCCCCTCTGACGCATTGCTTTTCAAAATAAACTAACATTGATTCAAATGTAGTTGTAATTTACTTTGAGCCCTTCCATTGGTTCATGGGTGGGGCTAGATGTAAGGATTCTTTACTAATCGGCGTAGTATGCAAGAGTAAATCGCCCCATGCGGATGAGTCCAACCAGAGCAGACGATTATTAAATAAATAAAGCAAAATTAAAGTTTTCGATTAATGCTTTATTCTAAAAAGGGAAATAGATTAATGAAATAATTTTAATATTTTGAAATAAGTTAATGAAATTTCCGTAATACAGTTAAGTTCTTTTTAATTATAATCAGTCCATTGTCATTTAGATAATTTGAACCACACACATTTCTCTCTCTTGCATTTTTTTAAGTATATTTTTTTATTACAAAGATCTTTTTGTGGTTACAATGCAATTTATAAAAAAGTAATAAAGAACTAGCAATTATTTAAAATATTAAAATTTATTTAAGCAAGTTAAATAAGAAATACATACTTAAGATAAAAAATTACACGAGTTCTTAACAAAGTTATTTTTATACATTATAAATAACTATACTATAAATACTGTTTTCTAAAGAAAACAGTATGAACCTAAAACATTATAAAGTTATTTTCAGTATATAACATAAGAATTACTAATGCAGTTTGCCTTTTGGAAGCTAAAAATATATTTATTTTAATATTCCAACAAATACGACCCTGAGTGTAGAAGTATTTGGCGATGATGCTTAGTCAAAAGGAGCACATGAATGGGACGTTAGCCACGGCGTCTGACATTCAACAGTGTAAGTTGAACTGTATGCTCCGAAAGAATTTTACTTAGACCTGAATTGTCTTCGGATGTAACTTCAGCCAGTTTCTCCTGCCGATTTCGCTTTACCAAAGGGGGGAGGAGGGGTTTCCTGTGCCCTTTTGGTTCCATAATGCCTAGGTGTTCAACCCTATGGCTTCTACTGATGATTTCACCGTCTTTCATCTATTTTATACAAGTACCTACAATGACATGCTTAAGAAACCCGTGAGACTTGCAGTTTCAGAATTACACGTTCTGAGTCATTGGGCGACTGTATTCTGCCCTCTACTAAAGAAACTTAGATTAGCAGTCTTTCCTATCCCAAGCAGACGTAAGCACAAAAGTGCTTCCTGAGATGCCGTAGTAGCATTTAAATACCATTCCCACCGGATTATGTCCCTACACGTAATCAGCGCAAGTTTATTGTAAAATGGGGAGGTGCCCATAATGTTTTGGCTCTTGAGTTTAACTTGAATTAATACTGTAAAATATTGTCACAGTTGTCCTTTACATTATGCTGAAAAATCATTTATTTTGGATGAATGAACATATTTGTTACCACAAAATTACTTTACTTTTGCCTCATTACTTATAAAATTTATAATTGCTTTCGTTGATGATATGAAATGACAGAATATTATCCTTAATTTTGCTGTGATTTTTATTAATAATATTTATTTATAATTTTTCATTTTATTTATCAAAAATATTTGTTTTATGATGGTATTTAATCAGATTGCTTGTTATAATTTTATTTATAGTTTAATCATTAAATAATTACGAAATGCACCTGATGAGCTTTTAGTTCCCCATGAATCAGATAATTAAAATCAGATTGCTTGTTATAATTTTATTTATAGTTTAATTTAATTAATTACGAAATGCACTTGATGAGCTTTTAGTTCCCCATGAATCAGATAATTAAACTTTTATTTTTGTTTTTAATATTATGAATATATATATATATATCTTCAGTTTTTCACATTGGTTTTAATTTTTCATGATAAGTACATTTTTTCATTTGATTTTACAATGAACCATAAAAAGTGATTATTATTTTTTTATTTATTGCAGATGCTTAAAGCTACAAAGTTAGATATACTTCAAATCTCGCAAAACTGTCTTTAAAATCTGAAATATGCAACAAATTTTTGGAAAAACAACTTCTAGCACACCGCAAGGAAGTTCTTTTGTGTATAACAAGGCATTCTCGCAAAATAGTCATTTAAGTACACACCTGTTAATTCGTACTGGTGGTAAACCTTTTGTATGTGAGATATGCAACAAGAATTTCACTAATAAAAGTCATTTCAAAACACACATGTTAATTCATACTGGTGAAAAACCTTTTGTTTGTGGAATATGCAACAAGAATTTCTCCCAAATGAGTAATTTAAGCACACACCTGTTAATTCATACTTGTGATAAATCTTTTATTTGTGAAGTATGCAACAAAAAATTCTCTCGAAAGGATGATTTAAGCAAGCATCTAATAACTCATACTGGCGAGAAACATTTTGTGTGCGAGATATGTAACAAGAAATTCTCTCATAAGAGTCATTTAAGAACACACCTCTTAATTCATACAGGTGAGAAACCTTTTGCATGTGAGATATGCAATAAGACATTCTCTCAAAAGAGTAATTTAAACACACACCTGTTAATTCACACTGCTGAGAAACCTTATATATGTGAGACATGCAACAAGACATTCTCTCAAAAGGGTAATTTGAGTAGTCATCTCTCAATTCACACTAGTAAAAAAACATTTGTGTGTGAGGTATGCAACAAAAAATTCTCTCGAAATGGTGATTTAAGCAAGCATCTATTAATTCATACTGGCGAGAAACCTTTTGTGTGTGAGATATGCAACAAGAAATTCTCCCAAAAGAGTCATTTAAGTACACACTTGTTAGTTCACACTGATGTGAAATCTTTTGTATGTGAGACATGCAAGAAGACATTCTGTCAAAAGAGTAATTTGAGAAAACATCTCTTAATTCATACTGGTAAGAAACCAATTGTGTGTGAGATATGCAACCAAAAATTCTCTTGTAAGAGTTCTTTACACAAACATATGTTTATTCATAATGATGAGAAAACTTTGGTATGTGATGTAAAACAAGAAATTCTCTAATAATCTTGATTTTAGTTGGCATCTTCTAATATTATATTACTGAGAAAAAAATTGTGTGTGGGTTATAAAACAAAAATATCTTTTGATAACTCACTTCGCCTGTCATTGCTTTTAGGAGACATTATGTGCATTATTTCAGAGGCAATGGCATGGTATGTGCTAGTAGTGAAAGGAGAATGTCATACAATATATGTCCTGTATGCCAAACATACCATTGGACAATATGGTCGGTATTATTAAAAAACTCAAACATTATTCTACATTATTCAGGGATCATATCTTCGAGTAATGGTTGGAACATCAAGTATACCAGACTCTTACATGTATGTCAACCCTTGGACAACATCCTAATGTTCTCACAGGTGCTAACTATTTTACCAATGATTCTGGATGCGAAAATTATTACAGAATCGTCACATGCTCTTCTGCTATTGATTGACTGTAAATATACTGTTTGCAAGCACATGAGTTTGCAGGAATTTATTTGTGAGATATGGCACTGTACATGGATAGTGTTATAATTTTTAAACTATTTTGAGCACTTTTTCTTCATAAGATATTATATCATTCCTCAAATCGCCTTTTTACCCTAACGATATTTTTATCAGCCTCTTCCTCTTAATGTAATTGTTATCAATGTGTAAATATTTATTTTGTTTTTACGATATTTTACTTTTTATATGTTTGCCATGATACACAGATAAGATTAATACTTGTCATTTACGTAACTTATGAATTTAAATGAAGAGAAGAACTTAATTAAATATCACTTTCTTATATGAAAGAGTTTTATATCGAATAACACTTTAAAGAAATACTTGCTATCTTAAAAGTGTTTAACAATACACTTTTGGCGCATAATGCATTCAAGATTCATGTCTTATTACCCGTTTTCGATGCGCGAGAGCAGCGCCTTACAAAAGGGATAGGCTCAGACATTAAGGGGGCGCCAAATTTATACTACCAATGTCATTTGGGGGGGGGGTGTTAGGGACAAGTTGGGGAAGGGGTGGGCGCCAAATTGAAACTATGCCCGGGCGCAGTTTTCTCTTCGCACGCCCTTGCATGGGAGTAATTAGATCTTTTTATAAAAAAACGAAAGTGGACACAGTTTTTCCCCATTTTTTTCAAGTGAACGTAAAAAGTGTCATTTCAAACCTAATTTCTCTAACAACAAATTATATTATGTAGCAAAATATTAAGATCTACATGAACTGTGATTAACATTATTATAGAATGAAATATTTTATAAACAGTTAATCATTACAACACTTATCATCATTAAACTACAAACATTTTATAAAAATACATAACAGACTAAAAAAATAACAAACTATATTAATATAAAAAAATAACCAAAAAGAAAAAATTTTGATGGATCAAACAAATAGCAATATCAAAACAAAAATCAACCCCCATCCCTCAAAAGATTTGTAACAATATGAAGGATTGGACACTCCTCCCCCCAAAAGTAATAATTTTATATAAGTACAACCCTTATGAGGTATGAAAATTTTTGTAAAGTATTCTATGAAGAATCATCCATTATATTTCCAACTGGTGAGAACTCTCTCAGTGTGTTTCAACTTTCTTCTCTTAGATACAGCCATTACCTATCACACGTATTGGCAATAAACTTTAATTTGACTCTTTAAAGCAGGATGGCAAAGAAACCTGCCATATATAAATCGAAGAAAACTTTTGAATTTGAATACCAATATTCGGAATTTTCATATTATCTAATCTCAAATTTGGAGCGATTAAATAATTAAAAATTGCAACATGAAAATAACTGGTGTTGAAGAAATAAAACAATTGTAAAGCAAGATTGGCGTTAATGGGTTAGTTGAGTAGCTGCCCTGTCCAGTTTTATTTTATGCGCAAGCGCATATTTTGTATTTGGTCAGTTATCAGACACAGCGACGTTCACTGAGTTAGTTGAGTTTTGAAAGCATTCAAATGGAGTAGGATATTATTGCTTTAAAAATAATAAACTAAGATATCTTGAACATCCAATCTGAACGTGGTGTGAAAATAGAATTAAAGGCTGCGTCTGTAAATTCATATTGGTAAGAAAACTTTTCTGTGAGATGTATGATAATATTTTCCCAATAGAAGGATCTAAATTTTCATTTCCATAATTTATTATTTGTTCTGAACTAATCTTTGTTAATTTGTGTTTCTGGGAGCCTTAGAGTATTCTAGTATTTAAAAAATGCTATGTCTTACATTTTATTACAGTAAACAAGATGAAATAGGAACCAATAAAAAAAATTCTAATTTAAACTGGCAAATCAGCAGATATGGATCCGACACAACACATCTGCTGTGCAAAACATTTTTTAAAATTTTTTATCTTAATTTATACATCAACAATTGTACTATTCTTCATTAATTTAATTTTTTTTCATTATAGGGATTTTTAATCAATAAGGTTTTCTAATATTTCCGGACGTTTAATAAAAAATTAGGGTAAACATGACTTTGCATAATGAAGTTCTTTTACCAAAAAAACTGACTTTGTTATAAACTTTTAAGATTAATAATACTTATCTTTGCAACAGTGATCCTTCCATACGTCGTACTGTCTCATTAATTTTGTATTTTCCGATTGATTTTTTTGTTGTTGTTGTTGCTGTTATTTCTTAGTTCTAATATAACCAGACGCAATGGTTTTATTAGAGACAAATCACCTTCTACGAAACCTTTTCCTATCCTGATAATGATATTTGTTTATTTGTCAACCAAAAAACTGTTTCAGAAATAGAGTAAAATCATCTGTAAGAAGGACGACTTTAGACAATAATGTATTCAAGTCGTTTAGCCTTGTAGAAGGTGTATAAATTACCATATGCATGAAATTTTATATTTAAGACTAATTATGATATAAAAGGTTCCATAGAATGCATTATATTCAAATTTTTTGACCACTCTGTATATAAATTTGTTTATATTATACTTAAATCACTTAGTGCAACTTTAGTTAAACAAAAAGATTCTTAAACAGTTGAAAACACATCTTCATTTACTCTAACTTATGCATTATAGTGTGTTTGGATTTTGTTTGTTTGGGCTATGTATAACTTTGTATGTTTTAATGTACTTTAGCTCAAAAATTCGTAATAGTACTGCAAATGCTAACCGAAAATAAGAAGTTATGTATCCACATCCTTTTGTACCCTCATGTTTATAAACTTACTTATATCCAGATCACTTAATATAGTAATATTTCATTCAGTTACAAAATGCTTAACTCAATGCATTTTGAAAAATTCTTAGCACTTCACCGTCTGCCTCGAAATAAGTCAGGGGTAAAAGCATTGTTTCCCCTTACTCGTCGCCGGTGAAGAAGTTAATTGCTTATAATTAGTAACGCTTATTTGACCATCTGTTAATAAGTATTTATACTATTTTGGGCTGTATATAGAAACACGATCTATAGAATTCACATAACATTTTACACTTACTATAAAATAAAAATCTTGAAAATCTATACAGTGGATGCTTGTTAAGGTTCTCATAAATAAGTTCAAACTATCTTATGCTAAGAGAAAATATAACTTGAAACATTTATCACTAAAGAATAAAAATGTCCTAGTATATATAATCCCAGAAAATATTTTGTACTATGATAGTAAAAATTAATTAAAAATATGAACTACAATTGAAAAATACTGTAAAATGGATGCTTGGATTTGTTTATTGTATCTAAATATTTCACTCAGCTTGTCGATTTGAGCTGAGCATTTCAATACATTTCCAGAGGAATATTCCATCTGAATAAATAATTTCAAAATTTTTATAGAATCCTTTATGGCTTGATCGATAGGATGCCGGACATACTCTTCTGAATTCACTAAGATCGCTGCTTCTTCATTTTTTAAACAGATTTTATCATTTTAACATCGCTCAGTTTTCCACAGATTTCTACATTATCATCTGCACTTACATAGTAAAAAATATATAACATCATTACATTTAACTTTTTGTATTTCAGGAAAATTTGTATCAACATCGTCACATTCTTTGATATGATTTTTCTTTTCGACGTGCATGAATTTAGCACGATGAAAGTAATTACTAATTGTGCTTTCTTTAACAGCATCCCATGCGACATGTATATCATTTATTGCTGTTAGCAGAGTAATGCCGTAATTTTCACCACAATAAAGCAAAAATAATTTGTTTTAAGAGTTTCTTTCGATAACTTGCTTTAAGATTCCAGATGATTCCTTGATCCATTAATTGTAATTTCCTAGGTTGTATTTGGTAATTAGTAATTGGTTTAGTAATTACGCAAACAGTATGGAACTCAGTTCTGAACTATTATTGTAGCACCTTGTCTTATACACTAATAAGATAATTACATGCTATTACCCCGAAAACTGTTTATCTTTTACTTTGAACTAACTACTGAAGGTGCATTGTATCATCCATTCTTTTGCATTGGATACATCCTCTGGCTCATATTGGATCATCTGGCAGATTTTATTTCCTTAAAATACTGTGGATTTTTGTATTTTCCAGTCACATACAATTTTAATTTTTTGGTGCCATCCATAACAGCACAAACTAAAACTATAATCCTCTGTTCGTTGTTTTTACTTTCTACGCAAGCTTACATTTTAAATATTGTGTCTTGGGGCTGTCCATAAATGATGACACATTTTTTTTTCTATATTTTTGCCCTTCTCCTCCTCCATTATCGCAAAGTGTCACAATTCATCATACTCCTCTCCCCCCCCCCCTACCACATGTCACGCTATATTACAAATACATACACTTGCAGTTTAGGAACAAACCACTATGTTATAGATCATATTCAAATATTATTTTTAAACTTTAACTGCGTGTTTTTATAACTTTTCTGTGAGTAACAATAAAAAGGTTTTGTGTACTTATTTTGTATGAAATAAGATTAAATTTAATAACAAAAACTATAATTATATAATAGTAATACAACATTAATATGAAAGAGCAATTTAAAACAGTGGTATTTTGGAATTTGTTATAATATATTATGTTATAATATATTTGGCTTTAAATATTATCTTTACTTTCTGAACACAAAATACTTTAATTTCAAAATAACTTCAAAAAATATTCTGCTGATGTTTAATGTTTTTATTTTAACCAAAATGCGTGATGTCACATTTCTTCTTACCCCCTCCCACCCCCTTCTCACAAACAGTTACAATTTCATGAATGCCTCTCCCCCCCTCTAAGAGTGACATCATTTATGGATGACCCTTTGCTTGGCAAGAGTTAAAAAAAAGTGCAATTTCGTCCAAATTTAAAATATTTTTCGACAAGTAATTAGATAAAAGCCCCGCATTGTCCCACCAAAATTATAGTGGATACGTTTTTGTCTGCATAAAAACTTTCGCCACGTACTCTTTGAAAAGTAATATTCTGTCTTGATTTAAATCGAGAAAGCCAACCATCGCTCCATTTAAAATCTTCAATGCTCATTCGATTTGCCAATTCATTAGCCTGCGTTCATTAGGGATCCATTTATAGCAAATTTCAATATATAGTATCTTGGAGCTATATCAGTAGAGCTTTATCTAGATCTCCTTCGGTCACATTTTTCATGTGTTTCCTTCCTGTAGCAAAATTAGATTTTTTCCATGAATCTATAAGTGATTCATTATTTTCTAATAAGTGGAGAAGGTATTTTTTTTTAATTCCACAATCAACTGTTAACTTTGTTTTACATTCGCCATTCTCTGCTTTTTTTAAAAATTTCTATCTTTGTCTCCAAACTTAGGGTTTTATACTTTCCACGTGTAGCAAAACTGTATCTATACCCGTTCCCATCACAGACTGAGAAAAAAAAAACTAGAGCTTGTACCTTTTTACACAGAAAGGAAATACAGGTGATTTTGACTCACAAAATTATAAGTACAGTGTTCAAGGAAATATACATATTTTGTGAAATTTTTAGTTCGAATTAATCGATGTGATAAAAATTATTTCAAATTAAAAAGATATTTTTAACAGTTATTCCAATACAATTTTTTTTTTGGGGGGGGGGGGAGATCTCTGAATTAGTTCGAATTAACGAGCATCCACTCTAACACACAATGTGTTATATTTTCACAATTGAAAACATAATTTTTGTAATTGTCATTTAGAGACAATGTACCTAATTATTTTGTGAAGCCTTGTAAAAAAAAATAAGTCTACATAAATGTTATAGAAAAATTGTTATTTTGCAGTTAATAAAATATTTTGATTTTATTATGTTATGTATGAGAATACAGTATAGTTAGTCCTTACTTTCAAACTATGAAATCCCGCAGACCGTAATGATACGAAATCTTGTGCGTGTTCTTGTCAATTAACAATGAATGCCAAACACACCATTTTCTATATGAAACATGTTTCAGTACATATCAACAACAGACACCAATTAATTTGTCTTTGCTGTAGTGTAATATACCACAATATGTTTAAAAGAATTAATCTATATAGTCCATAATATATAAGAATTCTTTTTTGTGTTCCCTGTGAACAAATGAATTGTCGAAATTAATTAACAAAATTACAGCTAATTTGTCTTCCTTACAAATCTTTTCAATAAGAGAAAATCTAATCGAATATTTTTTGTAACAGTAATTACAAGAGATTGAGATGCGCATAAAAGATGTTGGAGACTTTTATTATTATATATATACTAGGGGGGCCCCGCCCCCCTGCTCGCTATGCTCGCCAACCCCCCGCGTAATCGCTTCGCGATTCCAAATTATTGGCTACCCCTGCTTGCTGCGTTCGCCAATATCCCATGGTTATGAATAAGCAGTTGCAGACCTTTCAAATGATGTGTCACACGACTGGTGTTGTAAAGAAATTAAAAATTTGCCCCACTGGGGTGCAGAGTGGGGGTAACACACAAGACATCCATAAAATGAATAAACAGTTGCAGACCTTTCAAATGATGTGTCACACAATTGGTGTTGTAAAGAAATTACAAAATGCGCCCCCTCTGAGGGCAGAGGGGGGGGGGGGGTTACACACAAGATATCCATAATATGAATAAGCAGTTGCAGACCTCTCAAATGTGTCACACAATTGGTGTTGTAAAGAAATTAAAAATGTGCCCCCCTGGGGGGGGAGAGTGGGAGATGACACACAACACAACCATAATATGAATAAGCAGTTGCAGACCTTTTAAATGATGTGTCACACAACTGGTGTTGTAAAGAAATTAAAAATGTGACCCCCCTGGGGAGAGCAGAGTGTGGGGGTGACACACAAGACATCCATAATATGAATAAGCAATTGCAGACCTTTCAGATCTTGTGTAACACGACTGGTGTTGTAAAGAAATTAAAAATGTGTCCCCCCTGGGGAGCAGAATGAGGGATAACACACGACATCCTTTAAATGAATAAGCAGTTGCAAACCTCTCAAATGATGTATCAAACGACTGATGTTGTAAAGAAATTAAAAATTTGGCGAAATATTACAGTTATCGCCAAGTTGGCGTCACTTTTGACAGCTAATTTTGGTCGCCAAATTTTGCGATATATCGCCAAGTTGGTGACAAACTTGGCGATTGTTGGCGATGATAACCGTTCCTCTCTTTA
Organism: Maratus speculifer; assembly: GCA_964019185.1. Lineage (NCBI taxonomy): Eukaryota > Metazoa > Arthropoda > Arachnida > Araneae > Salticidae > Maratus > Maratus speculifer. The sequence goes on along the minus strand of CAXHSM010001350.1, from coordinate 594,654 downwards.
TGGTAACCCATATGGCGAAGCATAGACGGAGCCCTTTCCTGATTGGTCTATTCGACTCATGGAAGAAGTGGACAACCCGGATTCGTTAGTTCCGGAAATCTTCCACATCAGCATCATTCCAGGAGTCATTCCTTTTAAGGCTAGTTTTTTTTTACTATAGAAGGATTTATGACAGAACAAAACTCGCTGTTTTATTACTTTCTTCTGTATACTAGGAGAAAACAACGATGAAAAATTTCGACATCTGTTTTTAGTGGATTTATGTGTTTTCAGAAAATCCAAAACACAATTTGACTGTACTTAGAAAATGTCTGTATTTCTGTATATATGATACAAATTTTGTGGAAAACTCATTCACTGAATTCACTAACTCACTGAATTTCATCGAACTTCAGATTCTGTTTTACCTTGACATAAACCGGTGCTGAAATTAGATTTAAATTATCCAAAAAATGGCATCGCTGTCGTTCATTTTTATTAATGCGAATGCTTGCAAGATCTTAAAAATTAATGCATAAAATTTCATTTCTGTAAGAAAATATTAGGATAACGTTGCTGATTTGTCAAACATAATCAGATACTAATGAATTTCTGGTGTGAATTGCACAATACATGCACTGCTATGCTGCATTTTCACGATATCTGCAATATCTGTAACTCAAGTAATAATGCGTTGTATTTCATTTAACCGTATAGACCCCTTGCATTGACGTCACATCAGTGGCTGATACTATATTCTAGTGCACATCTGGAACCCAAACAAACCATCATAACTCCCCGTTTGCCATTGAAACCACGTGTGGTCTTTCTATTTAATTTTGATTTTTCTTATTCTTGCATTATTTTTCCAAGTAATTAAAAAAATGAAGCGCAAATCACTATGTTTACAAAAGTGAAAGCACCACAATTGCCTTATTGGGTGCCAGATGAAGCAAATGACGTCACGTGCAAGGGGTCTTACGCGGAGATCTGATAGACCCGACTAGACATTCGGAGCGTACTCAGGTGGTCACGGAAGGCGCCACCTAGACAAGAAATAACACGAGTGTTCCTTCCTCGTGTTATGTGGACCACTACCGAAAAGAAGAAGGTGCCTCTTGCCGTCAATGGTGGACGAGGAAAACCCCTCCAAAAGAGACCGGAACGTCTCCCGGCTCGTGGATCAGTAGCGTGAAATTTAGTTTGAGTCACTGCTAGGTCTTTATCACTAGGCGCAGTAAACTCCAGTAGCACACAGATCATAATGAGTGTTCGACAGCGATTCGATGGGCCAACGATTTAGTTGGTAAGCCTTCGGCCCCATTCTCTGCAGGGCGGATACTGGAAGCAGTGCCTGCTAGCCGGCATCCTTCCATGGAAAAGGGTACGTGCCAGGCTGCCAGTTCCGCATTAGCCTCCAACCGTTAACGCCCTCCGATCGATGAAAGCACCAACCACGTAAGGGTCGGTTCCCTGTCCCTGCTGCAGCCACACGGCAAAATTTCTAAGATCCTTCCCGACAATAAATCCGGGTTATGCTGCATGTCGATCCCACTAGTATTGTCGACATTAAAGAGTCCCTGTGTCTTACTCTACAGATCCCGCACTCTCCTTTTACGCTTCCTCTCAGTCAAATTATGGATGCAATTCTATCATTTTAGCTAGACTTTGCCCAGAGGAACCGTGCAATCCTGAAAGGGTGCTTCTAGGATCAACCTATGGACGTCAAAACCCGACTTACCTCGAAAACCGAGGATCGACTATGCCGCCCCTTTGAAACTCGCCGAGGAGGACGAAAACACCGCCACACAACGCCCGTTGGCAATTTTGCCGATCCTACCGAAACTAGCACAGGAAAGAAAATACGGACTTCTGATTGGTTGAATAATTTAAAGAGCATTTTGTTTTGGTTCATTTTTGAGTTTACGTTTATTTAATCTTCAGTTTCTTTTAAAAGATGGATATAGATTAATTTTCTTCTGGTTTCACATATTTATTAACACTAAAAAGATATTCTCGAATTTAGAGTTAAAGAAGTTAATGATGTTTTCATTTGTTCTGTAATATTTAAAAAAAAATTAAAATTAAATTAGAATTTCTTCTTAATTATTTCAACATGATACAACAAGTTATTTATCGCATTTCTTTTTTTACGGCGTCAATTACGTGATATTTACAAACCCAATTGTTCTATATTACTTTAAAAAATTCTTCTTTTCTTGTAATTTTAACACGATGTAACCATATACGCCTTTAATATGTACATCCAGATTCAGAATGATTTATTTACAACTATTGCTACTTAAATTCTTCAACCAATTGAAGGCCTATACAGTAAAACCCCGATCTATCGTTCCCGCATCCATCGTTTTCCCGCATTGATCGTTTTATTTTTACGGTCCCTGCACAAATTATACTTAAATAATGTTAACGAAACCCGCATTCATCGTTCTTTAAAAAGTCGTTTTCCCGCATTCATCGTTGTAAAATTTTTCTCCTCACCGAAATGAAATTGAAAGTCATGCGAATTCCTATGAAACACAAACTGGAATTACATTTTTTTTATCCTAAAATAAGTCATTTGAGTTGTTTGTGTTGATAATGGCGACAATAATGCGGATGAAGAGTGGTTTTATATAGCAGAGGATGCGATTATGTTTCCATTGATCAAGATTTTGCGACATGTGGTGTCCTAAACTTAGGAGAAATGTTTGATAATGCAAAAAATCAAAATAATTGCGAAGAAGCAGAGCCGATGAAGCTGAACCATCATAGTTCTAACTCTGTCTGATGCAATTACGACTTTTGAAACTGTATGAACTTTGATATACGCATATGAAATTACAGAAAATGACCAGAAAAGAATTATATATCTTGAAAATTTACTTTTTGACTTAAAAAAATATGAACAGAAAACCAAAAATATATATTGATTTTTAAAAATAAATATCAATTTTCTGTAACTTCGATTGATTTATTTTACAGTTTAGTAAGCAATTTTATTTTGCTATTATTAGTACACTGTATACATTGCATGCATTAGTAAGGCATAAATATTGTGTTTTTTCCTATTTTGATGCTAACCCATATTCATCGTTTTCCCGCATTCATCGTTTTTTTCTCCGCACCCCTTGAAAAACGATGGATCGGGGTTCTACTGTATTTACTTCCCTATGCTAGCTTCGGTGGGATCGGCAAAAATGCCGCCCGTTGCCTATGCCCGCCGGACTCATAAATGAGTCACTCATGGAAGCGGTGAAACGTGATCAAGCATCATTACTACAGAAGCTCTTGGGTTCCCTGTCTGCTCCCTCTTAAGGGGTCGGTTCAGAACTCTCCCAAGGGGTGACCACAAAAGGACAAAATAAATAAATCTTGGAAAAAGATTTGGTTTGAGTAAGATGGTTTCCATCTGACCAGTCACTGTCAAAATGGTAGCATTAAAGAATGGACATGTTTACTTGCAAACAGTTTCTGTCAATCAATCTACTATTACATTTTTGTCATAGCAGTCATTGCAGGAATCTTCTTGGCACGCAGGTCAATCATATCATATATCTGTTAATTTAAAACCAATTAAATTCCCGGAGATCCTGTTTGATGCCAATTGTAAAGTACAGACATTTTTTTTTTTTGCTGACTTTGTTACGTCAGCTGCCCTTCCTTTAAGAAAAATGTACGAACTGAAATATGATCTTTTGAAAAATACACCTTAATCGCCTGATTTGGTTAACCCTTTCCGGCACACTGTACTCGGTCTGGGATATTTAATTTTAATTCCAAATTTGCAAACGGCACCAATAATATTTTAATAAAATATTCCTTTTACAGTAAAAGCTTCAATTAAAGATTTCAAAACATCTAAAAAAATACGTTTGTGAATTCCTGTATAAGTCGATAATTTCTCATTTTACTAACAGATTTTGCCCGTGCCGGAAAGGGTTAATTATGACGTCCACCTGTTTCCACAACTAAAATATTTTACGATTAAAAACAATTTTGAAAGAAAGTGAACTTTTAAAAAAATCGTAGAAAACGCTGTACTTCAAAAAGGCCAAATTTATGACATAAGTTTGAAATTGTTTTAGTTCCGAAATGCATGAAATTAGTCGATGTTGTTTCGAAACTATCTTATCGCACTTATTTTATTGTTTTTTAAAAGCATAATAGATTTTTCAGAAAATAGTTTCGAAGTGGGCGTTTAGAAACAAATTTCCATGCGGAAAAAGAACAACTACTCAAACTGCTGTGAAAAACGAGTTTGTCACATGATGAAATTCAATCATAACTGATAAGGAAGATCATACGGGAAGACTCATTAAATTCTGAAAACTTACAGAGTACACTTGTAGTGTGGATATTTATAAAAAAAATTCGGCGGAATCTCTTTAAAACGTTGGTAAAAAAATAATGATCAGTGGTTGGCGACGAAAAAAGAAAAATACATTTTTATACCAAATACTTTTTGGGGTAAAATGTTTCATGTTGAACTTGTCTTTAATAAAAATTATTTAAGTAACTTTAGTTTTGTCAGTTTTAGTTAGTTTTAACTGCAGTTTTCTCATATATATACTGAAAGTTAACTAAGAAATATTATGAATAATAATAAAAACATAATTAAAATCGTTTCAATCTCAAAATTAATTCCAAATGAGCACTGCCAATTCAACTTTGTTGCTATGGAAACGAAAATCCCTGATATTGAAATGTATTACTGCAGCATTCTTCATCTGGTCTTTATTTTGGAATATGCTTAGATATATGAAAACATTTTTTATACATGAAATTATTTTTACACTGATAAAATTAAATAACTGCAGCAAAAAACAACATAAATATGTAATAAAAAAAGAAAATTTCTATTAAACTTCTTAATTGTTTAAATCTTAATTCATAAATACTATTTACACGCATTTTAATATATATTGATAAAGAATTTTCAGTTACATTAATATCGTTTGCTAAAGGCGAGGAAATGTGCTGCTCGCCAAATAGAGTGCCGCTTTTATCTTTTTACGCCAGATATTCGAAAGTATTTTATTTTTTACAAAGTTTTTACGGTAATTCAGTCGCTAAATTAGACTCATCCTTTATTACATACATAATAGTTTAATTAATATTTTTTTCAAAAAATTCTGTGCATGCCCAGTATAGAGACCTTCCTTGTGTGTGAGGATTTATTGATGAAAAATTGGGAAATTCAGTTCGATTCCACATCGCTCCAATAGAAGGTTTTTTAATTTTTTATCTTTAAGTTAATAAATTTGTAAATACAGTAGACTCGCTCAAATCCGCACTCCTAAAATCAGCAATTCTATAAAATCCGCACATAATTTACGGATGTAAACAATGAAACATTCAGTTCAGATACAAGAACAAAATTTGACTTTTGTAAGTTTTATATCAATTCCATATATTTTTTAATTTGTAATTTTTGTTAATGTTTTTGAATTCATCTTTTTTCATGAAGAAAGAATAATTTATTTCTGAAGAAAACTAAGAATTCCTGATATCATTGTTAATCATAATCTTATCAGATATATTTATGTATTAATCAAGCTTTTTTAGTTATTAAGTCTGGCTAAGCCTGAAATAAAGCTTCGTTATTTTATGATCCTGATGTGAATTAATAATGTACCTTTATGAGGCAAGTTTCATTGAATAATTTAGGAAAAGCACATTTCATCTTTATAATGAATATTTAATTGTACATTATTGATGATTAGCTTGACTTTTGCTGTTAGTATTTTAATCATTTTAAAAATTATCTAAATTTATATTATTTTAGTTTATTACTAATTTTTTATATTTTAGTATATTGTAAGCATTCGTTATACTTTTGATTTCATTAGTAATTACATACAAATTACTTTAATAAAAAGGTAAACAAAGCAATGACCAGAAATCCGCAAAATTCTAAAATCCGCGCAACCAGTAGTCCCAAGTTGTGCGGATTTGAGGGAGTCTACTGTACATCAAAATGAGCAGAACAGTTGAGAACAGCCTTAAAATCAAATCTATTTTCTGACTAATGTGAATTCTCCATGTATGTTTTCAGATATTTTTCCATTAGAAGATTGATAGCTTTTAAAAACAAACGTAATTTTTAC
>CAXHSM010001350.1:516789-588542 GCA_964019185.1 Maratus speculifer | reverse complement strand
CAATGAATTTTAGCAATCCCAGTGGAGTGGGTTTTTCTTGAAAATAAAGTACTTAGTTTTGGAAGTTTTACGAGTTTTATGGAGTGTTTTTTGTTAGATAGGAGGATGATTGTGATTGAATATGGGAATTTTTGATGCAAACTGATGTTTTTGTAGTGGTGGGTTAAAGTTTAATATTTTGAAAGTTATGTTTCGGCACCAAATTTCACCCATCACTTTGTTTCATGTACGGTTAGATATTTATGTCAAGAAAAAGTCCAGAGCATGCATTTTGCCCAGCCCTTTTTCTCTGTAGATTCCGAGGGTGGGTTTTGAGGGAGTGTCCTTTGTGATAAAGGCACTCTAGCATTTTTGTGAGATCGCGATGTCAATGTTTTAACATGTGTAGCGTGAAAGCGACCTCTATCCTTTATTTTACTTTAACTTTCTAGAGCGTGTGTGTCATCTTGGTTCAACAGTTAAGTCGCGATTAGAAGAAATATGCAAATTTATAGTATCGACTTCTGTTTGCCGCATGTAAAAGCTTTGAGTTGGAGTGTGGGTGTGTGTTGGTGAGAAGGTGGGGAAAGCCAGCCAGGTGAATTGGATTACGCTATAGTGAGTTATATTATTAGCCTCTAGTAAATGAGATGATGTTTTACGAGTGAGCCAGCCAGCAGCGTGTGTCGAGTTAGTTATCACCAGCGGCGCTATCCAGGAGATTGCCGGTGGTAAGAGATAGTTTAATTATGTTGAGCATTTTAGATAATAGAGTGTTTACAGCCACGGGCTGTCTTATAAAGATTGTATCTAGTGTTTAGCTGAAGTCGGAACGAGAAGTTGATTTGAAGTGCCCCGACTGAGTCTAGCGCCGGAGTTGTGAGTATAGTTATGAGTTTAATCTTAGTATTGTGACTAGTTGTTGAAATTTTCGAACTGACGCTCCACTTTCCCTAAGTCCTAGCAGTTTAAATAAACTATTGTTTTTAACTTATACCTAGAATCATGTCTTCATTTCATCCTCACGTCACACTGTAACTCATTCTAAACAGTATTACAACTAACTGACGTATTAAAAGAATTTTGTAATAAGTTATTTTAATGGTACTTATAAGTACCGTCGGCAGATAAAGGGTTGAGGTATCTTTTTCTTATTAAAAAAGTCAAAATCTGTGGTTATCAAAGTAATGTTGGCCCTCTTTGTAATTTAATGAATTTTCAGTTTTTTAAACAAAAAAAAAAAAAATATTTTTGGTATATTACAAAATATATATACTGAATTGAAATGATGAATTATTAGATTGGATTAAGAAATGTATAAATAATGTTTTTATGTTCTTATGTAGGGTTAACTATTAATATGCGTTGATTGAAGTTACTACAATAAATATGTGAACAAAATTTCAGTTTTAAAAAATTGTATTGTTAAATCTGTGTTTAATACATAATATCTCTTCTTATTTGGTTATCAAAAATAAATTTCTAAACCATTAGTTTTTGAGATATTGTTTCGATTGCAAAAATTTTTCATATTTTGTTATGAATCATTTAAAAATCAGTTTACATAATTCACAATAAAATATCTGCTTTTCAAATTGTTAAGAAATTGATATTTTTTATAATCTCTGAGTTCGATAATTTTTATTTAGAAAACATTTCTACATGTTCTAAAATGTAAAACAGTGAAAATTTATTCTTCAATGACTACACTTACTAAGTTATGATACTTATATGAATTTTCTACGTTTTACTCACCATAAATAAATAAAAAAAAACATGTTTTTTGTTCCAAAAAATCTGACATTCAAAGTATCATAACTAAGTAAATTTTTGAGGGAAAAAAATTAAGTTTTTAACTATAAACTGATATTAATGATGTAGATTCATTCAACAAAAAACATTGTCAATACTTAGGTTCCAAATTCTTTTCAAACATTTTGGCTTAAAGGCTTCCAAATAGAACATTCGTTAACAGCATACACAGCAATTAGTTATATATTACAAACATAACAAGCTGCTGGAACCTATTACCTGCACAAAGATGGAACTATGCAACATGTTAATCAAAAGTAACTCTGTTTCCCATCTGTAATAACCAAGCAATGTAACAAAATTAATAGAATTAGTATTAAATATTCAATAAGTATAATTTGTTTAATTACCAAATTTCAAAGATAAAAAAGAACGCTTTCTTCAGAAAAACGAGACTGTCTGTCAATGCACAAAAATTTATTATTATTGTTATTATTATTTGAAATGCAAAAAATACATAATGATAATTAAATTAATTTTAAATAATATTTAATAACAAAAATATATACAACACTGCAATTTTAATTTACCCTCTTCTTACAGCATACAAAGTTTTAATCTTTAAAACTATTTTAAAATATTCTTTCCATTTGTTGCTCTCTTGAGCAATAAGTAAATAACTAAACATTTCAATTTTTAAAACTCTTTTTATAATAAAACTTCTCTGTTTTATTTGTTTATCTCAATTAAAAATATTCTTAATTACAAATCTTCTTTCTTTAGAAAGGATACATCCTTCAAAAACACAAAGAAATCTAGAATTTTAAAAACGCTTTAAAAAAAAAATAAGTCAATCCTGTTTATTGTTCTCCAGTAAAAATAAATAGACAATCTGCCACTTAAATTATCTCTTTAACATTAAAATTCATGAGTCCTTTAACACAGACATCCTAAGTTAAGAATCTCAAAAACTTCATTTTAAAGCAATATGATGCTTTCTGGTAAGAATAAGCAATAAACAGCTGTAAATTACCCTCCTTTCTCCCAAATTTTCACTTGCCTTCTATCCTTCAACGCAGAACACAGTTTAACATTGTTAATGTTAATTTTCTAAAATATTCTGTTCTGTTTCTTTGTTTGTAGTAAGGTGACTTATCTAAAACCCTCATCGAGATTCAAATTTTTGCTTTACACTTTCTAAACTAACAGGCAGGACAGGATTTCTACGTATGTGTGGAAAAAGCAATAAATTTTCCTCTAATTTGCAGTTTCTCTATTCTTATATCTGGATCACATGTACAGGGTTACGACAAAAGAATTATTCAGTTTCAAAATCTGATTTACTGAAACACATTATACCGGATGTCCCAAAAATGACTGATGGATTTTAAAATTCAATAACTTGCAAACGGTGACAGCTATTTAAAAATTTTTTGCAGGAGTGTTATGTATAATGTCAGGAGTTTTTTTACCGTAACTTTTGACTTGAGTTCGAATTTCAAACAATAGATGGCACTGATGGCAATTGAAGGCCAGGTCGACGCCGAAACTGAACTTACTCAGGGACCGTTCAAGCATTACGTAAGCATATTTTTAGTCATTTTGTACCCCCCCTCCCCCTTGTAAGAAAATATAAGCAAATGCTAGACCCCCCCCCCTTTGCTTACGTAAGATTTTATGACAGTTTATACATCAATACTTCTTGACTTATAAAAAGTTACCAATCAATTACATTATTAGTCCTACAAATTTATGTAGGCATATAGGGATTGTGATATCAAAATATATAAAATGGTTTTAATATATTGTTGCTTATTGCATTAAACAAACCACAGAATACAAAATGATTTAAATATATTGTTATTTATCACATTGAACAATAAAACAAGATATACAAGAAATCTTAACTTACTTAGGCATCATAACTAAAAATTTTGACATGAATCATACAAATGTTGGAGTTCAGTTTGGTGTTCATATTTTAATCTGATGTCTAGGATCCTTGAACCCATGTTTCAACATTGTCTATTATAAAGTTTTCACTGGAACTGGCCTGGGGTATTGCAGGTTTACGGTCCTTGTTCTTTGTCAATGTTAGTATCCATAATTAAATCCGACTAAATTCACTATGCAATTTAAAGCAATACTCTTGCACTAAAAATTCACTATGTAAATTCACTATGCAACTGAACTAAAACAATAAATATCTGTGCTATGTATCCGAGACAAGAAAAACCTCAAGTAGGTTTTCTGCTTTCTAAAGTTCCAAAGCCTGTAGAGAAGGAAATTCGACAATAGAAGCGAAAAGACAAAAATTTCCAGAAATTCTGCAAAAAATTCCAGATTTCCATAACCGATCGAACAGGAGAAAAGAAAATGTCGGACTTACTTAAAATAAAGTCAACTGACCAGTTACCCTGGTAACAGAATCCAGCCACACCGGTTCCTGTGTTTTTATAGTCTATAAATGTACTTGACTTGGCACACAACTTAACAGACAACAATGAAGACAAAGGGCAAGTGGGTGATGCGGGGTCACGCGACGGCCGATGGATAAACAAAGGATAAAATCAAAAATAAACGGCGAATTTCGAACGGACTGTAGAACGCTCTTTCCTCATCATACTTTGTTTGCTTGTTGAATTTGAACTGCAGTTGCTTCGTTATTTAATGCTTACGTAAGAATTGTCGTGACCCCCTCCTCCCTTGTCAGAAAAAATAAGTAGACTCTGGACCCCCTCCTCCCCCTTTAGTGCTTACGTAATACTTGAACGGTCCCTCAACACTGATTACCTGGCCTTAAATCGCCGTCAGCGCCATCTATAGTTTGAAATTCGAACTAAAATAAAAAATTACGGTAAAAAAAACTCCTGACATTATACATAACCCTCCTGCAAAAATTTTTTTAAGTAGCTGTCACCGTTTGCAAATTATTGAATTTTAAAATTCATCAGCCATTTTTGTGACACCCGGTACTTACAAATATGACTGACATATGGAAAAACTGCAAATTATCCAAGTTTTATGCTCATTCTACAAATGTTTTATGTGTGTCCCTTGGTCACGCGACACATAAAGGTGGTAGTTCAATTCTATCTGCACAATTTGTAGTGTGGTAAGAGACAGTTTTTTTGTACTGCCTTCAGAAAGAACATTACACTGGTATGACAGACGAACATTTCGCATGTTGTAAGACGCATAAGCTCCTTTCTCGCTTAACCTCCATTTCTTGAGAGACTGAACACGTTACGGATACTGAACTAGTGTTGCCATGCTACCGGGTTTATAAAACTTGAACTAAGGCTGCCACATTAACTGTTGCACAGAACTAGTACTTTCATCTCACCTGGTGAAAACTTGGATATTTTGTAGTTATTTTCATGCATCAATGATACTTCTAAATATAATACTTTTGAATAAATCAGGATTTGAAAGTGAATGATTCTTTTATAGTAAGCCTATATACTTTAGAATTTAAAATGATGTCCCCATCTCTCTTTACATAATATATTATCAAGGGAGAGAATAACCATAATAACACAAGATTAAAATATTTTTGCCCCTTACCTCCTCATGTCTAGAATTTCACCCATTTTTCTGGAGATGGAGAATGAAAATTTTATGAGAGTATTGGGTCCTCATTTATTTATAGTTGTTACAAAGTAACTGTAAACAATCAAAACTTTATTATTTGGGTTCAAAAATGCTCTAATTATTCTTGAATTTTCTTTTAATAAATTTTATTGCATACATAGAATAATAGCATGAAGAAATATTGAATTCAAATTATTTACATAATATGTACAAAATGTATAATATGTACAAAATATAAATGCTTTTTACCTTGATAATTTCTGATCATCGTACTTAAACTGGAAAGATGATCCTATATCCATTTATGCGTGCCTTTTCATAAAAGTAGCATAATTCTTCCATAAAACTTAAGACACTACGACACAAAAAAATTATAAACATTCTCTCTAAAAAAATTCTTTTTCATTCCATCAAAAACTGATGCCAACTTTTTTTATCTAAACTTTTACCTCATCTCGTGAGATAAAAAATGTAAAAGTAAAGCAGACAAAAAAACAGCTTCGCTGCCATAGCAACGAGTTGCAAACGATTTGCTGTGAATAAAATGAAACATTAAATTTATTAATTCCTAACAGTAACAATACGGTATAAAAATCTTTACAAAATAATTTAAAAGTTTATAAGTGGGAGAAACAGATATTTTTTTTTCTTTGGATGGGGTGAATAGGTAACTTAAATGATACTTTTATTACTGTATTAAAATAGTTACAAATAAAGCAAAGAAAAAAAGGTTTAAAACCATGTTTACTGAGAGTAAGAAATAAAAGGGGCTTTGGGAAGGAGATTGGGGAAGGAATATAGATTAATAATTAAATATCGTTACAACAAATTCACAAAAAGTACAGAAAAAGTGAAGAATTTTTTTAATTGAAAATTTTATGAAATTGTCTGATAAAAGAAATAGGTTCTCATGATATGAGAAGAAGGTCAAGGGAACAACAGACAATCAGAAATTTTAGTAATAGGAGGTAATTTTAGTGAAGATATTTAAAATACTTGAAATTTAAAATATATAGCAGTTGCATAATTTTATTGAGTCATTTCAAATTTTATGAAAATCAAGTTTTTTTTAATTAGAGGGACAATCAAAAGCATTCCGTTATATTACAGTCAATGAAATAATTGTTTCAAGGACTTTTTAAAGATTTTATACTTTTTCGAACATAACAGAATTCATATGTATCTAAGAAGTATATACTAAAAAACACACTTTGTACAATCTGTTGTGCAAAGAACATTTGTTATTAATTTACAGAACCATACGAAAGTATTTTATTACACAATGGTGGGGGGGTGGGAATTTTTTGAAGCATGCTTACTACTATTAAACTATTTCACATTTTATAAAATTCGTATGCGGTTCTGAGGTTTACTACTTGTTACTTCCTGTATAATAGAACGTAAATATTTACAAAAACACAAAAAAGATTTCGACCGATACTATATGTGATGTACTGTATACTATTACCAAAACCTGAATATTTTAAAAACTTTGTTATTGTACAAACGCACCTCATTTCCTATGTTTGATTGCAATTTCCAACTTGTTGTATGCAGGAATCGGCTGAAAAGCCGAAAATTTTCATCCTTGTATTCACTATCATTACTTTTACATTAAAGATAAGAATGGATTTTTTTATCATTCTTCTAAATCTCAATTATAAACTTCTTTTCATTTTTTTTTCTTTTGAAAAAAGAAAGGCTAACAAAGGACAATATGCGAAATGTAAACATATAATAAATACTTTGCACTCCCTCTTCAATAGAAAGCATGTTTCAGAAAACCTCAGAAATCATACTCATTTCATTCTATATTTTTATCAAATAAGGCAAACTAAAAGCACAAACGATTTTCCACATACACCATATAATAGCATGCAATTATTTTGAGCGTCCCTCTGAATGATCTACAAATGCTACAGCCAATCAGGGTAACTTTGGTCCAAGAGAGAAATAAAGGTTAAATCTGCTACATCACTTGCATTAACGGTAAAGTTTTGGTCTCAAAATATAGAAAGATGCAAAAGTGTGAGTTTTGCAGCTCACTGGAAATAATTATTTAAGGTTCCACCGTGACAGAATGGATCAAAGTTTTCGTAAAAAAGCAGCAAAGTTATCCTGGTTGACAGTACAGAATTCATTTTCAATAACGAATGTGGCATAATAAACCTATCTTACAGCAATTACATCGTAATCTGTATAATTCGAAAGAGTTAACTCATAATCAGATGAGCATGAGCTATATCGAAATCATATTTTTTTTCAATATCATGGAAAGTATTTGAAATTGAATTGGCTGACGTAAGTAAATATTTCATTGTTTATTTTCCAATATTTATTGATATTAAAAACAACACCAGACTGTCATGCCTTTACGAAATAACAATCAGAATAGGCGATCTTGAAATGAAGGAACTTAAAATGTTACTTAAGCTATTAGTAATAATATGACAAATAAAATAAGGATTATTTCTTTTGACCTTTAGACGGGGGCTCGGACAGCATCAATTCGTCTTAGCATATATTCTCAGACAGATGCTGTCACAGCCCATCTGTAAAAGTTGATATAACCCTGATGAAAAAAAGCATAATTTTAAAATACTTTTAGCAACCTTTACTAATATTTCAAATGTCATCAAACTGTTTTCGTTTGAAAGAACAACCAGCATGTCAAACACACTAACCATCATAATTTTTTTTCAATGTTACGAGTAAATCAGGGGATCATACCCTTTTCAAAACTAATATTTTCAGCTTAAACATTTATAAAAAAAAAAAAAAATTACCATCGTAGAACTTTATTGCAGGAAATCAGGTTTAATAAGTTTTTTTTTAATTTAAATATTATCAATCATTATCAAATTTTACAGGCTTATAAGTGTAAAAAATTGATTTGAATATTTTTCAGATAATATAAAGAATGATAAAAATAAAATTGAGTTTGCCAGGGCTAATGGCTCTTGATTTGTTGATCGACATGCTTACATAGGCAAACTTTTGATGGTCACTCTTTTTTTCACCCACTGTAATAAATAGAAAGATATTTTTTTCTTTCTGGAAAATGCTACGGATAGATAACTGCAATTAAAAAATTTTAGGAGAAAAATTTAACATTTACACAGCTTTATTGGATTTTTTTTCTATATCCCGCATAAATGTTTTCTCGTTTCTATGAATTAACAGCTGCTTCCTTGAACCAACCTTTTGACACATATCTTTCACACAAAAGGTTTATCTTCAGTATGAATTAAAAGACGTTTGCTTAAAGCATACTTCTGAGAGAATTTGTTATTGCATAGCTCACATTCAAAAGGTTTCTCACCATTATGAAATAACAGATGCTTTCCTTACTCATATTTTTGAGAGAATTTATTGCTTCACTTCTCACATACAAGAGGTTTCTCAACAGAGTGAATTAAGAGATGCCTGGTTAAATCAGTCCTTCTAGAAAATTTCTTGCTGCATATCTCACACACAAAAGATTTTTCACCAGTATGAATTAACAGATGCTTCTTTAAATCACTATTTCGAGCGAATTTATTGTTGCATATCTCACATGCAAAAGGTTTCTCACCAGTATGAATTAACAGATGCTTCCTTAAATCACTCTTTCGAGCGAAATTATTATTGCATATTTCACATGCAAAAGGCTTCTCACCAGTATGAATTAATAGGTGTGTTCTTAAAGTATCCTTTCGAGAGAATTTTTTGTTGCATACCCCACATACAAAAGATTTTTCACCAGTATGAATTAAGAGATGCCTGGTTAAATCACTATTGTCAAAAAAATTCTTGAAGCATATCTCACACGCAAAAGATTTCTTACTTGCATGACTTAACATATGTCTGCTTAATTCGCCTTTTTGAGAGCAATTCTTGTTGCATATATCACACACAAACGGTTTTTTACCAATATGAGTTAACAGATGTGTGTTTAAATGGACTTTCTGAGAGAATTTCTTGTTGCATACCTCGCATACAAAAGATTTCTCACCTGTATGAATTAATAGGTGTGTACTTAAGTTATGCTTTTGTGAGAATTTCTTGTTACATGTGTCGCAAACAAAACATTTTTCGTCAGTATGAATTGACAGATGCCGTCTTAAATTATTCTTATGCGAGAATTTTTTGTTACATACCTCACACAAAAATGACATGTCTGGGAGAAAGTCTTCTTGCATAACTTACACACACACACAAAAGATTTTCCTGGCTATGAGTTAAAAGCTGCTTTTTCAAAAAACTCTGATAAAAAAAATTTTACTGCGTTTTTTCTACAAATTGAAGATATTTCGATTGATGTGATGTTTTAGATTAAATGTTTTATGCATCTGCAATAAAATAAAATTAATTAATATCAGTTTTTACATTTCATTAAAAAACAAACAAAAAAAACTTATCACAAAAATTTAAAATTAATGTAGAAGATAAATTTAAATAAAATGTCTACCTTAGCATTAAAACTATAAGAGATTACCAATTATCTGAAGTTAGCGGAATCAAAGATGTGTCAGATGCCTTTCTCACAGTATAAAGATGAAATTATAAACAAAATACATAGCAACAATTTAAAAATAAATAACTTGTTATAAATGAAATACAAACAAATTTAAGGAGAAAATTTTTATAACTTAATATCATCTTAAGAAACAGTTATACATTTAACAAATAATAGAGGGAAAATAAATTATTTTTGTGGCTATGGAATTTTAGTATGCAAATGTGTTTAGTAAAAAATTCTCTGGATTTCAGAATTTTTTCCATCTAATGTTTCTAAAACATTCCGTATCATTTAATGTAATTTATACTGCAATTACCGTATTTACTCGTGTATAATGCGCACTTTAAAAAAAAATAGGATAAAACTCCTAGGTGCGCGTTATACACGGATTTTTTTTTCTTCTGCTGTATATAATCATACGATATGCATATGAATCAAGAAAAGTATTCAAAGAAGACATAATCGCTCGGCAAATCATTTTTAATTGAAGTGTGACTGCATTAATGCGTGGAAATTTTTCCCAGAGACCCAGGTGTTACTGCATCTTTATTTCACTCCTTGCACTTTTATACATAACATTATATAAACCTTCATTAACAAATATCATCACTCACAAAATGTATTTTCGCCTTATTTTTGGCCTAATGTAATGTTTGATTCAACTTTCTTTACTGAAATTGATTTAGTCATTCATTCATTTGCAAATCAAATTTACGGTGCGCATTAAATACGAGATTTTTAAAAATCGCCATTTTTCTTGTGAAGTACGGGGTGTGCGGTATACACGAGTAAATACGGTAAATAGTGTGACCAGTGGCATAGCCAATTGAATCTCGTGGACTCTCCAACACCAAGCGAATATCTGGGTTTCATTCAAAACCACTAAGAAACAATCACAAAGAATGCATGAAAAATTCCATTTTAGACAGGCATTAAATGGTACAATGTTAAACAGCATAAATCATAGTTATATCTTTTTCGAAGGCTATGAACTTTTCTGTTTTAGGCACATTTTCAACATAAACATGTTCCGTTTTAACTGTATCCTCTAAAACTATTATAAATTAATCTCTCTGTAGTGTATCTGTGAGGAATATAAATATATTACAATGGAATCTGAGAAGGTGACCTATCTTAAATGTATAGAAAATCAGGATTACACGAAAACAATGTTATTTATTTACAGTTATTAAAACTTGAAACCTATCTAAAATGGAACATTTTGCAAAGTGTTTCCTTATTGGGAGGTTTTTCGTAAACAGAGAATCATCCTGTAAGTGGAAACATTTGGCGGTCCTGAAGCATAAGTATACAAGTACAACTGCTAAGATGGAGATAGGTTTTGATGGGACCAACTGGTGCTAACAGTTAAGGGAAAAGACCAGTTTATACAAATGCTGTAACGGCAGACTGATTGAGTTTCGAGACCCTTTGTTTATTTTCTAATTTTATATCAAACAATATTATAATGTAATGTGCTGCCTGGAATTAATAAAAGCAACTCTATTCTTGAACTGGTTATTTGTGAACTTTTATTGCCACTTTTAAAATACCGCAAGAGATTTGAATATGATTTATCTTCTGTTCTAAAATATGCTGATGATTTATTTTCATCTTTTAAAGTGTTTTCGTCAATCAGTAAGCAAGAAATGAGAAACTGGTGCTTAAAAGTGTGTTGACCAGTTAAAAAAAAAGCAGAATTCCTCACTACAGAAAACTTTGACATTTTTTTTTAATTATATAGATTTCTTTTTAAGTTTGCTATTCGATGCAGGAAGATAATACATCTCATGATAAATCTGAGGAATATTTCCAGAGATTAATGGTTCTTTTTTCTTTCTTGAATTCTTTTATTTCGAGTCTCGTTGATATTTAGAAAAAGAGCAGAGGAATATTGAAAAGTTTTAATGTTCTTCTGTGTTTTACAAAATAATGGCAATTTTTGCCATTGAATTTTTCAACCGGAGTCATTTTTAAATAAATTATTGGATTTTTAAGGGCAGCTTTTTTACGTATTTATTTAGTATTGTAATTTTGTTTTTATTCATTAGTGCAGTTACAGAACTATGGGAAAATTCACATTTTTCTACAAATTCAAAATTATACAAAAAACATCGGAAAATGGTTTTTACACTAATGAAATTACAGCATCAAATTTAGAGGGAGTCTCCCTCGAAGCATCAAAATGTCTCTTCAGAGCACTTAGGATTTTATGCTTATTAATCGCCTAGAAGTGCTACCTCTCTCAAGAATTTCAAAGTGCTCATTCCAGAGTTGCAAAAATCCCTTCCGCAGAAAAATGTCTCAATCATCTGAAATGACCACAATTACGACTTGTGAATGCTCAGTTTAATATTGCTTACAGAAATTTCATGGATGGAAGGAGAATTGAGAATGAAGAAGGGTCGTGATGAGGTTCTATTATTAACAATGAGAAATCTAAAAGTTAAATCAAACCTAATTCACAAACCAAATTCCTATGTCGTACTTTGAAAAGCTCTAAAAATGTTTTGAACCACCTAAAAAAATGCTTTTGAAATAATATAACAGAAACCAATATTATTCTTTAAAAAACTAGTATTTTAAAAAGTCACAATCTAATCAATCACAAATAAAATTGTTTAAAAAAAATAAGCATCCTTGAAGTTCGTAACCAGATATCGAAAGAAACTATTAAAGCCAAATATGGTACCAAAAACGGCGAAACATAAAACAGAGAAACCCAGAAGAATTATGGTTGCTTAAGAGAACTGTACTTAGGCTATTTTTTCAAACATACATTTGTTGTGTGTGCTTGTTATATCACTAGATTCCTTAGCAAAACTTGAATATCATTTTCTTAAATATTAACCAGATAATAATTAAATATAAATCAGAAATTTCTTTAGTATAAACTAAATTTATAAACCAATCAAAAATAAGTTAAATAGTTTTAAATAAAAATTCTGATGTAAAATATTTGAATAAAACTTGAGTAACATTTTCTGTAGTTCTAGGGTTAAACTTTAAACATTTAATCCTAATTTTAATGCAAGCAAATGTTTATGATGTATAAAGCTTGACTAAAATACATTTAATTTTTAGATACGGGCTTGTTTTTTTAGATAATGTTTGTAAAAACTTTGGTATATCATAGTATAATTTCCTTGTATTACTAGCTACAATAATGGAGGTAAATCTAACTTTATTTTATACAATAAAATTCTAAAATACTTAAGTATAATATTCTGAATTGAAATTCTTAACTTCTGAAATACTTAAATGAAAGAAATAAAATACTTAAACTCTTAAAATTACTCAAAATACTTCTATTACCCATACACATAGTCAATCTTGTCAAGATGGGATTGCAATGAGATGGAAAAAGTACTATTTTAAACTTCCATTAAAAGAAGTGTAATTAATTACATTTTTAAGATACTCTGTCTAAATAAGATCCTTTGTTCGTTTCGTTGGATTCTGAAACACTTCCATTTGTGACAGAATTACGTTGTAGAAAGATTCTGCTTTTACACCTGTATAAGTACTTGTTAAAATCTTTTATGATGGAACCGCTAATAAACAATGAAAAACCCCCTTCAGACAGGTTTTCAGAAAATTTTATTGTACGACAATCCATATCACGGACATCTGATGCTTCTGCTTAAGGCAGGTTTCTGTTAAAGATAATTATCATTTTGACAGGTTTTACTGTAGGGCAGACTGGTACACAGTGGATCATTTTTTCAAGTTACATTTTTTTTCTCTCTTTAAGGAAAGTCCATTCTGTCTGAAAATATTCTTGAACATTCCTTAAGCAATTTTACATGCCTCAGAATTTTTTCAGAAAATAATTTCAAATATCTTTAAGAAAAAATTATTCTGTATCCATTGTTAAAGTGGACCAGTGTGCCTCAGAAGCGGAATACACTGGTCCACCCACTGGGATACATGGTCCTCTATTACTAAGCATTATTTGAATTACAATAAAAATCTATTTTTTTATTAATTTAAAATCCACTTTTTTTTCCCCCATATCTCCAAAGTAACATAATAATGCAAATTTTTAAGTAAAATTTTCAACATTTACAAAACGTAACAGAAAAAATATAAAAAAGAGTATTATATTTTTTAAATAACAACAGATTGATACAGGAGAAATTGAAAATAAAGTGGAATTATTAAGTAAAATAAATTCATCTTCACGAAAACTTAAAAATAAA
The DNA here is from genome assembly GCA_964019185.1 of Maratus speculifer. NCBI lineage: Eukaryota > Metazoa > Arthropoda > Arachnida > Araneae > Salticidae > Maratus > Maratus speculifer. Next base: position 574,514 of record CAXHSM010001350.1, on the reverse strand, counting down.
TCTCCGAAATACTTATGGGTCAGAAATAATTTTGGATCTTGGGGTGATTTTATGATAATAGCGATACAAATAACAGATTAGGAACCATAAAGTTTTGATTCTAAACTTGTTTTAGATTACTTCAAAAATGATTAATGAAATTTTAGAAAATGCTAGAAGTAGTAATAACCATTAGTTAACCATTTAGCTAGTTTTAGTAATAACCATTTATAGTTGATGAAATACATGCAACGTTTTAAAAGCAGTAAATACAAACTAAAATATTTTTTACTGTGATACACATACATTTTCCTTTGTTTACTTTATTTTACAGTTAAATAACTCTTTTAAACAGTATTTATTTATGAAGAATAAGCAATTACTAGGACTTCCCTCAAAGGGATTAGTCTGAGCGATATTGCTTAGAACATAGATTTAATAATAATTTGCTAAAACTAAAAATATTTTATTGTTAATTCATTATATATCTGTCACAAGCAAACTGAATGGTGCAATTGCAAAATATTGTATACAAATTCCTATACACAGTTTAAAAAATGTAAAATAAAACTATACAAAACAGCCATGCATGGGTATTAAATTTGAAATACGCAATACATTAAAAGTAATACAGATAATAAAGCACTAAAATATCTTGTACCGGAACTTGAACTCTTTGAAATTTCGTCAAGAATATACACACCAATTTTAGTACCTAAACGTGTCATAAATCATGATGGTTGAGTAGAATGGGTGAATTTTTTATATGATGTGTGGTGTTCTTAAATAGCTACAACAGAATAGTTAATGTATACAATAATATAAAATCTACATCTGTTTTCCTTGCATGCAATGAGGTTTTCGACAAAAACTTAGGGTATTCAATCTTCAAAAAAATGGTATATAAAAATCCCGAAAACGCCAAAAAAGGAATGCAATGCGTTGCTTCGAGTGTGTTCCAGATATTCTTAATCTATTTTAAATGGGTCGTGCATGCTCGCCACTACATACGCTGTTTTGTTTACTTTGTAAACCTATTTTCATGACTTTGAGCAATCTAATGGCCTCCGATTCCCCCCCCCCAGCCAATTCGGTGAAAACGTTGTTTTTGAATATTGCTAATAAGTGTTTTACGATTTATTGTGACATTTATATTTTTATTATATTTATTATTATGTTTATTTTTTATAACTATTTATTTATTGCTTCAACTATTGTTTCTTTTTTTGGTATTACTTGATTATCCTGTCGACCAAAAAAAAAATACCGCCAAACAATAAGATAAAATGCCAATAATAGATGATCGTGAATGTCTCATTCAACCGCATTAAACACGATACGTATGTTTAAAACGTCATCAAGTGATTTTTTTTATTCTACTTTTTATTTATATTTTTATCAGTGTTTCACTAATTTATTTCTTCTTTCGTTATTTAAATATATATATATCAATATGTATAATTCGGCGAAATTGATCGAGGAGATAACCAAGTAGTACAAATATTTTATTTAAACACGACAGAATGGACCATATTCTTCCGTTTGGTTCGAGGCTACGGAAATTCGTCTGCTTGGGAATGACGTTCTTAATCGCGCCATTGAAAAGCATTGTGATAAGAAAATTTATGCTTATATTTTATTTGTGTATGAAGTTTTAGACTTTTTCAGAGACAGGTATGAGTTACATATGAATTCTTTTCCCTATTTTAAAGCAATTTCATGAACATTTTTCTTTTTATTTATAAAATAAAAATTTTATATTTTAATTAATAAGTATATATGGAGTTTAATTAGTACGTATATGAATTTTTATAGAAAATAATTCGTACAGAATAAATTTGCAGTATTTTACACATGCATTTATCTATATTTATGCTTTCACCAAATGTTGCAAAAGGGAAACCAATGCGCTAGCAGCCACTTTTTTACCCACATGATTCCCACTGTGACGTCACGAGAATACTGTCCATTGTTTCTAATTTGCATGTGCAAAATGTAAAGATGTTAATGGCGAATATAAAGTGCTTATTATAAAGATTCAAATACTGTATTACTAAAAACTAGGGCTTTTTTCTTTTAAATGAACAACAATAACAACAAAATTAATTTTTAGTTTGTTTCTTAAGTTTAAATGTAATTTTTTGTACTTAAAAATTGTCTGCGTGTTTTCCTTGCTCCATGTGCTTATATTTGGGAATCTAACGAAAACATCCAGCCGGTAAAAAGTGACGCACACCAAATCTCCGTGACGTATGTAAATAAATTGTGCTTTAGTATCAGTTTTTTAACATAATTTTAAAACTATTTGAAACTAATTTTTGACAGTATGTGCATTTAGTAGGTTACCTTCATAGGTACTTTTTGGTACAATCAGAATTACAATCCGACATGTATTTTTTCAGATTTCCTTGACGAAAAAATTATGCTTGACTTTTAATATCGCTTCGTAGCTGTGTATTATCCTTTACTAGGACTTCCCTCAGAGGGATTAGTCTGAGCGATATTGCTGAGAATACACATTTAATAAGTAAAGAAATGAGATGTTACCTTTAATTGGTCATTCATTGTGATAAAATATAATGATGAAAATAAGCATATGAATCGTAGAACTACAAAACCTTGTTGCATATACTATTTTTATAAAAGAAAAGCAAACCATGCATGGATATAAAATTGGAAATATGCAAAATGTTAAAAGTAATACAGAAAATAAAACACCAAATTTTCCTATATTGGAAATATAGCTCTTTGAAATGATGTCATGAGCATAAACAGAAGCTTCGCACCGATTTGAGAAACTATAAATAACATAAACTATTATGTTTGAAGAGAAATGGAGTGTATTTTATATGGTGTGAAATCCGTCCGAATAGTTTATAATGTTGAATATCTGTTTTCCACGGATGCAATGAGGTTGTCGATAAGAGTTAAGGAATCCTTTTTTAAAAATTTGTCCTAAACGAGCACTTACATTTTATAAGTTACTGTGATGCCAAAGTTACAGTTTCTGACCCCAACAGTATCCTAGAAATTGCAATATTCTCAATAAATTGGGTCTAAAACTTTTTCTAGAAAAAAAGTGTTTAATATGTGAAATTAAATTGTCGAATGTTTTAGAAATCGTTCATAACGAGAATATTATATCTTAAAAGATGCCACAAAAAAAAAAGATTTTAAATTTTTAGTCATATTAACATCAAAGAATTCTCAATTTTAGAACTTTTTTTGCTCGTGCATTGATGGTGATTATTGTTCCTACGCAAAATATAGTATATTTTGCAGCAAAGATGGTTACCAACATTTTTTGCCCACATTATTTTTTAAATCGGCTAGATACTCCCAATGCTAACGAAAAACACACAAACGTTAATGCTTTATAGCATAGAAATACAGAATCAAAAGCTATTTATCTCCTATTATATACACGACATAAATTATCTAATTAGTGCTAGCAGATGAATTTTTAAATATACATAGATCAATATAATGCTTCATTTTCCTTTTATTAGTATTTCTTAGCATTCATTTTTCATTTATTTGTATTATTCAGTAAAAAACTCACTTTCTTAAGCCCGAATTACGTCAAACTTTTTATAAAAGCGTCTAAGTCCATATAACAGCGAAGTATTGTGAAGAGTATTAAATACAAGGTAGTAAGACATTTAGCCAAACGCAGGTAATAAATCGCCAAATATTGTCCTTTTCGCCCTCTCTCGAAATGCATTTTTTTTTCGTATATTTAAAAAACACGATTTTGAGTCATCTTATTTAAAATTCAAATAAATAAATGAGAGGAAGCAATAATAGCATAAGTCAAAACATTCATAAGTTAACATCAAGGAATTGTATCGTAGTTACACATGTGGAAAAAAGCTGCTTTCGGCTAAAAAACGTTGTCTTCACTAAATTTGAATCCGATTAAAAAAAAGTACCGGGATTAATTAAAATGTTATAGGCAGAGCTGCCAAGTCTCCGGCATTTTGGGTACCGGTATTTTAATACAGAAAATGTTTTATTAAATTGGAACATTCTGCGGATTAAAAAAACAACTTTTCCTATAAGAAAATTCTGCTATGCAATAAGGGAGGGTTTGGCATCTCTGTATAGGAATATTTCGTAATCTACTTTTTAACCTTAAAAAAAGCAACGACCATTTTTCGGGTACAAAAAGTATTGCCAATTGTTCCATTTTGCATACAAGGTACTGATTGTAATATTGATACATCTATTTATTTATTTATTTTAACAAAATTCTTTGTATTTAGAAGAATTTTTATTTAAATAGGAAATCCAGATGTCGCTGTTAATAAAGAAGAAAGTTACGAAAAAGGGTACAAAACGAGTAGACACATACTATCAAATATGGAAAAACGACGAATCCCAAAAAGACGTCGTATGAAATATCATCTTTTAAAGCAAAAAAACGAGGTCTGATCATCGAGCCTACTGATTACAAAATGTGCATTACATTTAAAAAAAATGCTGCAAATATTGATTATTTTTTCTTTTGTGCAATTTTGGCTTTGAAAGGTGCGCTATGTTGCAAAAAGATATAAGCGCCTATGAAAACACACCTGGTAAACTTTCATGCTCAGTTTTACAAATAAATATGGCACATATATGCCCTATATACACCGAGGTACCTAATTGGTGCCAAAATGGCGTTTAGTTGCCTAACATGCTGGTTATCATATAAATGTTATAATAAATTGTTTGTTCTAAAAATATTATCATTTATTGATTGTTATATCTTTTTTAATAACAGGAAATGTTTCATTTATTCCTTTTTTTTTCATTTTGAAATAAATAAATAACGTGTTGTTATAGCATGCTATATGCATCTGGTAATCAAAACGATGTTTTCGCCTAATTGGCATAAAAAATCTCACCAAACCCGGTGCTTATATCTCTAGTATATTATCTCAAGTATTTTATTTATGTATACTATAATTGTTTTTACATACCACTTACTTCTTCTGGTACATAGAAATAGGTAAGTGGCTCCTTTATGCAGTATAAATTGTATAAAACTTTAAAAAATAGCCCCGTTGCCCCTTTTTGGATCAAATTAAAAAAAATCAATGTCTAATTCCAGTATTGCTCCCAGGTATGCATACATACTCCATATTTCAAAGTTGTATGCCAACAGGAAACAGATGAAAAATGGGAAAAAATATCACATATGCACCATGGTACATAATTGGCGTCAAAATGGCATTATTTTACCTGAGATGGTAACCCGGCTTTATTTATTTATTATTTGTTTATTTACTCATAAAATGTTTATTTACTTTCACTTCCTTCTTTTAATTATATAAAATATTTCTTTTTATAGTTATTAATTATTATTATTATTTTATTTACTGTAAGTTCTTTTTGAAAATAGAAAATAATTTAAAAATGTGTATGTAAGCGTTATTTGAAAAGGGAGTTTTCGCCAAATGGGCTTTGAAAAAAATTGCGCCAAACCTGATGCGCTTGTGGTATCCGTGCCGAAAAATTAGTGACCAGAATTGACTTCCATACACAAAAAAATATAAGTTAAAAGAAAACATGCAATGAAAATTAATATAAATGGAAAATGATGTCATAAAAGAAACTTTTTATTTAAAAACGTAATTGTTTCTAATTTTCACACGCGAAATATGTAAAACATTCTTTTAGCGATCAAAGAGTGCTGTTAAGAGATTATCACAAAATCTCAAAATCAAAGTTTTTATGACATTTTTTAATATAAAAAAATAACAGTTTTATTTTCCTGCATGATTAAATTTTAAAATGTTTTATTGCATTCAATATTTCTGAGTGCGAAAATGATTACTATTTACTCCATGTACTGATTCGGTTATCTACCAAAATGTCCAGCCGGTGAAAATCCCGCTCACCAAATTTCTGTGACGTATGCACATAAATTGTGCTTTTTTATCAGTTTTTTAAATATAACTTTTAAACTATTTGGAATTAATTTTTAAAAGTAGGTGCATTCACCAGATTACCTTCATAGGTACCTATTGGTACAAACAGAATCAAAATCCGACAAGTACTTTTTGAGATTTGCTTGACGAAAGAATTTTTTTGAATTTTAATATCGTTACGTATCTCTGAGTATAAAGACTTCGCTTCGCTCAGACAACTAGGACTTCCCTCAGAGGGATTAGTCTGAGCGATATTGCTGAGAATACACATTTAATAACTTGCGATAAGTAAAGAAAATGAGATATTACCTTTAATTGGGCAATCATTGTGATAGAATAGGATGAAAATAAGCATATTGAATCATAGAATTACAAAATCTTATATATAAAGTTGCATATACTATTTTTATAAAAGAAAAGCAAACCATGCATGGATATAAAATTGGAAATATGCGAAATGTTAAAAGTAATACAGAAAATAAAACACCAAATTTTCCGATATTGGAAATATAACTCTTTGAAATGATGTCATGAGCATAAAGAGAAGATTCGCACCGATTTTAGAAACTATAAATAACATAAACTATTATGTTTGAAGACAATGGAGTGTATTTTATATGGTGTGAAATCCGTCCGAATAGTTTATAATGTTCGAGGTTGTCAATAAGAGTTAAGGAATCCTTTTTTAAAAATTTGTCCTATAAGTTACTGTGATGCCAACGTTATAGTTTTTGACCCCGACAGTATCCTAGAAATTGCAATATTCTCAATAAATTGGGTTTAACACTTTTTCTAGAAAAAAAAAATGTTTAATTTGTGAAATTAAATTGTCGAATGTTCTAGATATCGTTTATAACGAGAATATTATATCTTAAAAGTTGCCACCAAAAAAAAAAAAAGATTTAAAATTTTTAGTCATATCAGTATCAAAGATTTCACAATTTAAAAAAATTTTTTGCTCGTGCATTGATGGTGATTATTGTTCCTACGCAAAATATAGTATGTTTTGCAGCAAAGATGGTTACCAGCATTTTTTGCCCACATTATTTTTTAAATCGGTAGGTATTTCCAATGATAACGAAAAACACACAAACGTTGATGCTTTATAGCATAGAAATACAGAATCAAAAGCTAATCTCCTATTATATACACATAAATTATCTAATTAGTGCTAGCAGATGCATTTTTAAAAATACATAGATCAATATAATGTTTCACTTTTCTTTTATTAATATTTCTTAGTATTCATTATTAGTTAGTATTTATTTGTATTATTCGAGAAAAAAACTCACTTTCTTAAACCCGAATTACGCCAATTTTTTTATAAAAGCGCCTAAGTCCATATAACAGCGAAGTATTGTGAAGAGTATTAAATACAAGGTAGTAAGACACTTAGCCAAAAGCAGGTAATAAATCACCAAATATTGTTCTTTTCGTCCTCTCTCGAAATGCATTTTTTCCGTACATTTAAAAAACACGATTTTGAGCCATCTTATTTAAAATTAAAATAAATAAATAAGAGGAAGCAATAATAGCATAAGTCAAAACATTTTATTTCGACATCAAGGAATTGTATCGTAGTTACACATGTGGAAAAAAGGAAAACATTGTTTGAAAAACATTGTCTTCACTAAATTTGAATCCGAAAAAAAAAGTACCGTGATTAATTAAAATATTATAGGCAGAGCTGCCAAGTCTCCGGCATTTTGGATACCGGTATTTTAATACAGAAAATGTTTCATTAAATTTGAACATTCTGCGGATTTAAAAAATAACTTTTCCTATAAGAAAATTCTGCTGTGCAATAAGCGGGGGCTTGGCATCTTTGTATAGGAATATTTCGTAATCTACTTTTTAACCTTAAAAAAAGCAACGACCATTTTTCGGGTACAAAAAGTATTGCTAATTGTTCCACTTTGCATACAAGGTACTGATTGTAATATTGATACATCTATGGTGATAAATTTCCAATAATTTTTCAAATCCCATTTATTTCATTAAAAATATAAAACTTTTATTCATTTAGTTTAAAATAAAAGGTTTTTAACTAATTTCATAATACTTTTGAAATATCACTTTTCATTGGCCATTTTTTAAAGCATTTAGAAAGTGCACTGATAAAAATCTACTGCATTTTGCTACAACGCACTCCACCGCGTGTATATAATATTTCTATTCCAACCAATGAGAAAGCTCCATTTCACGGCTAAGTAACCATTTTCTATAGAGCAGTTTCATAAGACGTCACAAATCGACCGTTGGAGGTCAAACAATCGTTGTGATTGGTAGCTGAGAGGATTATGGGTGTGGCAGGAGGTGAGTCGCCAGCATTTGATTGGTGGATGAAAAGTAAATCAGCTGATTGCAACTGCCCTATACAAGCAGGGGAGTGCGTTGCAGCAAAATGCAGCAGATTTTAATCAGTGTGGTTGTTGTTTTCAGTCAAATATAGACTTTCGTATGTCCGAATTTTATTTTATTATTATTATTATTTATAAATGGTGGAGAAATATTCATACTTAATCTATGACGTACATAATATATGACTCTGTTATTACATAAGTTGCCTTTTTATTATCATAAAAATTATGTTTTTGCTGATTTTTATTAACTCAATAGGAAAAATTTTGTGTTTTGAGCAATAGATGTCCGCATTTCATTTATTTATTTATTTTAACAAAATTCTTTGTATTTAGAAGAATTTTTATTTAAATAGGAAATCTAAATGTCGCTGTTAATAAAGAAGAAAGTTACAAAAAAAGTTACAAAACGAGTAGACGCATACTAAATATGGGAAAACGACGAATCGAAAAAAGACGCCGTATGAAATATCTTAAAAAAAAAAAAAAAAAAAAAGAGGTCTGATTATCGAGCCTACTGATTACAAAATGAACACTTTTGAATGAATTACATAAAAAAAATATTGCAAATGTTGATTTTTTTTTCCTTTTGTGCAGTTTTGGCTTCGAAAGGTGCGCTATGTTGCAAAAAGATATAAGCGACTATGAAAACACACTTGGTAAACGTTCATGCTCAGTTTTACAAATAAATATGGCACATATATGCCTTATACACACCTAGGTACCTAATTGGTGCCAAAATGGCGTTCAGTTACCTAACATGCTGGTTATCATATAAATGTTATAATAAATTGTTTGTTCTAAAAATATTATCATTTATTGATTGTTAATTCTTTTTCTTTAATAACAGAAAATGTTTCGTTTATTCCCTTTTTTAATTTTGAAATAAATAAATAACGTGTTATTATAGCATGCTATATGTATCTGGTAATCAAAACGATGTTTTCGCCTAATTGGCATAAAAAATCTCGCCAAACCCGGTGCTTATACCTCTAGTATATTATCTCAAGTATTTTATTTATGTATACTATAATTGTTTTTACACACCACTTACTTCTTCTTGTATATAAAAATAGGTAAGTGGCTCCTTTATGCAGTATAAATTGTATAAATCTTTAAAAAATAGCCCCCGTTGCCCCTTTTTGGATCGAATTAGAAAAAAAATCAATGTCTAATTCCAGTATTGCTCCCAAGTATGCATAAATATTCCAAATTTCAAAGTTGTATGCCAACAGGAAATGGATGAAAAATGGGAAAAGATGTCAGATATGCACCAAGGTGCATAATTGGCATCAAAATGGCATTATTTTACCTTAGATGGTAACCCGGCTTTATTTTTATTTATTATTTGTTTATTTACTCATAAACTGTTTATTTACTTTCATTTCCTTTTTTTAATTATATAAAATATTTCTTTTTATAGTTATTTATTATTTTATTTACTGTAAGTTCTTTTTGAAAATAGAAAATAATTTAAAAATGTGTATGTAAGCGTTATTTGAAAACGGAGTTTTCGCCAAATGGGCTTTGAAAAAAATTGCGCCAAATCTGATGCGCTTGTGGTATCCATACCGAAAAATTAGTGACCAGAATTGACTTCAACACACAAACAAAATATAAGTTAAAAGAAAACATGCAATAAAAATAAATATAAAGGGAAAATTATGTCATAAAAAACAATTTTTATTTAAAAACGTAAATGTTTCTAACTTTCACACGCGAAATATACAAAACATTCTTTTAGCGATCAAAAAATGCTATTAAGAGATTATCACAAAATCTCAAAATCAAAGTTTTTATGACATTTTTTTTAATTAAAAAAAAATAACAGTTTTATTTTCCTGCATGATTAAATTTTAAAATGTTTTATTGCATTCAATGTTTCTGAATGCGTAAATGACTATTTACTCCATGTACTGATTCGGTTATTTACGAAAATATCCAGCCAGTGAAAATCACGCACTCCAAATTTCTGTGACGTATGCAAATAAATTGTGCTTTTTTATCAGTTTTTTTAATATAACTTTTAAACTATTTGGAATTAATTTTTAAAAGTAGGTGCATTCACCAGATTACCGTCATAGGACGCATTCGTAAACACCAAACTAAACGCACTGGTTTTCGTGCAAAAACTGAAATCAGTGCGGTTAGTTGTGGTTCGGTGTAACCAGTTTTAGATGAGTTTACGAACGCCGTCGAGTGCGTTTAGTGTCGCACTGAAAATGAACGGTTTGTTTACGTTTTTGCTCATCTTGGCGATGAAGTAGAATGCAATATTGTGATTAAAGTAAGTTTTTAATCTTTTATTATTTATGACAGTAGAATATAACTTATCATATTGTAATCAATATTGTTGAAAAATTGCATTTCCCAAATTTAAACATAGATTGAAATCATCGTAAAAGTAAATAAATAGCTAATGACAATTGTTTATAGTGCCTAAACGTTCAATGAATGACTATTTTTTCCTTTTCCTTTATTGTATTTAGTAACAAGATTCTTAGTTGTCCTTTTAACATGCATAATAAGGTTTTGTGACAGTAAAATTATGTGTCTTAAAAAAGTTTAAAGGCAGACTTTTTCTGCAAAAAAATTTATACTACCCTGATTTCGTAGTATACTATGTATAGACTTTAAAGTAATTTATTTAGATGAATTAAAAGAAAAAAAATCACATAATTAATTTTATGGTATTTCAACGTCTTTTTAAAAGTAAACATAGAGTATATTTTTAATACCTAAACCCTACATTTTATTAAATCTTTTTCTGTGTTCTTTCAAATTTATAAAATGTGTTTTTTTTTTCCTTCATTTTAGTGACATTCTCTGCTCATCACTATCATCAACAAGTCTCAGCATATTTATTGAATGTGTATTGTCTATGCTGTATGGTTTGTTAATTCACATCATACCATTGACAATACTTTCTCAATTATTCCTACTTCTGTATACTAGATGTTAGCTATGGAAATGGAAAAAAAAAAAAGATGAATTTTCTGCTAAGTTTAGCATGGTGAAGGATAGAAGATAATGAAATTACATTCTACTTCAATTCTAATTCATGGTAAGATGTTGATTAATGTTATTAATTATAGTAATTCTTATTTATTTATTTTTTGCTTTTTTCATTTTAATTGCAGGAATTTCATCAATGGTTTATATTCTAGAGTTGCCACATTAAAGGTAATGACAGAAGCAAGGCCCCCTTATCATAATATCAAGGCCTCGCATTCAGGAGAAAATCTATTGTTGAAATTGTCCCTATAATTGCCAACTTATTATATGACTTTGTCTCGTATGTAACGCCACCTGGTGCATACTGCTGCTAATAATCCCATAGGAAATAATGGAAAACATTTCAGTTTCTAACATTAGATGGCGCTACCAACGTGAAAATCATGTAGTTCAGCGCCCCCTGTACTGCGGTCAAAGGAAACTTGGTGAATGACAAGCCTTTATATTATGATAAGTTAGCCTTGGACAGAAGTATTTATATATTTTTAACTGTATAATATTATTATGTCTTCAAGTCGATTTTTTTAAGAACATATTTTGTATAATATTTAAAACCTTCAATACTGATTTTTGTTTTTGCATATATACGTATTTTCAACATGATGGGTCCTATTTTAATTTTATACTAAAAGTTAGGAAACTTCCATAAATAATAAAGTCCCCCTTTATAATGATTAGTGTTCTCGCTGTTGCTCCCCATTAAGCCAAATTGCGACTAATTTCTTCATTTGGCGAGTAAACAAGCAATTAGATTTGCCAAATTGCTAATGCTCAATTTTTGCTTTTTCTTTCTTTTCTTTTTCGTTTTTCATACATATTTTTAATATATTTGTAGAGATTAATAACAATTGCTGTCACAGTTATAAAAACTTTGGTTATTTAAAAAAAAAAAAAATATTTAAAACATATTAAAAAAAAAAAACAGGGTATATTAAAGAATTAAAGATAACTGTTTTTGTGCTACATGCGAATCTATTTTGTTAATACTTTTTTTTATTTGGTGAATGTTTTTTATTTTTAATTAGCCAAATTATGAAGGTTGGTCAAATGTCAGCGAGAACATTGATAATGATTATACATAAAATAATAAAACCTCTTTTTAATCACCATAAAACAATCCACACACAGGATGGGTTTCAGGCAGGAAACTTAAGCAGCCCATCATCAGCCAGTGTAAACATGTGTCTGTAATGAGACATGATCAAAATGAACTTTGTGACCATGATTTTTGAATGTTCAATCGTGACTTTTTGCATGTGCTTTTGTTTTATATTTAATTGCGATTTATCACCAGTTTTTCAGTGATATTTCATCAGTTGTTATTTATACTCGTAAAAGATTTAGACAGGTTTCAAGAATTAAAATGTGTACTCTTTATCATGCAAGAAATTTAAAGACCAGTAAATTTGAAAGAAATTTTTGTCTTATCTAATCGTAAATTTTCAAAGATTCAATAAGGCAACAAAAGACTATTCAGAAAAATTTATTAGATTATATTATCAAATTTTGCTTACCTGAAAAAAAAAAAAAAAAAAAAAAAAAAAAAAAAAAGGGAGACTACAATAATTAAAATCTCAATTTACATGTAGCTTAAATGTTTTACTTTATCGTAAAATTCGGGGGTAAAAAACTGATAAAGTTGCCTCTTACAATGATTATATGTACTTGTATAAATTTTGGGTGGGTTGCATTAATTAAAGTACAAGATATAGTTGTTTGTGTAATTCTATAAATTGTAATTACTGTAACTTTCGATTGTTTTATAAAAAAAAAATCTCTAAATGATCCAAAGATATAGTTGTTTATGTGTAATTCTATAAATTGTAATTGCTCTAACTTTCAGTTGTTTTAAAAAAAAAAAAAATCTAAATGATCCAAAAATGATAAGGTACCATTAAAAAAAAGGAAAAAATCTCTCCTTATAATCATTATATTTATCCATGAAAAAAATAAAAGGCTACATGAATAAGGGGATGTGTGTTATCATTTTAGGGGTGGGGAAGGTGGTACATGATATCGTAAGATATCTCAATGGGCAGAAGTAGGCCATCTTTAGATATTGTTAAAATTTTGATTCATTCAAAATTGTCTATTTTTTTTTTCGAAGCTATTTTCTAGATAAACTGTCATCTTTTTTTCAGTCTTTTGCCTGTTTTTATGAAAATACAAAGTTATTATTAAAGCTGTTAAATGTTTATAAAATCATTTCATTCCAAAACATGGAATACCCCAACATTTGGCATTTCTATTGTTATGCCATATGCTCATATAATCGACTGTTAGATAAACTATGCACAAAGTAAGTTTGAAATTATACTTGTGTTTATTATAGACTGGTAGGCAGCAGCACAGACAATCTTGTTGAGTTCATGAGTGAAAACCTAATATTAGTTAAATATTGATTTGCATATTAAAACACAATTGGTCTACCAAGTTCTATCTTGGTGGGAGAAATCTAAAAACTCAATTTTAGCAATTGTCTTGTATGTTTACCACTGTACTTTCCTGTACCCAAAGTATGAAAACATGGGGATTGGGAGCAGGAAAATATAATATTAAACTTATGAGTCAACCATTAAAATCAGGATTTTAGATGTTTTCCACCAAGATATGACTTGGCAGACCGATTGCATTTTACTATGGAAATTGAGATTTAATTAATTCTAGATTTTCATCCGTGAACTGGATGAGGTGATCATCTCTGCTGCAGTCTCCTAGTCTATTAGTAGAAAAAAGATTTTTTTTTCAAAAGGAGTTTTGCTTTTTCCTTACCTTTTAAGGGAAACAAGTAGACTAGAGTAGAGTAGAGAGTAGACTAGAGAGTAGTAGACCTACAAGTAGACAATATTACTGTTGAATACATTCTGTAACAAAAAGCGGTTATTAAATAATTTCAAATAGTAGTTGGCGCCACCAGGGGCCGAGAGGTTCTGACCTGCTCTTAACTGGTATACGGCAAGTGGTGGGTTCGAACCCAATCGCGGCCATTGACCTAACTGTTTGGAGTTTTTGTGGTTTTCTTTGAATATTGCATAAATACGGGTTAGGTTTCCTTAGAAAGACCCCCACGAAGGGCACTCCCTCCCTGGGCCTATATCCTTCGAATTAGATAATCGGCCGACACAAAATAAACCAATCAAATAATAATTATCTTTCTTAAATGGTATTTGGTCGGTATTACAGTATATTGCATATAATAAGATATTTTTTATTGATTTCTCTTCAATGAAACCAGAGTTGGCACAGTTTGAACCAACTGGTTTTAAGTATAGTTTAAATCGTTTCTCAAAAAACCAATTGATGTTTTTAGAAAAAATCTAATGACATTTTCTCTTTTTTCTTTATAATTTACATGTTCCAAATTATTGGATACATAAATAATTTCTACTTTAAACACTTTATTTCAGCAATAAGCATTAGATATAGTAGATTTAGGTCATTTTTTTTAAGTATAGGATTAAAATCAGTATGCATTAGTGAACATATCTATTGCTCTAAAGAAAAAGCTTCAAACATGTGAATTTATCAAAAATAAAATAAATAAAAAATATTCAATATGTAGTATAAATTTATTTAATTTTTTTTTTTAAAGTGCAGATTATTTATGCAATTAATAACATAACATGATGATCTTTAAGATTTTGCTCAAGCTATTACAGAAATTTTTCTTGATTGGGGAGATTATCTTGAAAAATTAAAATCAAAATATAAAGTCGAGTAAGAGAGCATTCAAAGATTGGGTACTAGTTGTAGTATTTTAATAATAATAGTCTTTTTTTTATGTCTGATGAATTTAATGACCAAAAATGTTGACTTCAAATTAGCACTCAAAAACAAAATCCCAGGAAGTATTTGAAATTTATTATTCAAATAACTGTGGAAAATAATATTATATTGACCAAACTATATGCAAATGTTTATTATTAGTAATCAAAAGATTTGTTTATAAAGATTTCAGATAGGGATGTACTGAATATTCAGTATCTATTCGGTATTCGGCCATGTTACCGAATATCAAAGTATTCGGCCGAATCCTATAAAGCCTTTTAAAAAACTTTTTACAATTTCTACTTTTATCTGTCAATTTATTAACATATTTAAAATAATTAGAAATAAAATTGCCTTGCTTTATAGAGATTACCCAATTATAAAAGACTAAATAATATTAGTAGTAGTAGTATTATCACTCTTTCGTAATGTATTTACTATTCATTTCTATTTGTCTGGGCGATTTTCAAGTTTCAGATATAACATTTGCTGTTGTTGTGACTATTTAAACCTAAAATACATTTGTAAATCAACTTGTGTAAAATAGGTAAATAAAAAATGTCACTGCTTCTTGGACTTTTATAATAAAGTTTTCTGTTAGATGTAAACGAAAGTATTTGTAAATATGACATTTAAAAGATTTGTTTAAATATGACTTAAAGGGCTACTTTAGTCACCAGGAAAGATTCCCTCATTAATGCTAATCTTATGAAGAATATTTTTTAAGGTATCTCGTGTGAATTTTATTTTTACGCATTAGCTAGCTGAGTATGATCTCTACATCTGTCTTTTGTTACTTTTTTGAATGTGTTTGCAGATTTTTTTCAAGAGGATGCTTTTACCTTTGAAACCGGTTCTGAAAATCAAGAGTGTGTGAAGGGAAAACTGCACCCAGGGCAATTTAGCACCCCCAACTCCCAATTTTTTCTAGTGACAGGCCAAAAATGACGTTGGTAGCATGACCAGGATGGCTGCCCTCTTTACATGGCTCTGCTGAAAATGAAAGTGTCCTAATTAAAAATATCTGTAAACAAGAGGAAAAAGTAAAAATGCCCTTTCTACAGATTAATCTCAACTAGTCACTGCAAAAATAATTTTTTAAAAATACTGAAATACAAATGAGATATCTGTAATAAAAAAAAAAAAAAAAAAAAAAAAAAAAAAATTTCCACTGAATTAGCATTTGCGTTCAGTTGACTGAAGTAACCTTCTAATTTCCCCCCACTGAATAATTTTTTTGCACATGATAATTTGTTTTAATATTTTCTTAATATTTTAATATTCACATGTAAATATATTTTTCAATAGAAAAGTGTTTGGTATTAATATTATCTGGCATTTTGTGATGTAATTTTTCATAATCAGGGATACATCAAGTTAATGTATTTTAACAGAATTTTTATGCACATGCATGTGCTCCACCAATGGCTGAGAAGTTCTGTTTTCAAAACTGGTTGTTTGGAGAGTGTTATATTCTAATCCAATCATATGAAGTTTTCGTGGTTTCAAGCCTTGGATTTTCTTGCATTAAATATGGGTTAGGTTTCCTTAGAAAGGCCCCCCATGGAGGGCATCCCGCCCTTAGATCCTATATCCCTCGTGTTGATAATTATCAACACAATTTATGACAGCCAATTATGATTGGCTGTCATAAACACACACATGTATATATATTCATACATACATATATATTTAATACTGGTGCCTGGTTAACCAAAAAATTAAATTGAATAATATAAACCTTGCTGATTTTTGATCCAATTGTTCAAACTCGCAATATTTTTGGTACTTTTATGTTGTTTATATTGTTTTATGTTGCTGTTTACAGTAACTGGAATCCTATGAAATTTTTCTCAACAAAGACAAATTCTTCACATTTTTAAATAATTCGTTAGGATTTAAATTGTTTAATTTGAAAACAAAACAAACTCACAGGATAGATAAACATTAGCAATTTGAAATAAAAAAATATAGGATTAAAAAAAGGATTTGAGTTTTCATTATAAATTTTTTCTCTTTTTTTTTTTTTTTTTTTTTTTTTTTTAAATAAAGCATTTACAGGAAAAATAAAATCACACCAACTCCTGATGCGGAATCATAAAGTAAAATGACAATTTTAAGTACACTTTTTATATTTTACTGGGATTACCCTTCTTTTTGCTGGTAAAAAGTAGATAAAATCCCATTCACTATATAAATACATTGTAGCAATGATATGGTAAAACAAGTTCTCAGTGTGTGTCAGTAGTCTAGGCATCAATCAAATTGTAATATTGTCTTAAGTTATTTAGGTTTAAAATGCTACCAGTCACTATAATGACTGATTATATTCATAGTGCTAGTCATCAATTAAAATATGAACTCAGGGTAGACATTACACATTTGGATTTGTGTAATGACATAATGTACAATTTAACACAATGTGGAAATGAATCGGCACATGTCTAATCAGAATTCTGCTACCTTCCAGCAGCTTAATATGTATACATTGACAACCTGGGCAAAGTATTTCATTCATCTCTTTATCTTAGAAATGACAAATTACTATGCTTTTAAATAAATCATAGTTAGTTAACTACTTTTCTTTATTTCAAGAGTATGACTACATTGCCCATTCTCTCCCCCCCCCCCTCCCACTTAAAAAAGATGTTGCAAAATTTAATTCAATAGTATTCAGAAAAGCACATTTACAATAGAAATTTAGGAAACTGGTTGCAGTTGAAAAACACTTAAATTTTAAATCGTCATTCATTTTTTGAATTTTTAACAAACATAAAGATAATAAAAAATTATCTCTTTTCTATAAGCATCTGGATATCTATTTTCAGCCTACTTATTTACTATGCTGAAAAATTAGCTTGCACAAATATTTATGATTTATTTTTTTCACTGAATACTATAATTTTTTTTAAATATCTTATGTTTTCAATTCTTAAATAATTACTTCTTGTCTTATCTTGTTTTCAAAGTAAAAATTATTTGTATTCTTAGTACAGTAGACTCCCTCAAATCTGCACAGCTTGGGACCAGAGGTTTTGTGGATTTTAGAATTTTGCGGATTTGTGGTCATTGCCTTGTTTATATTTTTGAAAGAGTAATTTGAATGTAATTAACAATGAAGTTGAAACTATTATGAAAGCTTGCAATATAATAAAATATTAAAACAAGTAATAAGATAAAATAATAAAAATTAAGATAATTTTTAACATGATTAAAATATTAAAAGCAAAGGTCAAGTTGATAATCAGTAAAGGTATGATAAAATTTTTATTATAAAAATAAGATGCATGTTTCATATGAAATTTGCCTAATAAAGATTACTGATTCCCATCAAAATCATAAAATAAGGAAGTTTTACTCCAGGTTTAGCCAATCTTAATAACCAAAAAAATTTGGTTAATACATAAATATAATTGGTAAAAAGATTGTGATTACCAGTGATATCAGCAATATCTTATTATTTTTTTTTTCCAAAATAAATTATTCTTCCTTCATGAAAACACATGAATTCAGTAATATTAATCAAAATTACAAATTAAAATATATATGGAATTGATATAAAAATAAAAATATCAAATTTTGCCCCTACATCTGAACTGAATGTTTCATTGTTTACATCTGTAAATTATGTGCGGATTTTAGAGAGTTGTGGATTTTAGGTTTGCAGATTTACGGGAGTCTACTGTACTATTAATGTGTGTGTAGGGAGGAGGAGTTAGAGATAAAAATGGTTTGTAATGATGTGTAATAATCATAAATATAATAAACAACATGCATTATATTAAAATTCAAATTTACCTACTGGATATTATGTATATAATGTGTATAACATTAAAAAATATATATTAAACAAGTGTATCAAGTTCAACACTTTTGAAAATCCTGCATTTGTAACACTTAACTTGTTCCTTATGAATATTAGCTATGTCAAAATGCACATTAAATAACTTTATATTATTTTAAGTATTAAAATAATAATAATAAATAAACAAGATATTTAAACATAATTTTTGTGCAAATATTTCTGCATGTCCATTTCGAGGTTAATTTCTGAGATTTGAAATCTGTCATTTTTACCCTAAATTTTATTAATTAAAAATATTTTAAGACTTGCTAATTACACATAATATAATTAAATTTCAACATAATGTATGGCAACTATTGCTAGTTTTAAAATTTGTTTTCTATACAATCTCTAGTGCACAGTATAGTTGAGTATAACCCATAGAGTTGTGACTGTATGGGTTTTTGACAGGTTTTTGACGGTTTAAACCTTTGTCATGTCAAAAACCCTTTTTTGACGTCAAAAACCCAACCCTGCGCCTAACTAATTACAAATAAATAAATAAAAGTATCTGCTTAAATAAAACATTTTAATAATGCTTTAAATAACTATGGGCAGAATAGAAGTTAGAACACATGAAATTTCATGTAGTCATATTTTCAAACTACAAGTTGCAGAATTTTAGATGAAGATTAACAAAAAGAAACTATCTTAACAATACCTTATTTTAATATAGAGGATGATATCAATAAATCCATTTTTTAAAAATTACCTGATATTATAGACAGAGCAAGACACAAGACGCCAATGCCAGAATGAATCGTGACTTTATATATTAGGATTCATTTAAAAGAATTCATTCATTGAATTGCTGCGAATATTTAAATGCGAAAATTTAAATTATGCAGTAACAATAATACTCGTACCCCCTTTTTAATCCCTTGTTTGATACTGGTTGTCAGACAACCATTAACAGAGAAAAGCTTTACTACAGAATCTATTTAAAAATTTTTTTAGTTATTCAAAGTTAAATTGAGTAAATTTTATACCCGAGGACATATTTAAATGCTAGATTCGCAAATTTTTACTAATGCTTTCGGTTCTTTTTTTCAATAAAAAAATGCTTTGTTTTATTAATTAAAATTTTTCTGATTCGGTTTGTTTATTTATTGATTCATTATTCACGAATGAATTGTTCTTTCGTCATTCATTAATTTTTTATCAAACTGTGGCAAATCTGCAGTAGAATTAAGGCTAAAACTTTTTTTTTAAAAAAAATCTCTAGTTGTAATGCTAATTACTAGTCAGCCATTAAACAAGCTTTAACAAGGAATCTGTAATGTATTCTCACTCCATATATCAACCTCCATATGTTTTATATTTATTGTTCAACTCAACTTGATATAATATTTATTTATGTAACTTAGTTATGTGGATCTGGCAATTTCCACGGTTGTTAAAATTGTAATAAAGATGCTGTGAATACGCAACTTTTGTGTCTATTTTATTTATCTTAATGGATTCGTATGAATTACTTAATTATGTATAGTAAAGACACTACAAATGTGGCGACGAGTCAACATTTTTAATTGGACAGCATTATTTTTCGGAAAAAGTTCTGATATTTCATTATATTTTAATTCTCAACTTGAGATATTTTTCATCACTGTGTGGTTTCATAATGGCACAGGATCCGACCAATGTGACTGTAGTAAATACTGGCATTGTTGCAAACATCAACCAGTATAATTTACATGATGACTGGAATATTTTTATTGAAAGATTGGAGCAATATTTCTTGGCTAACAGGGTGGAAGAGGAACGCAAAGTGCCGGTCCTTTTGACGACGGTCAGCGAAGCTGTTTACAAGATTCTGAAAAATTTGTGCCATCCTGTTACACCATCGTTAAAAACATTTGCTGATTTAAAAAAACTTTTAACCGAACAATTTCAACCTGCTGTTTCAGTGTACCGCAAAAGAATCATATTTGACTCATTAAGGCAGTCTCAAGAATCTGTGCGAGAGTGGTACGTGAAAGTAAAGACGCAAGCGGCAGAATGCGAGTTTGAAGCTAGCCTGGAAGACAGAGTCCGAGACAAATTTGTGACCGGAATGAAACCTGGGCGTATTCTCGATCGACTGTGCGAAGAAAAACTCACCACCACATTGGCTAATTTGCTGGACATTGCTCAAAGCAAGGAAGTACTTCTTCAAGAAGCTAGGCTGCAGGAAGTAAACAGACTGCAAGGCAAATCTCCAAAAGAGAGGATGACACAGCCTACCAAAAAGTTCCCCAAAGTTCCCTCGAAAGTCAATCATAAAAGAGACGATAATTTAAAGTGCTTTCACTGTGGTAAAACTAACCATGATTTTAAAAAGTGTAAATTTAAAGACTTTAAGTGCAACGCGTGTAATCGAAAAGGGCACATAGCTAAGGTATGTAAATCTAAAGTTACTGTAAATTCAGTAGATGATGGTTTTGATTATATAGATATGTATAGTATGGATATCTCTTATGTAAATCCTTTATTTTTAAATGTTAAATTAGAGGGAAAAGAAGTTAAAATGGAAGTGGATACGGGGGCAGGTGTTTCATGTATTCCCTTTTCATTTTATAAGAAAAATTTGAGAAATATAGGATTAGAAAATACAAAGATTAAGTTAAAATCTTATGGGGGACATATTGTAATACCTGTTGGGCAAATTAATGTTACTATGGATCTTAATGGGATTTCAAAAGTAGTTAACATGATTGTGGTGAAAGAGTCTGAAAAATTATTATTGGGACGAAATGTTTTAAATGATTTTGGATTAAATATTATAGTAGGAAACACTAATGTGAACAGGGTTTCTATAGCGGAAGGCAATTTGGACTTACAATCCTTATTAACAGAATACTCTGAGTTATTTAAAGATGAATTGGGTACTTATAAAGTAGAGAAAGTACATTTGCAAGTTGAGGGTAATATAAAGCCTATTTTCCATAAACCACGACCAATTCCTTTTGCTTTTAAAGACAAAGTTAAGTCAGAGTTAGATAACTTAGAAAAAAAGGGAGTAATTACAAAAGTGGATAATTCTCAGTGGGGCACACCTCTTGTTCCTGTTATGAAACCTAATGGTAAAGACATTAGGGTTTGTGCAAATTATAAAATCACGGTGAATAAATATTTGAAGGATGATAATCATCCTCTGCCTAGGATTGAGGAACTTTTCTCAGCGTTACAGGGAGGACAAAGTTTTAGTAAATTAGATTTATCTAATGCATATAATCAGTTAGTCTTAGATGATTCAACTAGAGAATTATTAGCATGGAGCACACCTTATGGTATTTATTTAGTAAACCGCTTACCTTTCGGAACTAAGCCAGCTTGTGCTATTTTCCAAAGAATAATTGAGAAAACTTTACAAGGAATTGGGGGTACGGTTAATTTGTTAGATGATATTTTGGTCACTGGTAGTAATGAACAAGAGCATTTAAAGAATTTAAAAGCAGTTTTGGAGAGATTACAGACTGCTGGGTTTCGTGTTAATTTAAAGAAGTGTGAATTTTTCAAAGACAGCATTAAATATCTAGGACACACTATCAGTAAAAATGGTTTGCAAAAAGATAATACTAAAGTTAAAGCAATTTTGAATTTTCCTAAACCACGTAATGTTAATGATGTTCGAATATTTTGTGGGATGGTTAATTATTATTCAAAATTTATTCCAGATTTATCACCAAAAATGAAACCTTTGTATGATTTGTTACAAAAAGATGTAGATTTCAAATGGTCTACCAAATGTCAACAAGCCTTTGAAAATGCTAAGAGAGAATTAACATCAGACCGAGTTCTGATTCATTTTGATAGGTCTAAACCTTTAAGATTATCATGTGATGCTAGTCAAAATGGGATAGGGGCTGTATTATCACATGTATTGGACGACAAATCTGACAGACCAATTTGTTTTATATCCAGAGTTTTTAGTCCAGCGGAGAAAAATTATTCAATGATACACAAAGAAGCTTTAGCCATTTATTGGGCATGTCAAAAGCTTTATCAGTATCTGGTAGGGACTAAATTTGAATTGGTAAGTGATCATAAACCACTATTAGCTTTATTTGGAGAAAACCGTACTTTACCACCTATGGTGGCAGGACGGCTCCAAAGGTGGTCACTATTTTTATCGGGGTTTAACTATACTTTTCGACATATAAAAGGTAAACTAAACACACAAGCAGATGCTTTATCCAGATATCCAGTATTTGATAACAAGTTGGTAGAACCCGAAGAATATGATTATGTCCATTTTATCGAAAATGATGTTCCGATTGATTTGTTTAAAGTTCGATCTGAAACTAGAAGAGACCCAATTTTAGGAAAATTGTTTAATTATATAACGTATGGATTCCCTAAAAATGTTACTGATGGTGAGATTAAAAAGTATTTTAGTCGTAAAGATGAATTAAATGTGGATAAGGGTGTAATAATGTGGGGCTATCGTGTTGTGATCCCAACAAAGTATAGAAAACAGCTACTTAATGAACTTCATAGTACTCATGAAGGTATAGTTAAAATGAAATGTAATGCTAGGGCTTATTTTTGGTGGCCTGGGTTAGATTCGGATATTGAGAACTTTGTCAAAAGTTGTAGCGTTTGTTCTGAATCTAGACCAGAGCCTAAGAAATGCAAAATCATTTCAGGGAACAAAGCTAATTACCCATTTGAAAGAGTCCATGCTGATTTTTTAGGTCCTATAAAGGGGAAAATGATTTTAATAATTGTAGATGCATATTCTAAATGGGTCGAAGCATTTGTTATGAAAAATATGGAGGCTAAAACATGCGTTGAAAAGTTTAGGGAGTGTTTTGCTCGTTTCGGTTTACCTAAGATTGTGGAAACTGATAATGGAAGACAGTTTGAATCAGGAGAATTGATTAATTTCTTGCAAATGAATGGGGTAAAATTTCTAACATCTCCACCCTTTCATCCGGCTACTAATGGACTTGCTGAGAATGCTGTGAAAAACTTTAAACTTGGCTTAGGTAAATTATTAAAATCACCAACTAATAGCAATGTAAGCTTTGAAACTTTAATGAATAGGTACCTTTTCCACTATAGAAATTCAGTTCACATGACAACAGGGTTTACACCCACTAGTTTAATTTTTAAAAATAAAGTTAGAACTAGATTCGATTTGCTGAAAGATACAAATAAATCAGGTATGGTGGTTACTAAGGGTATCAGAGAGGAAGTATTCAAAGAAGGGGATAGAGTATTGTGTAGAGATTACCGAAATCCAAACAAGAAGGGTTGGGTTCATTGCACAATAGATGAAGTGTTGGGTGATAGAATATATATGTGTAAACTAATTAATGAGGATTTAATTTGGAAAAGACATTTGGATCAAATTATTGCAGATAAAAGTACTTGTGATTCTGGAAGTTATGTAAATAAAAAGGGCAGTAACAACTTCAGTTCGAATTTTGATACTACTAATTTTAATAACAGGGGAGTTATGGATAATGTTGATAACCAGTTTAGAGATAATGAACTTCCATATCCAAATACGGATGTTGATGCACCATCAGACGAACCTCAAAAGGATACTGCAATTACTGATCAAAATATATCATTAAAACCAACAATCTCTCATCCAAATGAATTAAAATGTAATAGAGACAATAGTGATTCACAACCAGTAAAATTAAATATACATGAACGCCCTAAGCGTCATATAAAACCAGTTGTACGTCTTAACTTGTAGAGGAGGGTATTGTAATGTATTCTCACTCCATATATCAACCTCCATATGTTTTATATTTATTGTTCAAC
Organism: Maratus speculifer; assembly: GCA_964019185.1. Taxonomy (NCBI): domain Eukaryota; kingdom Metazoa; phylum Arthropoda; class Arachnida; order Araneae; family Salticidae; genus Maratus; species Maratus speculifer. The sequence continues at coordinate 549,873 of CAXHSM010001350.1, read as the reverse complement.
TCAACTTGATATAATATTTATTTATGTAACTTAGTTATGTGGATCTGGCAATTTCCACGGTTGTTAAAATTGTAATAAAGATGCTGTGAATACGCAACTTTTGTGTCTATTTTATTTATCTTAATGGATTCGTATGAATTACTTAATTATGTATAGTAAAGACACTACAGAATCTAAGCAAAATTTTCATGAATTTCAAAAATTTAATTTATCTAATTTTTAAACGATAGACTTATTTAAGTGATTTTTTATTGAATCATTATTAATGAATGAATTGTTATCCATGATTCATTCTTTATGTTGGCGTCTGTACTAAATGGACAAAATGGCGAAAATCAGATTGTAGCAGTGGATAATTTTTTAAAAAAAAATCAGTTTAATGATCCACATTCTTTACTAAAATAAATTAATGGTAAGATCTGAATCTTTAGTTATTCTTCTCCTGAAAATTCTAGAACTTGTAATTTGATCGTATGATGAAACAAAATTTTATGTACTCATTTTTGCTGTCATATATAGCCATTTTAAATATTCCGCACATTATTAAATGAATATTTTGCTAACCGAATCCCAATTATCAGGCCGAATTCTTTATTATTTTAGAATTTAAAGGTGTTTTAAAATTAACATTTACTTAATATTTAAAACAGGTATTTTTTATTTAAATTTTTTTTCTTCTCTGAGTAAAATACACTGTAAGTAACTAACATGCACTATAAAGTTAGAAACATATTTTCTGGATGCATATTCTTTGATTCATTTTTTCAAACTTTTTTTTCTTCAACAGTTGTATAATTTACTTATTGTAAAGGCCATTTATTTATTTTATTATATAAACAAAAGTAAATTGAATATAAAAAACAACCATAATGTATACACATACATGTATGTATATATATAGTACATGTGTAATCGTAAAGTTTTATAGAATTATTTTAATTATGTAAATATATAGATATATATAAACACTCATAAGCATTCATTGGGTTTGTTTTTTCTTAGCTGTTTCTATCTTTTGTCCTTAAATCTCATTTTATTAAGCCGAAATTGTGTAGCGTAGCAAATAGGAATAAACAAAAAGTGAAAGTCTCTTTAACGGAAAAGTACCACTTTTTTTTTCTAAATCTATCAGTACAAATTGTTAATATAAATAATGAACATGTAATAATGATAAACAAAAATTGATTAAGAATATATTTTACTAGTATGTTATCAATTTAAAAATTTGCTGTAATTATTTTCTGTTTTACATGTATTTGACAGTTTTTTATAATGTATTATTTTTGAAAAATACAGGTTTAAATATGTTAAAGTATTACTAAAAATAAAATCTTGATTTTGTATTATATTTAATTCTACTAATTTTTTCTGATTATAAAAATAATTATAATAGTTTGTGCTTTATATGTAATTTAAATGCACTTTTTTTAAAAAGTAAAATGAGTTTGTTACTAATACAAAATTTATATACTTTTGTTATTTTAATTACTCTAGAGTAAAAGAAAATTGTCTAACTTTCAATTTAAAAATTAATTCCAATAGTTTGTTGTTTTTTATACGTAGTTTTCATATCTTTTTAATTATGCTATGGTGAGTGTTCTAAAATGCAACCGAGAAATTACAGAGGGTCAATAGAAATCATCAGAGGATGAAAAATCGGTACTACTAGGTTATTCCGTCGACCAAAACTCTATCGCCAAATTATAAGATTAAATGCCAATAATGATTGATCGTGAATGTCAATTGAATGACATTAAATATGATACACGTGTTTAAAACATCATTGAGTGATTTTTACTTTGAATTTTTATTTATACAGTAGACTCCCTCAAATCCACACAGCTTGGGACCAGAGGTTTTGCGGATTTTAGAATTTTGTGGATTTCTGGTCATTGCTTTGTTTACATTTTTTAAAAAGTAATTTGATTGTAATTAATAATGAAATCAAAAGTATAATGAATGCTTACAATATGCTAAAATATTAAAATAAGTAACAAACTAAAATAATAAAATATTAGATAGTTTTTAAAATGATAAAAATACTAAAAGCAAAGGTCAAATTAATAATCATGTACAACTAAATATTCATTATACAGATGAAATGTGTTTTTCTTAAATTATTCATTGAAACTTGCCTCATAAAGGTACATTACTAATTCACATCAAGATCATAAAATAATGAAGCTTTATTTCAGGTTTAGCCAGACTTAATAACTAAAAAAGCTTGATTAATACATAAAAATATTTGGTAAGATTATGACTCCAATGATATCAGCAGTATCTTTATTTTTTGAGAAATAAATTATTCTTTTTTCATAAAAAAACATGAATTCAATTACCTTAACAAAAATTACAAATTAAAAAAATATGGAATTGATATAAAGCTAAAAAAGTCAAATTTTGCACCTACATCTGAACTGAATGTTTCATTGTTTACATCTGTAAAATGTGTGTGGATTTTAGAGAGTTGTGGATTTTAGAAGTGCGGATTTGAGAGAGTCTACTGTATTTTTATTAATATTCTACTAATTATTTGATTGTCTGTTATTTAAAATAAAAATTATGTCAATATGTATACTTTGGCTATTAATTTGGCAAAATCAGTTGACGGGATAACAGAGTAACCAAAAATCACCACCTGAGTTGTCATCAGGGGGTGAGGAGGAGGAATAGTGATGCAGTCTCCAATAATGAACTTGCAAAATTCTAGATTTTTGGAAGGCCTTTTTGCTTTAGAAAATAAAATAAAATGCATATGATTTCTTTTTCATTTGGTCATTTGTTTTCTAACTGTAAGCAAGTTAAATTATCAAAGTATAATAAGAAAGCAGCTAGACTCACTCTCTCATTGTGTTTGTCTGATCTTTAAAAGTATCATATGTCACAAGACCTTAATTTCTCTATTACTGGCCACCATTACTGATCCATATTGTTTATTTCCTTTAAAACTGTATTCATTACCAGGGTTCATAACTATCACAATATTTTCAAAACATTATCAGAGTTCCCCCCATGCAGTTTCAGGAGTGCGCTGCGCCCCCCTTGGCCTTCGATAGAAAAAACAGCGCCCTCCTTGCCCCTCGTTTCAAAAACAGCGCCCTCCTTGCCCCTAAAAGAAAAAACACCACCCTTGTTGCCCTTAGTTGAGCCGACGATGGACACCAGCGTACGTGTGTGCCCGCCCGCAAAAAATCAGTGATGGAACGCAAAAATTAGCTCTTAAGCGTCTCACAGGACGCGCAATTTCGTCAAAGGATCGCGAAAAAACGACTAATTTCGTTAAAGAATCGCAAAATAACGACTAATTTCCGGCAAGATTCGCAAAAAACGGCAACTGTCATCAAAGAATAGCGATAGAACGGCAGATTTCGGAGGTGAGAGAAAAGAGGAAGCGATTCCACTCCTGTTACGAACTATGTGCTATATATTTTTTTTTTTTTTTTTGAGCCTCTTTTTCGAAATTTGCATTTTATCGTGTTTAAACGTGACAAAATTGGCGGTTTTTTGCTATCTTTTGATGAAATTAGCCATTTTTTGTGATCTATTAACAAAATTTGACGTTTTTTCACGATCTTTTCACGAAATTTGTCGTTTTTTTCGCGATTTTTTTGCAAAATCTGCCGTTTTTGTGATGTTTTAACAAAATAGGCCGTTATTTTACGATCATTAAACAATATTTGCCGTTTTCTCACGATCTTTTAACAAAATTTGATATTTTTTCTTTTTTACAATTTTTTGACGAAATTTTTGGATTTTTTTTCTCGATTATTTGATGAAATTTCTGTTTTTCCACGTTTTTTTTTTTTTTTTTTTGAAGTGCTAGATTGTAAATTCAACTCTATAAAAGTGCCCTGAAGAATGTAAAAAGTGCCCTTTTCAGAACAGTAGCGCCCTGCCCCTTTTTAAACCGCGGGGAAACTCTGCATTATACAATATTTTCAAAGTAATGAATTTATGGCTGATAATAAATATTATAAGTATAACATAAATTAGAAACTGAAACATATTGCACTTAACATAAAAATTTTTAATCAAACAACATATTAAAAGTGCTTTTTTTACTTAAAACAATATTGAAAGTTGATAAATTTAAAAAAAGAAATTTTTTTCTTTATGCACTTACATGAATCTTAAAAAAATAGAAAGAGAGAAAAAAGGATAGAATTCAGTATTAGCTATCAAGAAACATGTGAAATTTATAAAACAATTTTTTATATATAAAAAAAAAACTATTGCAGTTGTATTCACAAATCTGAAGTTAATGTTTTTTCCTTGTTGATGAAAAAAAGGGGTCATTTCACGTTAGATCTCTAAAAATAAAATATTTGTTCTAGTGAAAAAATATCCTTGTGTCACAAACAAAAATCGTACAAAAAATGTGAAATTTCTTCAAAATGGTAGCAATTGGACTAATTTCATTGTTTCAGAGGACTAATAGGTTTTTTTTATTGATTATATATATTTAAAAATGTCATTTTTTTCATTTTAAAAATAACTTTTTAAAATAATGTGAATAGAAAATGACGCCATGCTTTAAAAACAGGCACTTTCCTTCATGGAGATGTTATTATTCAATACTTTCTCACTCTGCCAATTCTGAGTTTGGGACACAAGGCAAAATGCCTCAGTGAGTAAAAAAATATATCATATTAAAAGAAAAGGATCATTTTCTTTCATAAAACTGAATATTTTCATCGCATGTGTGTCTACAAGGAGAGAATTTCTGAGATTTTTACTTACTGTTACTGAGATTACAGGTACAAGTCAATAGTTTGAATGTTTGCATTCCAAGCTGTATGCAATTTTAAATTTAAAAATACAATCAAACCACGTTAACATGAACCTCAAGCGGAATCAAAATTTTTTTCATGTTATCAGTATGAAATCTTTGTATTCACCTTTATAGGGGACTGTGAAAACAATTCATCTTAAAAGTAGATTGTGTTAAGCATGTTAAGAAGATTTGACTGAATATGAATAAGCAATTGCACATTGAAATAGTTTTTGAATGATAAATATGATTATGAGAATAACATATGCAAATTTTCAGATGATGAAAAGAATGTTAGATTTAGATTTCATGTGAAAAATTTACATGATATTGTCAAAGTAAAAAAATTTTGTGCTTATTTTTCATTTTTTAATTACAAGCATACGAAATTCAGTTGATATCTTGATCATAAATGCTGCTTTTGATTATCTGTTTCTATATATATATACAAATAGTTTAATTTGTCAATAATTCAAATAGATAAAGCTTTCGAAAATGGTATTTTGGTAAATTTAGCTAAAAATTTAATTCTTTTTAAACTTACATCAACAAACATAACATGTTTTTTTTTTCTTTTTTTCTGGGGCTAATTTCTTAGGTTTTTTATAAAATAATATGACAATTCTTTTTTTTTTAATTCTTTTGTCAAAATTTAGATAGGTATCAAATTGTGAGTATTAATAGAAGATAGGAAAGTAAATTAAAAAATGTATATATTTTGAAAAAAAATTAAAGCACAACCTTTGTTACAGTATTTTTTATCAATTACTGTTTCGATTTCTGTTAAATTTAAAATTAAATCTTCAATAATGTCATTCAATTCCATGCACATGTTTTATTTTTAGTGTATTAATGTAGCACATTTGTTTTTCATAAATAAAACGTAAGTAATGCATGGCAGATGTGCTAAGGTATTATTGCCTGTTATTAATTTGAATAAATTTATTTGTAAAGCTATAATTTCATTGATAAATGAATCTAATATAGATGATATTTAACATTTTAGGTAGCTTTCATTACAAAAAATAAAAAACTACCAATTGCAACCATCTGATTGAAATCACTTCCAAAAATTTTTGGTATATTTTCACCGATTGTGTACCCAAAAACCGTTCTCCATCCAAATATTGACTTATTTATATATGAAAGGATAAAAAATAAAATCCTTTTTAATACTTAAAATTCAAATTCAAAAACTTAAAGTTCCCCATTAATATTTTTAAGCTTTAATTCTGATGCTTAAGAGCAGTTTGCCCCTGATAACTTTATTTTCCAGCAATACATCTTATTACCTTCAGAGATCAATTTTGAACGCTTCTTAAGATTAAAATTGATTATCTAAGGGCTTTTTGCAGCCATTTGTGGCTAGGGTCTCATACGTCATCGACCCGGGAATTGTGCGGGGTTTGACCACATATCAATCAAAATCTAATGAGCCAATTAAATTAAATGTTCCTCCCAAATTCACAACTCTGCCCTCTGCTGGAAAATATTACAATTCCCAACATATTAGCAAGAACGCACGCGAGAAACTATTCTCCATAATCCCCGTAAACGATCGGACTCGCGAATCCCTTCTGTAAGACGTACGGCCAAATAAAAGAATTCGAACCGACAAGAGGCTAACGTCTTCAGGGATGTAAGTCGTGACCTAATAAGTTGGACTCGGGAGCCTCTTGTTGGTCCGAAACCCTTTTATTTGGCCGTTCATCATACAGAAGGGTTTCGCGAGTCCGGTCGTAGGTCGCCCGAGCCGTTTACGGGCTTTATGGTGAATTAGATGGCCGTAGTTTCAGAAGGCATCCCAAAACTTCAAAGTCTCATTTCTCGCGCGCGTTCTTGCTAATATAATAGGAATTGTAATGTTTCCATCAGAGTTGGGAATTTGGGAGGAACATTTAATTTAATTGGCTCATTAGATTTTGATCGATATGTGGTCAAAGCCCGCACAATTCCCGGGTCGGTGACGTATGAGGCCCTTGCCACAAATGGCTTCAAAAAATCCCTTAGATCACCAATTTTAATATTAAGGAGCGTCCAAAATTGATCTCTGAAGGTAATAAGATGCATTGCCGGAAAATAAAGTTATCAGGGGCAAACTGCTTTTAAGCATCAGAATTAAAGCTTAAAAATATTAATGGGGAACTTTAAGTTTTTGAATTTTAAATATTAAAAAGGGTTTACTTTTTTATCCTTTCGTATATATATATATATATATATGACATATATGTTATTCGATAACTATTAACTATGCCATAACTTTGCATATTTATTAACCGATTTGGATAAGATTAATTGTATCCATAATATATACCAATGGATCGACCGAGTTCGTTGGCCAGCTTCATTCACCATTTTGTTTAAAATGGCAGAAATATGATTTTTTAATTGAAAAATAGTGCAAATAAATAAAAAACTGAAAAATATTTTTTTCTGGGCAGTTTTACATTAATACAAAGATTTTGAAGCATAATTTTTTTGTCTTTATGCTACAATTGGCTGATATATAGAAGTCTGTATTTCTAGGATTGCTGACATTTCGTAACAATCTGAATTCCATCATGTTGTAACTCTCGTATTTAAAAATTGATTTGGATGAGATTGACTGTATGTAAGATATATTTTAAAGTATATACCAATGTCATGGTTGAGATCATTGACCAGGTTCTTCCACCATCTTGCTTCAAAATGGCTGACATTTATACCATGTATTGCTGCACAATGCTTAAATATTATTAATATCTGTTCGTTTCAAATTTTTGCTAAACTTGGCAACACTTGGAAAAATATCGCCAAATTTAGCAACCAAAAAGTGACAATAAATGATGCTTACTTGGCTATAGCTTACTAATTTGGTGCAATTTTCATTCTACTTCAGTATTGACAAACAATCTCTTATTGCATTTTAGCTTCTTAAAATTTTATTAAAATTACACTGGTGGACAAAATTAAGAGATGGGAGGCATTTTCCCAAATATCTCGAGAAATACTGGATAAAACTAAATGAGAATTGGTATGGATATAACTTATAGTATGACAATAATATGTGCAAAGCAAAAATTAAAGTGCCGTTCATTGGCAAGAGTTATTGCCAACAGTCCAATGTGGACTGAAACTCATGATGAAAGATGCCAATGAAAGTGAGGCTTGTATGGTGTGTGGTCACCTCTGACAGGTATACATTATGCACAACGAGTATGCATGCTGTTAATAAGAGAGTTAAGGATTGCTTGTGGAAGACCCTTCCACTCTTCCACTAGAGCAGTTTTTAACTCCGGAATGGTTCTGAGTGGGGGTTGCCGTCTCGCAATAGCCCTTCCAAGAGCATCCCAAGCATGTTCAATAGGGTTAAGGTCAGGACATTTGGCTGGCCAATCCATTCGATGAATATCCTCACTTTCCAGATACTCCTCAACCAGGCGAACCCTATGTGGTCGGCCATTGTCGCCCATAAAAACGAATTCAGGGTCAACAGCACCCCTAAAAAGATGCACGTATTATTGTAGGATCTTCTGCCTGTACCTCTGGGCATTCACGGAACCAGTGTCAAACACATGGAGCGGTGTGAGGGTATCTTGCATGATCCCTGCCCAAACCATCAGTCCTCCAACAACATAATGGACACTTTTCATGGTGTTACTGGGATGGTATCGGGTACCAGGTTCCCTCCATATGAATATTATCCGAAAATAAGGTTGAAGTCTGAATTTGGACTCATCTATGAACAGAATATTAGCCCATTGGAGCTGTGTTCAGTGTTGGTGCTGTCTGCACCACTGTGCACGTTCTCTTTTGTGGAAGGGAGTGAGTGGGATGCAAATGGGGGGCTTCCTGGCATACAACCCTCTTTCACCGAGCCTCCTGGCAACAGTCTTCCTTTAAACTAATGTTCCTGTGGTAGCAGCAAGGTCCCTAGACAGTTGTGTCGCTGTAGACGTCTGTTGAGGAGTATCTGGAAAGCGAGGATATTCATCGAATGGATTGACCAGCCAAATCGCCTGACCTTAAACCCATTGAAAATGCTTGGGATGCTCTTGGAAGGGCTATTGCGAGACGCAAACCTCCACCCAGAACCATTCAGGAGTTAAAAACTGCTGTGGTGGAAGAGTGGGAGGGTCTTCCACAAGCAATCCTTAACTCTCTTATTAACAGCATGGATACTCGTTGTGCATGCTGTATATCTGTTAGAGGTGACCACACACCATACTACAGGCGACCACGCACCATACAAGCCTTACGTTCATTGTCATCTTTCATCATGAATTTCAGTCTGCATTGGACTGTTGGCAATAACTCTTGCCAATGAGTGGCACTATAATTTTTGCTTTGTACATATTATTCTCATACTATAAATTATATCCATACCAATTTTCATTTATTTTTATCCAGTATTTCTCGAGATATTTGGGAAAATGCCTTCCATCTCTTAATTTTGTCCACCAGTGTAATTTCAAATAAAACTTGCAAGATTTCAAAACCAAGAAATATGAAAGCTACCTCTTCCTCCCAGCACTAGTCAAAAGGACTTTTCACTTTACTGTACAGTACAAACATTTATTATTTATGAAAGAAATGTTGGCAGTAATCCAGTAACAAAATATATACTAATAAATTAGTGTAATTTTCTTTTTTGTATCCACTTTAACTAAACAATATAATATTTCATTGAATAATGTGTATAAGGGTAGTTTTTTTTTTAAATTTTTGCCATGAACATGTAACAATTCAACTAATGAGCTGGAGGTATAAGAAAATTATAACATAATATAATTGAGACCATTTTGAATAGTAATGCTACAATGTCTAAAATTACTAGGTATGTAACTTAGTTTGAAGTATTATATACCCAGTATATAAAGTCACTATTATGTATTTCAAATCTGTTTTTGCAGTTTCAGATAAAATTCTACAATCTTGCTCTTAAAAGGATGTTTATGTTGCTTCTTAACAAATATAACAGCAACATCTGATGTTAAATTTTATTCTTTTGATAATTCTTATTAAACATTCTGAACGTTTTCTTGTTTCTGAATAAAATATTTCGTTTTTTTTTCATTCTGAAGTTCTGTATTTATTACTGTACTATTGGATGCTCTGGATAAATCTGTTTAATGATAATTTTCTCACATTTTATGATCATATTTGCATAAACAGATCTATAAATGCATTCCAAAGCTGTATTTTAAAATTTAAAAAAAAAGTAGTTTGTTTTATTTACAATTTTTGGTACTTACGTATTAACGCCACCGCAAGAGATGTTGCGCTGATGCTCCAATAAAGAACAATCTTTTTGTTCGCACGCGCACAAAAAATGGCCTCAAAAATGAGAAAAAAAGCACTAAAAATGGCATAAAAAATCAGAAAACAACAAGGTAACTATGAATCCAAAAGATGACTGCGTAACAATAAGTTTGCTCTTTATTGGTACATTAGCACAACATCTGCTGCGGTGGCGTTAATACGTAAGCACCCAGTTTTTCTATACAGCTTTAAACATGGTTAAATTATTGCAATACAATGTAAATTGCATTAATAATGCAGAATGTTTTCTGCAAAAGTAAATTTATCTTAGTTAAAAAAAAATTCTTAAATCTGGGGGAATTTCCACTCAATTCCTCTGAATATTATAATCGTCTTTGTCGCAAAATTTAAATATTTTATTTTCATTGCTTATACATTGTATCATTGCCTTCATAGATGATATGAAATTATAAGTTTGCTTTATTTTCTATTTCTAAATATTTTAAAAAATATTTTTATTTAAAAGTGCTTCATTCATAAATATTAGATTTATTCTTAATTTATAACATTTATACTTAATTTTTATTGAGAATATTTTCTTTATGATAATTTTTTTTATGGTGAAAATTATTTCTTTGATTTATTTTAAATTTGGTTACACTTTAAATTTTTATGCAATTAAATAATAAATTTGACACATCATTGGTTCTGCGAGCATTAGGTATTTGAAGTCTATTTCAATTCAGTTTTCTGCATTAATTTAACATATCATAATGTGTTTATTTTCTGTATAATTATTTTTCATGAATCTCAAAAGGTGATAGATTGTCTTATTTATATTTATTGCAGATGAAAAAACCTGTGAATGTAGATGCACATCACATCACTTAAAACTGTCTTTAAAGGGTGAAATATGCAGCAAAATATTTCTTTACAAAAGCTTTCTGGAAAAAAAGCTTCTGATTCGCAGCAAGGAAAATCGTTTATTTGTAATGTATGCAGCAAAAGATTTTCTCAAAGGACAAATTTAAACAGGCATCTATTAATTCACACTAATGAGAAACCTTTTGTTTGTGAGATATGCAACAAGAAATTCTCTCAAAAGGCTAATTTATGCAAGCATCTGTTAATTCATACTGGTGAGAAAAGTTTTGTGTGTGAAATATGCAACAAGAAATTCGCTCTAAAGGATCATTTAAGAAGCCATCTGTTAATTCATACTGGTGAAAAATCTTTTGTGTGTGAAATATGCAACAAGAAATTCTCTCGAAATAGTGATTTAAAAAAGCATTTGTTAAGTCATACTGGTGAAAAACCTTTTGTGTGTGAGATATGCAACAAGAAATTCATCAGTAAGAGTCATTTAAACACTCACCTTTTAAGCCATACTGGTGAAAAACCTTTTGTGTGTGATATATGCAACAGGAAATTCTCTCGTAAGAATATTTTAAACAAACATATGTTAATTCATACTGATAAGAAATCTTATTTGTTAAACATGCAATAAGAAATTCACCTGTAAGCCTGTTTAAGCTAGTATTTCTTAATTAAATTTGCTGGGAAATATTTTTTGTGTGTGATATGAACAAAAAATTCTCTCGTAAATATTATTTAAACACAGATTACTAGTTCATAGTTGTTAAATAGTCAAACAAGTATTTCTTGTATGAAAATTGCCGAAACTATATGTGAACTTAATCCAGTGTCTCAAGGGGACTGGCATAGGCCAACATGGCTGTTTTGGCATGTAGTATGGACAAAAAAGGAGCAGATCTCAACGTGTGTCACTCTTCCTGCACCCCGAACACATCAGTGTATGATATGATCACTATCACAGGAAAACTCAGACTCAAACAAAATACTGTGTGATCTATGTATCCCATCCGCGAGTCTCCGCAGATGCATTAAGTTCACCAAACACTCATATTAGAGCCAGTCTCTAGAAAATATCCTGTTGTGTAGGTTTACAGATGTGCTATGTTACCAAATGATTTCAGATCTGGAAATTGTTAAAGTCATTCAACTGATTGACAGAAATTGAAGGATTTTCTTGCTAGGATGGGAAGTTTCAGATATAGGAGTGTGCGATATGCAGTGTAAAAATTTTCTTTCTTTTCTCTTTGCCAGACACCAGTGCTATGTATACATTTACTTCATGGGAGATGACAGTATTTCCGAGTGTTGCCACCTTAAACTTAAAATGCTTATAGTATGGCAGAACGCATAGCTAACTCGAGATCAAATGAAACACGAAAAGCCGCCAGTTAATATCTTAATTTAGCTCATATTGTTTTGATTTTTTATTAACAGTTCTATCTACTATCTAATCCTATTCTGAAATTTTTACATTTCTATTTTGAGATCTGTAAAATCCATTTTTAAATTAAATTGCGTCAGGTAAATTTGTCATATTTTTTTCTCAGAAACAACTTGGGTATTTTTCTAAAATTAATGTACAATATTAATCTGTTTCAGATGACGAGAATATCACTCACCTGTTTCTAGTAAAACTTCCTTTTTATTAAATCCACATGAAAATTGGGACTTTATTTTTTACCCAATGACTTGTCATCTTGCGATGAAATTCCCATTTCTGTATTCATTCGCATACTCCACATATATGGGAAAATGTCTGCAATTGGACTTGGCACTGTGGTTTAAAACTTGGAATTATTGAGCATAACTACCAAGGTTTTATCCTCGCTGGTGATTTTATGTTTACTTTCAGATGATTGTTTTGATTTTTTTAAGTTAGTTAATAAAGAATAGTTGACCTTTATTATCAGTTTCTTTTTATTTATTTATGTACATTAGACTGATATTTCTTAAAATATAAAACTAATTGTATTTTGTATAAATGTTATATTGTTTCAAATAAAAAAGATTTCCACACTGTAAAAAAAACTCCATTACTTTACACCAAAAAGGGTGGCAACTAAGTTGCCTCCCCAAGTGGTGTAATGAAATTCTACTTGTAAATTGGTGTGATGAGCCATCAACTATCAAATGGTATAAACAAACACAATTTTTAGTGGCAACTTAGTTGCCACCGTTTTTGGTGTAAAGTAAGTAATATGTTTAAAACGTACGTTATAATAAGTTGTCTCAATTAAAGGGAAGTTTAGCATCCTCTTTGCGTGAAGCTATTTATTTTAAATTATGGCTGTATTAAATTTGAAATGTAATTTTTAAATTATTTTTTACTTTGCTACCATTTATTAAAGTACAATAAATAAGTAGATGGTAAAAAAGGAAATTTCCTAATATTTACATGACTTTAACAGCAAAATAAAAAAATAATTTAAAGATTACATTTTAAATTTAACACAGCCATAAACTAAAATAATTAGTTTCTTGCAAAGAGGATGCTAAACTCCCTTTTAATTGAGGTAATTTATTATAACGTGCATTTTAAACATAATACTCAGTTAGTAAACAATGTAATTTGCTATATTTACATACTTAAAAATGTCTTTATATAGGTCCCATAGTGTGTTTAGGGGGTTGGTGGGGGGGGGGGAAGGGGCAGAATGTGGCTGCAGCACTTCTAAATTTTGGTATAGTCTCATTTATAATGTATGTTTAACATTCTTTATTTCGTGGATCTGCCAGAAGATTACTTGATGAACACAGCGCCGTACGAAGAGAAAATTGCACCCGGGGCGAAGTTTCATTTTGGCGCCCCCCCCCCCCCCCCCATCACCATTTCTGTTTGTCACAGGTGTCGCAAAATTGAAAAGTGTAAAAGCACAAATAAATTCTATTAAGTACATGTTTTTCGTTTATTTTGAAATTTTAAAAGATTTAATATTACAACTAAATAATATAAAAGAACATTGCACTTATATTTTGGCAAAGGTGATCTGGAAAACATATGTGGAAAAAATGTATCTAACAGTATTGTATAACCACTTTTGGATTCCAAGAATGAAGTAACATGCTATTTTGAAAATGTATGTTTTTTCACAAAAAAATCCCAATATGTTTATACATATAATTTTTTTTACAAAAAGAAAAGAAACAAAAGACAATAATAACATTAACTTGCCGCCCCCTCAGATTCCATGCCCGGGGCGACAGCCCCCTTCGCCACCCGTTTCACATAGCTCTAGATGAACATACCCCCCCCCCCCTTTCATAGAAGTTCTAAGATGTTCCATTAAATGTATTCAAATTTAAATGGGCATTAATGATCATTTTAATATGTTTTACTAATTTAATAAATAGAAAAATGAAAGCATGACAATCGCTTTAACTCTTTCAGTATCAACATCTAAAAAAACGAAATAAAAATAATGAAATTTTTACACGATGTTAATATTGCTTCTAAAAACACAACAAAATACAAATAAAAATTGAAAAAATGGATGTTTAAAACAAGATATAACACTATGTTTATTTAATACTCCTATTAGTTCAAGTTATTCGGAATTTAAAGCAATAAAACACTATAAAATAAAACTAAATATTTCAAAGCTCTATACGAAAGTGACAATTTTACGTCTTTTATATTATTAAGTAATTTTCATTTTTAAAATATCGAAATAGCTAGACTGGAAAATCATATTTTGCAAGTATTATGTATTTATTTATACATATATACATAAAACAAATATAACACAAATGCAAGCTTTTACAGAGAATTAAGAGTGATTGTATACAAAACAGAAAGAAAATAAACGTCACTTACTTATTTGAAAAAAATCCAAAACTTTGCAAAAACACTGCGTTGCAGCTGTTTATGTTACGGCCATCATAGAATAGATGTTTATTACTGATTTTATAAATTGTCCAAGCAAATGAAAATAATCACAGCTGTAAGTCGATAAAAGTGCTTAATATGAACTATGTCAACAGTTTTTTAATCATTTATTATTACTGCGAAATATAATCCGAATTCACGCAACATTTTTAACGGAACACAACAGAATATTTCAACTACGGCGCCATTTTACATATCCCATAATCCCGCGCTTACTAAATCACCGCCTTGTTGTCGCTGGATTAAGAAACCACCTGCCTTGGTGTTGATGAATTCCATTAAGTCTTTCAAAGAGCGAATTATAACGATTTCGAGTAATTGAGAACGTCTATTTTTTTTAAAAAAAAAGAGGTGGGATAGAACAATCGAAGTGTATCCTAACATTTATTTTTGTATTGACACTCAAAAAATAATATATTTACACCTTATTTCACATTTCATACAACCAAAATAAATGTGATAAAACTCTTTATTTTTACAATGCAGATAACAATCTTTGTAGCAAAGTTGTACGTTTTTGCAATGGAAATCTACAATGAAGCATATTTTCTCTTGGAAATAGTGGTTTTAAAATTTTTGATTGCATTTCTCCTGCGACAAACGTTCAAGCAAAAAGTTCAAGAATCGATGAATGAATTCCGTATACACTTTATTGAAAGAGAATATTGTTTAAACTAACATGATGCAATTGTGATATTGTGTACAAATGTGGGTGAATTTTGATAGTTTTTTTTTCCCAGACGATGGGTATTTTACCACTCATATCACCCTAAATGCATCGCTGAGAGACATTATAACATTCAACAATATCACACAGTTGAAATTTCTCAACAGAGAAAATCAATCTTTTCAACTTCTTTATTATTTAATTGTCCTCATTTGTTTTAACGATTCTAACAATTTCTTCGCTTACTAATACAACCCACATTTTTTAACCCCAATTCCATAAAAT
Source organism: Maratus speculifer (assembly GCA_964019185.1). Taxonomy (NCBI): domain Eukaryota; kingdom Metazoa; phylum Arthropoda; class Arachnida; order Araneae; family Salticidae; genus Maratus; species Maratus speculifer. The sequence continues at coordinate 534,147 of CAXHSM010001350.1, read as the reverse complement.
AAAATTAACAAATTTGCTGTTCGTAGAATATATTTCAAAAAGGGGGAATAAGAATTAATGAAAGGCTGTAGTCTTTTATTCAGTTTCGTTCCTAATGTGCATTTTAGCTGCTAATTTAATATCTGATCACACGGTTCATTTTCGTAGAGGTAAGCATTCTTATATTGAAACAAAATTAAATTCTATAAACCTCCTCTGATAACTTCAATAACTAACATTAAGATGAATTTACTCGTTAAGTAGCAAACCCACCCGCGTAGCCGATAGTGATCGGTCCGAGTCAACCATGAAGTTCGAACCCGGTACCGAGTTCAGTCTAATGGACTATGGAGCTGCTGCAAAAACCATCACCTTATAGAATTAACTGTTGAAATTCCAAATTTAATTATAACTCGATTAGCATATTAAACTGGTATTAGGTCATTTTTTGCTGAAAACCATTTTCAGACCCAATTTTAGTGAATTATAATTCTTAGCAAGACGTCATTGTCAAAAATCTGTCTGCATGATTTGTGTTGATTGGGTGTCGATTTGGCTCATTTAGTCCATTAGTAGAACATAGGAAATTTTATCGCGTGGTCCTGGATTCACCTCGTGATGTAGATACGTTTCCCTTTCATTTAGAAAAATAAATTATTACTCGTATACATTAAAAAATAAAAGATAATTGCATTAATTAAATTATCAGTTAAAACATTCTTAATATTGGACACATCTTTTCAAACTAGGTGAGAAAGATATGGACAAGACTATAAGAACCCAACAGCATTTTTAACCAGGAGCTCGAAGTGAAAGAATCCACCATTTCCAGGAATGTTTAAAGATTGTCCTAAGTTCATCAGGCAATTACATCGCAGCTCGGATATCGCGAACGGAATAAGTAACAAGGCACATGGAAGAAGAACGGAATTAACATTCTTCAGAAACGACTACACATCTACTGAAATCAGACCGAAACCTCGTTTAGAACGCAAAAGAAACAACTTCAAACTTAGTAATTCTGAAAAGCAAGTCGGAAGGAAATCTGGCTTAGGATTCACACGAACTGTTTTCGATCGCGATAGTGCCAGAAAGCAAGTCAGATGGAAACCTAGTTTAGAATTCAGGAGATCCAACTTCTATTTGGACAGCATAGAAAAACAAGACAGATCGACACATGATGCACCCATCCAGCCTATGATTTCGGAGTTGGAGAATGTAACTGAAACCGAGTCGAGTTTAGAAGAGTCAACGAAAATTTGTTTTTCCGAAACAAACATCTTGATGATCATTCTTGGAGCATTCCTGTTTGTGATTGTACTCGTGTTCATCTTTGCAGTGACTTGTTCGTGGATCATAGCGATACGTTTCTGGGAAAACAGGAAGCCAGAGAAGAACGATTTTGCAGCCGACAAATGGTGGTCGAATCCGAGCAGTTCTGGACTGTTGGGTTTCTTTAAGAAGAGCAAAAAGATCGATAATCAATCGTCGATAGGTGAAGAATGTAGCGCGCCACAGAACAGTACCCACACAACACATACGTTCAGTTTACATCCAGTTTTTCTCTGTTAATTCCGAAATACGTCTATAGATGTATTTTGGACCTAGCCAATGGGTTAAAATGCGTCCAAAATTTGTTGAATGTTTGACATTGACGTATCTACAAAATATCTACAAAATAAGAACGTCAGTTCAGAAACGTTAATTGTATGAAAATTCGACTAATCCAATTTTCGCCAACTCCAGAACTAAATTTTAACCTATTTGTCCCCTTTCATGACATAAAGTAGACGAAAACGAAACCAGTCGAATTTTTGTCATCTTTGGAACAAAATTTTAACGTTCCTAGCTCCATTTCGACATAACTTGGATGAAAACGGAACTAATCTAATCTTCGTAAACTGTTGGACTAAATCTGAACTTTACGGTCGCCATTTTAAAATGGTGGTATATGAATGAGTCTAAGCGCTAATTTATATTGCATCTGTTTTTGATTATAAAAATATTACCAGTGTGCTCAAGAGTTTTTTTACGTAATGAGAACATTACGAAACACTTGGATTCATATATATTTTATGATTACGAAATTTTCTACCGCGAAGACTTAAGCCTTACAGACTTGCACCTAATTTACAGAAACTTGTAGGATTTTTTTTTATTAATTATATAAAATGTGGAATTATTAATTATATAAAAAACCTTTTATATCACCGTTAATTAGTAATGCCATCTCTCCAAACCGATCAATCAACCATTGGATTGGGAAAACGTGTGTTTTGCTTGTTGGATTGTTTGTTTTGATGAGCGAAAGGATTTAATATAGGTAAGTACATTTAAGATTTTGTTTTCTATATATATCGTAGTGATGTGTACACTTTAGTTAAACTTTACTGTAACGATTCTTTAATTTGTTAGTTATTTTATTTATCAATTGTTTTAAAAGTGTTTTTGATAGATTGATACCAGTTTGATTACGAAAATTAGAAAGTTTACAATGAATTTTCATGATCTTAATACAATTTTGTAGACCAAAAACAAACAATTATTGGGTAGAAACAACATTTAAATCGATTTTGGATCAAATAAAACCAAAATTCTTTAAAAATTATTATATTATTTGTTATAAGTACTCAATTTCTTTAAAAAAAATTGCTATCCAATTTTTTATTTTGTTTGATTTTAATTTATATAATGTAATTTTAAAAGAAAATCTGAATTGTTTCGCTAAATAACAACAAAAAACATTATTGTATTCTGTGCATGCTTTGTTTTTTACTCTAATTATAAAAATAACAATAATTTTAGAAATCATCATATATGCATGATTTCTAAAATTATTTCAAAAATTACCCAAAAGAACTAATTTTCCATTTGCTTATACATAAGCAAATGGAAAATTAGTTCTTTTGGGTTTTAGCAGCCTCTACAACTATAAGTATGCCAACATCATAAAAAAATCTGATATATTCTACATATAAACACAAACACGCACATATATAAGTAGATATGTTATTAAGTAGTGTTTACTTTGGAAAAAAGAAGGGAGTGGTGCTAGCCACTGATTGTTGCATAAATAAAGCAGAAAATGGGCATTAGTTCAATAGAAAAAGTCTTTATTTCAGCGGGTAAGGGTAGAGTGTATATTATTGTGTTGTGCAAGTCTGTTCTCATCTGCTCTGCTCAATAAGCTCAAAACATTTTAGCGCTTTCATTTTTTAGCAGAAAAATATGGAATTGGAAAACCTGTCAATGGAAGCGATTTGGAATTGCACCAAGTTTTCCTTTTGTGATCAATAAATTACCTATTCAGTTATAAGCATTTTTATCATGTGACGAATGTGTTTTTCACCCTGTTTGAGTGGTTATTCTTCTTTCGTGCATAAATTTGGTTCACAAAATTGCCCTTTTTGTTTTTAGAACAGCTTTAAATAACAATTTAAAAAAAAATCGTAATGACTGCTCATAATTTTTGTAAAGAAATAAGATCTAATTTTTTTGCAGGGGCATACGAAGAGAAAACTGTACCTGGGGCAAAGTTTCAATTCCCCCCCCCCCTTCAGTCTCTTTTTCTTGTAACAGGCCCAAAATGATTTTAATAGTACAAATTTCTGCACCCAGAGCTACCGCTCCCTTCTTACACATGACGCTGAGCGTTTGAACTCTTGATTTAAAAAACACTGCAGTATAAGGAAAATTTTTGCTTTTGCGTTATTGTGTTAAGTATTATGGGAAACAAATTATTGCAGAGTTTCCCCCAGATTTAAAAAAGGGCAAGGCGCTACATTTCTGAAAAGGGCACTTTTTTAGAGTTGAATCTAGAATCTAGCAGTTCAAAGTCGTGAAAAAACAGAAATTTCATCAAAAAATTGAAAAAAAGAAAAAAAAGGTAAATTTTGTTATAAAATCGTGAAAAAAACGACCAATTTTGTTAAAAGATCGCAAAAAATAGCAGATGTTGTTAAAAGATCACAAATAACAGCATATTTTGTTAAAAAATTGCGAAAAAACGTTACATTTCGTGTAAAAAATCACGAGAAAATGGCAAATTTTATCAAAAGATTGCAAAACAGCAATTTTTGTTGAAAAATCTCAAAAAACGGCAAATTTTGCTAAAAAATTGTGAAAAAACGACAAATCTCGTGAAAATATCGCGAAAAAAAGAACTTTTCACAAACCTTTCCGTTTTATTGCGATTGCTGGACGAAATTTGCCTTTTTTTCGAAAGTCTTTTGACAAAATCAGCCGTTTTATCGCTATTTTTTGACAAAAGTTGCCGTTTTTTGCGACTCATTTGGCAAAATTTTCCGTTTTATCGCAATTTTTGGAAGAAATGTGCCATTTTGTGAAACTTTGTGACGAAATTAGTCATTTTTTTTCAAATCTTGCCGGAAATTAGTCGCTATTTCGCTATTTTTAATGAAACTTGCCGTTTTTTTAGAGATTTTTTGACGAAATTACCCATTCCACAGGACGCGTATGAGGCTATTTTTTGCATAATTTACGCACTATAGCGCATTCGGATTAGGGTACACGACATTTCGGTCCCGCCATTTCGGTCCCGCCGTTTCGGTCCCGCCGTTTCGGTCCCGAGACATTTCGGTCCCTGGCCATTTCGGTCCCGAGACATTTCGGTCCCGAGACATTTCGGTCCCGAGACACTTCGGTCCCTGGCCATTTCGGTCCCTTGCCATTTCGAGCCCTGGCCATTTCGGTCCCTAGTCATTTCGGTCCCTTGCCATTTCGGTCCCTTACTATTTCTTTACCGGCCACCTTATAACTTGGTTTCTGACTGATGAAGGCCTACTAAACGCGGTAAGCTCAACATTGTTCGGGCTTTTTTTTAATGTTTTTATTCTCCTGCCCCCTTTCCCTCAAATTTTATACAAAGCTGAATATAATAGTCCAATAAGTTTAATCTATTGTAACTCGTGATAATAAAATCACAGCGAGTTGAAAATTTGATTAAATAATGTTATATAATTTTACACTGTCTTTATTATTATTATTTAACAGAATGAATATTTTAAGTTTTATCATATATTCTTTGTATTAGGTATTTTATCTATACAAAAAACTAAAATACATATTTGATTGATTGTTTTAGCCCACTTTCTTAGAGTCTTTAAATTAGTGATTTCGTAACTAGGCGTGCTACGAAAATTTTTTGTTTAAAAAATAAAAATGCTCCAACGACCTTTTTTTTATGTAATAATTATTGGTTGCATTTTTTTTTTACAGATTTTTTATTTTATGAAGACAATTTTTGTGAATTAATTTTATTGAAAGTGGGCCTATTTCTTTGTAATAAAGTGATAATTTTTTAATTTTATATAATAATGTAACTATTATTTTAAATAATTTTATTTTCAATTGTTAACTGACAAAACTAAGCTTTTTTAATTTATCGTTTATTTATTTATTTATTTATTCGCATTACCTTTTCGCTTTCACTTTCACAGAAAAAAAATTGACAATTCTTATTTTTATTTTATTATTGATTGAATTAATAGTTTTAAATTTCAGTAACTTTAAATATAAAATAAATAAACATGTAAACAATAAGTTTCAGTTTATCACTACTACAAAACATAATGATAAATTGAATATAAAACAGATTATTTATTGAGTTTATTTAAAGTAAAATTCGAAATTCCTATTAATAATTTTATGAATTTAATTAAATAAAGATTCATTAACTTAAAAATACACATATTTAATAAAATACTAATTTGACTTTAATTTTAAAATCACTAACTGTTTTGAGATTTAAGTCATAGCAATTATTCATCACCATAAGTTTTTATTCAAAAATTATTATTTATTTCAAGAAAGGAAATTATTATTATTATTATTTTTGAAAAATCAGTTAGTAACGTAACGTAATAATTAATTAAACATAATAATGCAACACCCTGTAACAATGCGTAAAAATATTTCTTAACAGTGTTAGGTAACATTATTATCCAGATGCATATTTAAATTTACATAGTAATAGTTAAATAATAATAGTTTACAGTTCGCAAAAAGCAATCATATATTAATTAATTATTTTTAAAGAGTAAGAAAAATATCATAAACTAACCAATAAATGAATAAATAACATATTTATTTTGAGAATCCTTATCATTTTTCCGGGCTCCGGGGGGGATTCAATAGAGTCCTGGGGGGGGGATTACACTTTTTTACCACTGAAAACACAAAATCTCATTTTTTTTTGGGGGGGGGCATTTGATAGCTCCGGGGAGAATGACCCGCCCCTGAATTCAACACTCTAAAATGTTCCCTATAAAATTATGTCAGATATTTCCCGTGCACAAAATTTCAGCTTGCTGGAGAAGGGACCGAAATGTCTGAGGACCGAAATGACTCGGGACCGAAATGGCCATGGACCGAAATGTCTCGGGACCGAAACGTCTCGGGACCGAAATGGCCTGGGACCGAAATGTCTTGGGACCGAAACGTCTCGGGACCGAAATGTCTCGGGACCGAAACGGCGGTACCGAAACGGCGGGACCGAAATGGCGGGACCGAAACGTCCTGCTTCCTTCGGATTATCGCTGGGGGGCTGCGTTTTTTCAAATGTGGGGCAAGAAGGGCGCTATTTTTTTTGAATGAATGACAAGAGGGGCGCTAGTTTTTTGGATGAGGGGCAAGAGGGGTGCTATTTTTTAAACTAAAGGGCACGAGGGGCGGAGCGCCCTCCAGAAACCCTCTGGGGGAAACTCTGTTATTGTGTTAAGTAACAATAAAAAAAAATCAACATGATAGCCCATGATTTTCTTTAAATAATATGGAGCATCTATGATTTTTACAAACGTGTAAATCATTTATTTAACCCGTGAGAACTTGTGCATGAGATTTTCTTTTTCTATCGTACCATTTTTAAGGCAATTTTTCATTTTAATAAAATTTCAAAATGTGATTTCGATTACTTTACCTCTTTTTTGAATAAAAATACTAAGCGAAACAAAAAGTTTGACTAAAGTAAAAGAAAAGAATTGGGCACTATGAGAGAAATTCTTAGAGCGAGTTCTCCCAGGTTAAAAACACCATGGTATGAGCAATTTTTTTACTAAAATGTCACAGATACAAGTGAGGGTTCATTTCATAAACTTCATAAAGGGCAGAATGCATTTTGTTGATTTTAGATGAAGCAGGGTGCTTCGCCCTTGAATAATGGCTTAGAGGATAAATACTATTACTACTAAAAAATTGTGAATTTTGTCAGTCAGTTAAAATTTGGAAATCCCATTGATTATTGATGGAAAAATTGTGAGTTTTTTCAATTGAGTACAGAAGAATAACAAATTTTATCTTTGAGCCTTGTAAAAATTTTGATTTTCGTTGATCAGACAAGGAAAATTCTCAAATACAATTGATCGAATACAGAAAACTAGTGAATTTTTTCAATCAGTTGTAAAAAAATGGCAAATTTTGTTGATTGGGCAAGTAAAAATCGCCAATTTTGTTGATTATGCATGCATTGCATACATGTTTCTTTTCCGCAGAAACGCTGAATTAGGCTTTTTTGGCGATTAATTTTATCATACCTGGGATCAATGCAAATCTGCATTAAAATTTGTTGCCCTTCTTATTGGGGGGGGGGGGGGTAATGGTAAATACAACAGAAACACGAGTACTAACCGTGCCAAATTGATAAAATTTCTTAAAAGGACTCCAGGAAAAAACACAAATTTCTCCAAATGATCGCAAAAAACCTATAAATTTGTCAAACGATCTTGGGAAAAAGGTATTTTCTTCAAAGGATCGCGGGAGGTAGCACTATTTCCGTCATAGGATTTCAGAAAAAGGTCGATTTCGGTCAAAGGATTATGGAAAAAGACGTGGCTTTTGTTAAAGGACTATGAAAAATACTTGAATTTCTTAAGATAATTGTGAAAAATACTTTTAATTTTTGTCAAAAAATCATGGAAAATACCCGAAAGATCAAAGAAATGTTCTAATTTTGTCGAAAAATCAAGGAAAATATGCAGATTTTGTCGAAAGATTAGAATGGGAAATATGCGAATTTTGCCGAAAGATCATGGAAAATACACAAATTTTTACGAAATATTGCAGAAAATACCAGAAATTTTCCAAAAGATCATGGAAAATATGAGAATTTTGTCGTAAGATCGAAGAAAATAGAAGTATTTTGTCAAAAGGTAGCGGAAAATACATGTTTTTTGAAGAAAGATAGGGGAAAATAAGAGAAAAATGCAGCTGTAGAAAAGTGGCATGTTTGGTCTGTTTATTACGAGAAAAGATTGTGATCTTTTGCAATTTATTTATGGGAAATATTGAAAATTTCATTGATCAGACCCCTACAAAATGCTTGTTGATTGGGCTCTGAAAAATTGTGAATTAGCTATAATAATAGCTATTATTATTTTTTTTTCTCAAATTATTTTACTCTCATAAAAAATAAAAACAATACTTTCAATGGAGGGAAAATATTTTATGATTCCAATTTCCAATGGTGGGAAATAGAAAAATGTGAGTCGACTTATCATTTTAGCCAAGACAGTATGAAGTTAGCTCAAATTTTGGGATTATAAAGCACATTGATCTGTCGCACATCCTAGCAGCTAAACTTATAAATCATTGAAGAATTTTCATAATCTGGGTTATTTGCACAATGGACAAAAGAATAATTTATTCTTGAATATAAATGAAATAGCAAGCTTATTTGTTTGTCGGTTTGTTTAAACTCTTTATAAAAATGCAAAATAAATCTTCGGTTCAAGTATTGACAAATCAAGTATTGCAAAAAAATTTTGTATAGCTAAATAAGTTTGTTTATATTAAGATAACAGTCAATTTTATTAAAAAATACACATTTTTTCTTTTTAGTTATGTTTTGTCTCAAAATTTTTCAACATGTTAGTTAAATTTAAGAAGTATTGTAAATCTTTCATTTCATAACACATGTAAGTGATTTGCTAAAATATTATTTAAAAATATGTTAAGTAAATTATGTTGAAAATGTTTGGCATATAAACAACTTCTTTACTGAAATTTCACTAAATATTGTATAAATTTGAAAAATTAAATCCCCATTAAAATTTATATGAATTCACATAGTTTTATTACTTTTTTAAACGAAAAACACATGTCTTTGATAAAATTTTCATTTATTTTTTTTAAGCGCCCCAAAAGCAGGCACATACTTTAAGCAGTCAAATATTTTGTATCTCTAACTCAAAAATATAGATTTCAGTATGTGTCTAAAATGTGCTAAATTATACTTTAACTGAAAAAAAATATATATATATAGTAATAAACTTTAAGTTATTGTTAAATTATTGTTCTTTGGCTAACTGAAAATAAGTCTTAATTTTAATCTATAAACTATTCTCCTCAACAAGTTTATTCAACATTAAACTGATGTTTCTGAGACAAGAATAATAACTACTGATATTGATATTGAGATTAATTCTCTTTTTTAATCTAAAACACGTCTTTGATAATTGTTTCTTATTTTAAAAAAAGAAAAAAAATAAAGCTTCCATAAGGCAGGCGCATACTTCAAGCAGTCAAATATTTTGTGTCACTTACTCAAAAATATAGATTTCAATATTTTAACTTGAGAAAAGAAATTAATAATAGCAATATTTAATATATTTGCATATACAGATAGTACATTTTTCTTGAATTTATTTAAAGAAACTTTTCTTTTAAAATTTATCCTATTAATTCATACGAAAATCATAAATTAAGGATATTTTATTTAACATTTAATAACCATTTATAATAACATAACCAAAAAAGCCTGAGTAAAACACTTAATCTCTTCAGACCCCGTTTTATTTAAGTATTTTTTAAATTTTAGTTATGTATTAACTGATGACTAAGAAAGATTGACAACCAAAAACAAATTTTATTTTTGTATGTAAAATTTTATGATACATGGGAACTCAAAGTACATTTTTCGACAAAATTTCGCTTTGTGTTGACATTTTCATTGTTTTTATTAATTTAAAATTTTTGTGCTAACACATAGCACTTGCTTGCATATTTTATCAATATGTGTTATTTCTTATTTTAAGCAATATTTTCAGAATTTATGTTGTAAAAAAAAAAAATATATGCAAGCTATTCATTAAAAACATATTTTTGCTTTTCTTTAATTATCGTCTATTTGAATTTTTCTATATTGTCTACTCAGGAATTTAAAAAAGTCTGGTTTATGAAATTAAGAGTTTAAACAATATTTAGTTGGGTACTTACATATTAACACCACCGTAGCAAGGTCATTACATGGTAACTTATGTAACATTTTATACTACTTTCAGTAATTTTAGTAATATAACACACACACACAAAAATTATTTAAAATGTAAATTTGACATGGTTGCTTTGCTAATTAAACTTATTCAAAGCACAATATAGATGAAAATTACCTAATTTTAATGTTATTTTTCAAATTTTGGTAGTTTTATTTACTATGGTAATTGCCATTATTGAGAAAGGAATGTAAGTTATCATATAAAGTGTAATTTTCATCATCATTTTTTAGGTAATTTTCATCCAGATTGACCCTTATATAGGTTTCATTGACAAATCATGTTAGTTTTGTCTTGTACATTTGAATATTTTTAGTGTTATAATACTAAAATTACTGCAGTAAATTGTGCTAAATGTAACATAAGTTACCATGGAATGACCCAGCAGAAATTGCGCTAATGTGCCAATAAAGAGCAATCTTGTTGTTTGCATGGGTACGCAGTTATCTTTTGATTTCCTTGTTGCCTGCTAATTTTTGATGCCATTTTTTGTGTTTTTTTTTTTTTTTTGCTCATTTTTTGACATCATTTTTCTATTCGCGTGCAAACAACAAGATTGCTCTTTATTAGCATATTATCACAACTTCTGCTGTGTTGTCGTTAATACATAAGTACATTTATTTGCTTTATCTTATATATATATATATATATAAAAGTAAAAGGAAAAAACAATAATTTTTGTATAAAGATTCCTAAAAACAAATATGTACTTATTATTCATAATTGGTTTTATTCTGTTTTCAAGTATTAAAGTAACAAATTTTTATGATAGTTCATAAAGTTATATTTGATATTTATTTTTCAGATGAGTTTTTTGGTGTAACATTCAAATCGACTCAAGAAGTAGCTGTAGTTCCATCAACCAATGTGCAAGAAATATATATAGTCACCCAAACATTTAAGTAAGAGTGTACTGATCCAGGTCGATAAAAGGATTACAGTATCTGGAGCATGGGACTTGTATCCTTTGCAAATAATGAGGATATTTGGTAAGTTAATTTTGTATTATGACGAATTTATAATTGGATCGTTCTTAAAATAAAGGTCAATTTTGAGGATTTTTTTTCTTTTTACGAAAGATGAAGTAATAAATCCCTTATTAAAATTTAATATCATCAACAGACTTAAAAAAAAAAATATTATTTACTATACTTAGAAACATTGAACACTAACTGAAAAGTGTCTCCTGTGTTTCCATATTTTAAACAATATTCCCATTAAGTCTTATTAAAACATTTTTTTTTTCACAACCAGGACATTTTGATAGAAATGCTCTTTCTCACTGCCATATTTTTTATTTTATGTACATATTTTCTCATAAAATGGACATATGTAAAGATGATATAGTGTAGTATTTGCTCTTGAATAATATAGTATTTGGTTTAACAGTTCAGCCGAATGCTGAAAGAAAATCATTTATATTTAGAATAAACAATATCAATTGATGTATTTGAAATAAAATATCTATAAGTTTATGTGTTACACATTAAAGAAATTTAAATGTTTAATAAATTTATAATACAATTTTATCAAATATGAAATATAAATTTAAGAATTTTTTGAATTTCCGGTACCATTCTGTTATCCCGTCGACCAATTTCACCAAATTATACAAATCACCAAACTAATAGCCAAATTATACATATTGATGTCATTTTTATTTTAAATAATAAAAAAACAAATAATTAGTACAATATTAATAAAAATACAAATAAAAAATCGAAACAAATATCACTTAATGACATTTTAAGCACGTATATGGTATTTAATGTCATTGAATTGACATTCACGATCATCCATTATTGGCATTTAATCTTATAATTTGGCAATAGTATTTTGGTCGACAGGATAACAGAGTAGTACCGAATTTCCATACATCAAAAATAAATTTATTTAAAAATTTCAAGTAATTTTATTAATTTGAATTTTATTAAGTTGCTGTTTTCTCATTGTTGTCAAGAAATTTGGAATGGTGTGAAAGATTATAAAAAATGAATGGTTGGGGGAAAAAAACTAAGAGAATGGAGAGTTTTCCTAAGTTGAATATTTATTTGTTTTGGTTTCAATAAAGATAAAAGTTTGTGAAGCTAGAGTAGATGTAAGAGAATGTTTTTCAGGAAATGTGTTTGTTTGATACATAAGAACTAAAAATAAAATGCTGTCAAAAGGAATGAACATTATAAAAAGCAATTTCAAAATAGATAAATAAGAAAGCATTACTTTATTGGTCAAACATACTGATGCAACATAAATATATAGTGCTGTATTTGTTCTTTGATTTTATTATCAGATTTAAAAAAATAGTTATTGTTATTATCTTTAGTAAACCTTAAGAATAAAATGTTTTAATAAAAAAAAATAATAGAAAATTTCTTACTAATTATTGAAGCCTCTTAAAAACTACAGTATATTGCAGGGGTAATAGTGCCCTATGTGATTTTTCAAGACACATTTACCCAGCATACTACTATTTTTCCTGTGATCATTTTCCTGATATTCGTGATTTTTTAAAAATGTTGAAATACAGAATTTTTTATTTGGAAAAAAAATATATTTTAGGTCTTGTATAAATAAATAGACATTAGATAAAAGCCAATCATAGAAGTAACAAACATATATTTTTTTTTCAAAAATAATACATGTAAAAAATTTAGCAGCACTCCTATAATTCCTATAAATTAAAAAAAGTTCTGAAATTTTGTCCATTGGTCTCAGAAAAAAAAAAATACACAATTATACTAATTATGAATTTATTTTATTTTATTTATTTATTTATTTGCTCAATAGTGATAAAAGAAATGTATTTTGAAAATTTCTGGATGAATGGCAAGGGAAATGTTGTTCAAAAATAAAAAACAACAAAGCATGTTTTTTATTTTTGAACCCTTTCCAGGCACATCATGCCCAGCCCAAGATATCTAATTTTAATTCCAAACTTACTAATAGTGCCCAAAATATTTTATTAAAATTTTGCTTTTACAATGAAAACTTAAATCAAGGAGATTTAATTTCTAAAGAAATTGTTTGTGAATTCCAAGGTCAGTCGATAATTTCTCATTTTACTAATAGAATTTGTCCATGTTAGAAAGGGTTAAACAGCTTGACTATAGTAAAAAAAAAAAAAAAAAAAAAAAAAAAAAAAAAAAAAAGGCATAATGTAAAGCACAACATATAAGGATTCAACTTTAAAAACTCACCTTATCCGACTAAAATCAAATTTTGGGAAATAACCAAAAATTTGTTCCTGGCTTTATGCTGTAATTTGCTTTCAATTGCAAAAGTACAAAATGTAAGCTCATTGTTATATGAAAATGAAATATTAAATTGTTTAAATTTTAGAATGTTTTCAAAATGAGGAAATAAGAATGTTGAATACTTAAAAAAAAAAGGCAGTGCAAATCTTATGGAAACTGATAAGTATAATGGAATAGTCCCTTTGCTTTATGTAATGTTATTGTTGTTATAAAACTTTTTTTTCCCTTTAACCAGACATAAAAATATATCATACATTACTTGCATTAGTAATTTTTTAACAGGTCAAGTGAATTTTTAATTGTTGTTTGAAAAATTGTAAGCATTAGAAGAAATTGCCAAAACTCTCCCCCCCCCCAATTAGGTACATTAGGTTTTTATCATTAGGTACATTTTGTAATTTTCTAAATTATTGTGATGTAAACATGACATTAAGCTCTGTGCTATACTAATCTTGTTATATATGCTAATTAATTTTACAGAAAAAGTATTAGAATACATTATAGATATACTGTAATAATATGCATTCAATTTTGTCTGTCATGAAAATTTTGTCATAATGATTTTTAACTGTTTGTTGAAACTTGCTGATTTGTAAGGATTTCTGAAAATTTATCATCCCTGATATTAACCATATATATATGTACTTTGAATACAGTACAGTAAAAACTGCTAAACTGAAACTATGAAAGACTGAAACAAAATTTTAATTTTAGACAATTTTAAATTTTTGCAAGTAAAAGTATATCATTATTTTATGATTGTTGAAAACTTGGTTTAAATTGACAGGTGTCAGGTTTAATTACAAATCTTCTCAATAATCCTGCCACTAAGTGATAAGCATGATACTTATAAGTATATTTTAAAACTGTCGCAAGAAGTTTCTGACAGCTTTATTTTAATGCCAGGATACAGGGTGTCTGTAGATTCTGGGAATCAGAAAGTTTATAAATTTTGTAAAAAATAACTCAGACCTACTCATCACCTACATTTGCTAGTGTATTTCAAAAAGTTAAAAATCATATTAAAAAAAAAATGCCATGAGTTAAAAGGTTTTTAATTAAAAAATATATTTTGGCTTGTTGATTTCTTTGAAGTTATGCCTTAGAAGTGCATTGTCATAATGGACCTTTTCGAAAATATTAAATCAAAACTATGAAAAACAAAAATGATTAATAAAGGGAAAAATAGGAAAATTTATGCTCTTCTTTCAAAGCTGCCAAGTCTGAATTAAAGCAGAAATAATAAATTTCTTATATGAGTACTTTTTTCTTCATATAAAGTCTTCTATTTCCATTTATATATTATTAAGCATGTGTTTTATAGTTACTTTTATCTTTTTCTCCTAGGTACTGTTAAGAATCATGTTTTGTGAAGTGGAACATCAGATTGGAAAAGTTATTGAAAATTGTTTGCAGCATGCAAAACGCTGATTGGAAAATAAAAATAAATAAAGCATTTTTTAGATCACATTTTTATTGTATGTTTTACTTTAAAGCTGAATGATCTTACACAGTAACTCTTTCAATATTCCTTGATATTTTTTTTTTTTATAACATTGAGGAAATGATTAAATATATTTTATAATAAATTAGATTTATCCTCATTTTGTTCATATTTTAGATTTGTAACTAATTATATTGCACACAATTTGACTATGGCATTATATTTTTTCAAAATTTATCTAAAATAATTTAAATAGTTAATAGTTGTTTTTATTTAATAAAACTCTTTGTATTACTCTTTCCGGATTTAACTGGAATATATGACATTAAATAAGAAACTTAATTTTATAATTCACAAGATTTTTTTCTCATTCAGTTATGTTTAAAATAAAGAACTTTGATATTAATTAACATGACATCAGACACCAATGTCTGACACTGAACTTTGCATTTAGGCAGCTTCAGTCAATGATACATTGTAAAATGAAGTATAAAATTAGTAATTTTATTTAGAATTTAAAAGAAAAGTCTAGTATTCACCAAATGTGAAATCTTTTAGTTGTTCATACTGTATGCTAATGGATAATATAATAAATTTTCTAAATACAACTGCAAAATTATGAGAGTTTTAGTCATCACTAATTTCTTTTAAAAATCTTCTCCTTATTTAATATCAGATATCTGTTATTAACTTCTTGGAGATGATTGATCATTGTATATATGCCTCTTAAGTTGCTCAGAATCTTGCAGTATTCTTACCAGTTACTTTTTATTGTAAAAATTACCTTATATAACAGAATATTCTCAATATTCAATTATAATTTTTTTTTTTTAATACTTATGGCACAATATTAAAAATTAAAAGGCTCTCGCCGTTACATAAAGCGAAGATTTCTATTAAAAATTAGTACAAGTTAAAAATCGTAGCTGTTGTCTGCTATGCAAATAGTATCTTTTTAGATGAATTATCATTATCAATGATAATATAAATGAAAACAGAGAATTTTTTTTCAGGTGAAATAGTACAGTCAATCAGAGTAACTTTGACCGAGAGAGAAAAAAAGATTAAATGTTCTACATTATTTGAATTAATGACAAAGTTTTGGTCTCAAAATATAGATATTTGCACTAGTGTGAATTTGACAACTCATTGGAAATAATTCATCAAGATTCCACCATGGCAGAATGGATAGCAATGTTACCCTGATTGACTGTTTATAAAATAAAAATGTGAAGAAGAGCAGAAATGCATAGATATCTAGAAATGCACAAAAAGAAAACTGGTATCTTGCATTTTGTATTTCCTATTTTGTGTAGAGATAAAAAGCAATAGTTTTTTTTTTTTTTTTTTTTTTTTTTTTTTTTTTTTTTTTTTTTTTTTTTTTAAGATCTTACTGAAATGAAAGTTCTAAAAAGCTAAAAATAAGTTTCATTAACAATAATATTTTTTAATATAAATGCTTTAAAAGCCACAAGAAAATTTACTATCCTTTAAATAATTTCAGTTATTATTTGACAAAAAGAAAAATAAAAAAATAAACGTGTTATTCAATTAAAAAATTGTTTTACTTTTCTAAAGTCAATGGATGTGAAAAAAATTATACATTGGCGTTGGCAATAGAAAAAAAAATTAAATTTTAGTTATCTTTATTTATTTATTATTTTTTTTTCTAACATGAAATGAAAAAAATGGACTTATTTTATGATTCATCTTTTTTTAAGGGAAGATAACGCATATTCGTCTCGTTTTTGTTTAAAGTACGTGTTTTTTATCTATATAAACACTCATATTGCGACTAAAAGGTGTCTATATTTTGTTCGGATGTCGATATTTTTGAGTGTAATGTGAACAAATTTAGTACGTAGTATAGACGTAATAAAAACAAAGTTTGGACGTCCAGTTTATGTAAATTTCATGTTCATTCTATGCTCATTTTGCAGCCCAAAAGACGTACTTTTTACGTAAAGAGGGGTGACATTTGGACGTAAATTTGACGAAATATTGATGAAGTCTAGACGTAATAGCAACAAATTTTGGACGTCCAGTTTACGTAAATTTTATGTTCATTCTATGTTCATTTTCTGGCCCAAAAGACGTACTTTTTACGTAAAGAGGGTTGACATTTGGACGTAATTTTGACGAAGTCTGGACGTAATAAGAACAAATTTTGGACGTCCAGTTTACGTAAATTTTATGTTCATTCTATGCTCATTTTGCGTCCCAAAAGACGTACTTTTTACGTAAAGAGGGGTGTCATTTGGATGTATTTTTGACGAAATATTGACGAAGTCTAGAGAACTTTTAGACTTCAATTGGACACGTCCATAGATCCAAATTACGTACTTTATGCGTAAATTGGACGAATCTGTGTTGTGTGGGATCTGAAAAAAAAACA
>CAXHSM010001350.1:305256-516766 GCA_964019185.1 Maratus speculifer | reverse complement strand
ACTAGTCGTTGGGGGCCACCGTAATACTTACCCATCATGGATATGTATATGAAAATAAAACATGTCAAACTATTTACACAATGCATTGCAATTCATAAACAAAATTTAAATATTGTTAATATACATAGTAATGCTATATTAAAGAACTGCTGATGTACCAATTTCGACAAATTATATAAAACGCCAAACTACTCAAGTAGTACCGAACTGCGTAAAATAATCATCCTTATAACTCCAAAAATAATAATTCTATTAACTAACAATTAACTGCGTCGGATTAAGCGTCTCATTTCCAATTAAAATATACTTCTGAATTGAAATTTGAATGAAATACAGGGTCATGAAAAGACGAAGAATGTGAAAAACACGATTATAAATATCTCGGCAACTAATAATCCGATCGACTTCGTTCTATATGCAAAATGCGTGTTATTTTATTGCCTTTTACGTCCATTCCTTAAAACAAAAAAATTCGAAAATTTTTATATACCTTTCATCAGAACGAATTTTTCGAGAGTCCGAAAAAAATAGTTCCGGATAATCGAGGTTGCTGATATTAAATAGGGTTCGTCCCATTCTTACATACTAACTACATACAAAATTTCAAGTCTCTATCTCAATTTGTTCGGAAGATAGAGCGTTTACAGACAGACAGACAGACAGACGGACGGCAGAAATTTTTTTCTAAAAATATGTTTTTCGGAATCTCCACCATCTAAAACGTGTAAATCCGTCAAAAATTTTTTTTCGATTTTCAAAACGATTGCAAGACTTACCCTATACTACGTATGATGGGTAAGTAAAAAGTCATAAATGGGCTTCTGTTACAGCAGGCAGCTGACAAGAGTGTGACAACAGGTGCTCCAACATTTAACTGAAGTTTCTATCAAACAAATTAAAGTATTCAAACAAATTGCAATTTCAAGTAATGCTTATAATTTGGCGGTGATTTTGTCTGTTTATTTTTTAATCAAGTTTGTTGAACCTTTTTATTCATCTGAAACAGTTTCTCCGAATTTCCATGATCAGAATTCGAATTCAGATTGCAAACATGTGTTCAATTTACAGAGAGATGGATTAGAAATTGGGACCTAAAATAGCGTTCATAATAGTGGGGTGTTCAGATTAGAGGGTATTCAGAATACAGAGAGTTCATCTTTTATTAAGTCTATGGAGTTTTGCCTGGACCATCAGAGTGTGTTCATAATACCAGGGTGTTCACATTAGAGAGTGTTCAGATAGAGAGAGTCCACTGTATATACATATACAGGGTGATTCTAAAATTTTTTTACAATAAAAGAGGGGTGATAGTACACATCAAGATAAACAATATTAAATAGGAGACCAAGGGTCCAAAACGTTTTCCAAAGGAGATAACCGCCATTAAAGTTTAGGGACCAAAATTTCAAATAAATATAAAAAACGGAAAAATCGGTCGATTTATTTGCAGTTTTCACTAAAATTATTCTTTATGCCGGCATTTTCTTGAAATTAAATTATAAAGATAAATTTCAAAAAATGCAGATAGAGGGCGCTTTAGACTTTGGAGTAACGAACAACTATTTTTTGCCGGTATTTTTTGCATCTCATTAAGTGTTTTCATAAACTTAGACTCAAACTTAAATTTTGAGCTCAAAATCTGAATAGTTGGGTGTGGCTAAGTAACACAAATTGAGCTGTGTTCAGAGGGTTCAAATTTCAAATGATTATAAAAAACGAAAAAATTAGTCGATTGATTTGCGGTTTTCACTAAAACTATTCTTTATTTAGGTATTTTCGTGAAAATAAATTATAAAGATAACTTTCAAAAAATGCCGATAGAGGGCGCTTTAGACTTTGGACTAACGAACAACTCTTTTTTGGCGTTATTTTTTGCATCTTATTACATGCTTTCGTAAGCTTAGACTTGAACTTAAATTTTGAGTTCAAAATCTGAATAGCTGGGAGTGGATAAGTAGACAAACTTAGCTGTGTTCAGAGGTTTCAAATTTCAATTGATTGTAAAAAAGGGAAAAATTGGTCGATTCGTTTGCGGTTTTCGTTAAAACTAATTTTTAAATCAGCAATTTCTTGAAAAAAATTTTAATGATAAATTTCACAAAATGCTGATAGAGGGCAACTTTGGAGTAGCGTACAACTATTTTTAACTGTTACTTTTTTTAATCTTATTAAATGTTTTCAAATGAATAGACTTAAATTTTGGGCTCAAATTCTGAATCGTTGGGAGTGTTTAAGTAGCGAAAAATTGAATTGTGTTCGAGGAGGAAGGAGGGTTAAATTTCAACTCCTGAACACACTTCAGTTTGCGCTTTTTAACCCCTCATAACGATTCAGAATTTGAGCTCAAAATTTAAGTTTATATCTAAGCTTCCGAAAACATTTAAAAAGCTTTTGCAAGCATTTAATTAGAACCAAAAAATAATTTTAAAATGAATTGTCGGTTACTCTGAAGTTTAAGGCGCCCTATGACGGAATTTTTTGAAATTTACCTTTAAAATTTATTTTCAAGAAAATACTGACTTAAAGAATAGTTTTAGTTTAAACCGTAAACGAATCGACCAATTTTTCCAATTTCTATAATTATTTTAAATTTGAACCTCCCCCTCCCCCTTAAACACAGTTCAGTTTGTGCTACTTAACCACTCCCTACTATTCAGATTTTGACCTCAAAATTTAAGTCTAAGCTTCCGAAAACATTTAATGAGATGCAAAAAATAACGGCAAAAAAATAGTTGTTCGTTACTCCAAATCTAAAGCGCCCTCTATCTACATTTTTTTAAATTTATCTTTATGATTTACTTTTAATAAAATACCAACATAAAGAATAGTTTTAGTGAAAACCCTAAATCAATGAACCAATTTTTCCGTTTTTTTAAATCATTTGAAATTTGAACCCTCTGAACACAGTTCAATTTGTGCTATTTAACTACTCCCAGTTTTCAGGTTTTGAGCTCAAAATTTAAGTTTGAGTTTATGCTTACGAAAACATTTAATGAGATGCAAAAAATGCCGGCAAAAAATAGTTGTTCATTACTCCAAAGTCTAAAGCGCCCTCTATCGGCATTTTTTGAAATTTATCTTTATAATTTAATTTCAAGAAAATGCCGGCAAAAAGAATAATGTTAGTGAAAACCGCAAATCATTCGACCGATTTTTCCGTTTTTTATGTTTATTTGAAATTTTGGTCCCTAAATTTTAATGCCGGCTATCTCGTTTGGAAAACGTTTTGGACCCTTGGTCTCCTATTTAACATTGTTTGTCTTGATGTGTACTATCACCCCTCTTTTATTGTAAAAAAATTTTAGAATCACCCTGTATATATACACTACAAGTGTATTCAGTACTCAGTTGTCAGTTTCAATATTTATTGCAAAATTTTATTAAAAAAACTAGAGTTTGTCCATTTGGAGGCATGTTTTAGCATGATTTAACCTCGCTGATATGGAATTTCTATCATTATTTTGAAAAAAGGCAATTTTTGAAATTCACAGCATATTGGAATTGAAAGAAAAACTTTTTGTTCTAACCTAGTATAATCGTTTCAAGCAACTAGACAATTTGTTGCATCACATCCGAAGTTAATAGGTTAAAAACCTTTCATCAAGTTCTGTAAAGGAAAGCTGAGGTAGACATCATAAAAAAAAGAATACTGCCCAGTTAAACTGAAGGCATTGAGCTCACAGGCTACAAATACTAATTGCACATTAAAGCTTTATATTTTCAAGGGTTAATTCCGTTCGAAAAAAAAAATTAAGAAGGGGAAACAGCTCTCCCCTTTTCTCTTTTTTTATACTTAATCATTGAACCTCCTATACTATCAAAGACATGCTTTATCATATAAAAAATCTATATCCAAAATTCAGAGCAAATTAGATAATTCTTAATAAAAACCCATTTAGCATTTATATAATTTAAAAAGAGTTATCCCCCTCTTTTATACTTAACCATTAAACTTCCAAAACTATTCAGAGATTTGAACGAAATCTGAAAATTCTGCTTGAAAAACCCATTTATATAAATTAAGGGGGGGGGGGACATTAGAACCCCTGTTCCCCTTATTTATACTTATTCAATGAACACCTAATAACAGTCACGGAATCGCCTCATCAGAATGATCCTAATCTAAATTTTGAACGAAAATTAATTCTGCATGAAAATCCCATTTATATCAACTAACGGGGGGGGGCATTAGAGCCACTGTTCCCCCCTATTTATACTTATTCAATGAACACCTAATAACAGTCACGGAATCGCCTCATCAGAATGATCCTAATCTAAATTTTGAACGAAAACTTAATTCTGCATGAAAATCCCATTTATATCAACTAACGGGGGGGGGGCATTAGAACCCCTGTTCCCCCTATTTATACTTATTCAATGAACACCTAATAACAGTCACGGAATCGCCTCATCAGAATGATCCTAATCTAAATTTTGAACGAAAACTTAATTCTGCATTAAAATCCCATTTATATCAACTAACGGGGGGGGGGGGCATTAGAACCCCTGTTCCCCCTATTTATACTTATTCAATGAACAACTAATAACAGTCACTGAATCGCCTCATCAGAATGATCCTAATCTAAATTTTGAACGAAAACTTAATTCTGCATGAAAATCCCATTTATATCAACTAACGGGGGGGGGCATTAAAACCCCTGTTCCCCCTACTTATACTTATTCAATGAACACCTAATAACAGTCACGGAATCGCCTCATCAGAATGATCCTAATCTAAATTTTGAAAACTTAATTCTGCATGAAAATCCCATTTATATAAACTAACAGGGGGGGGGGGCATTAGAACCCCTGTTCCCCCTATTTATACTTAATCAATGAACACCTAATAACAGTCACGGAATTGCCTCATCAGAATGATCCTAATCTAAATTTTGAAAACTTAATTCTGCATGAAAATCCCATCTATATCAACTAACGGGGGGCATGAGCCCCCCGTTCCCCCTCTTATACATATCGAATGAACTCCAAAAACTAATCAGGGAAGCGCCTTGTCAGGATATACCTACATACAAAATTTCAAGTGGATCGGATATTTTTATCATGAGTTATCGCGTTACGTACATACGAACATACAGAACGGACGGGCACATAAGCTCTCAGGCTATGATAGCCTGTGAGCTAAAAAGTACAAAATATTTCCATGTTGGAAAAAAATTGTTGCCATCACTACTGTTTACTCCTTGTTTATTTAATAATGAATGACATAATTGAATTGGGAGAGTGCAGTATTTTAATGTGTAGTGCACAATAAAAAGTCATCAAGGTGATCACCTTGGTAAGATATTTAAACCAAAATTATAACCTTTCATTTTCAAAATGCATTTTTGTGGTGACTTTTTCATCAAAAAATTGTGCATTTCATTCCGTAATGACTTTTTAAAAAAGAATATTCACAAAATCGGCTTTTTTCTTGTGTGTGAAAAAATACAGTTACACCTTATTAAAATGAAATTTCATTTAACAAAATAATACACGGATCTCACTCAAAAAATCAGTGTAACACTTGTTCTAGGATTTGGCCATAGTCTCTTTTGCCGACTAGTCCTCAGCTTACAAATTTCCCTCACTAATGTAAAGTTGGATACCTTCATATATTTAATATACTGTAAAACTTCTTTAATCTAATGATTACAGTGAGTCTGAAATATAGAAAATTTCAGAATACAGAAGTTTTGTAGCTAAAATGCATGAAGATTTGGTAATACTAATATCTCTTATTAATGTGGCAATACGAAAAAGTAAGGAATTGGATAATTGAAAACATTTAGAAAAATCACTTCAAAATGCTCAAAAACGAATGATTTTTTTTTTTTTTTTTTTTTAATTTAGTATATTTTATGCAGTGTCATCATCTGTCAATAATTTAAGAAACAACAAATGTAGGATTTTTTTTTAAATTGCAATTTCTGATTTATGAATGCTTAATAAATAATGCATATAACAAGAATGCATATAACAAGCCTTTCATGAAAAATATTGAAAAACTGAATTCTAAAACCAAAAAATTACAGTGAGAAATTTAAGACTTACAACTATAATTTAAAAATCAACCTTATACAGTCAAAGTTCTATAATCCACACAAGTTGGGGCCAAAGGTTGAGCGAATTATGGAATATTGTGGATTATACATGATTTTATTATTCCTAGACAGCATTTTAGCTCTATATTCAGTATAATATGAAAAGATAAATAGAATAACAAATTGATTATTAGATTTCATGTCTCAAAAAATGTCTTTTTAAAGTTATTTTATTAAAAAATTAATATATTTGTGCATTTAAAAAAAATAATTATACATGTTCCATAATACAGATTATGTTTTACTGTTAATAAAATAAAAGATTTAAATTAAAAGAATATAGATGTTTTATTATGATTATTTTTTTCAAATTTTTTATTATTTGTTTTAAAAAATCATTTTTGGATCACAAATTTGTAAATTCTTTAAAGCATTTATTTCATTGTTTACATTCGTAAACTAACGCGGATTATCGATCTCTGACTGTAAAACCAGTAACATATTTATAACTGTGATACATAATGCTAATAATATAAAAAAAAATTAAACATATAGCAACTATAAATATGAAAGTAAGTTATAAGTTAAATACTTAAAAGTGATAACAATAAGAAAATGACCAATTTTGTAATTCAGTCAAAGATCTATAATCTGCGCTCCTATAATCCACATTATTCTATAATTCACATAAGTTTATTAATGTAAACAATGAAATAAACAGTTAAGAAAATTTACAAATTCGTGATCCATAAATGGATTACATTTACATAAAAATATTTACATACATAAACCATAATACAGTTTATTTTTTGCTGTTAATATAATTATAGAGTTATATTAAAAAAAGATGAAAAAATATAATTAGTAAATTAAAATATAATTATTAAAAATATAGTTATTTAAATTATAATTATTATATTAGGTATATTAAAAAAAGTAGATGTTTTATTATGATTTTTTCGATTATTTTATTATTTATTTTAAAAAATCAGTTTTGGATCACAAATGTTTACATTTTCTTAAATGTTTATTTCATTGTTTACATTTGTAAAGTGATGCGAATCATAGAAAATTATGGATTACCGATCTTCGACTGTATACACTCACTGTTCAAGAACCCATGTGTGAAGTAGGTTTGAAATGAAGCATGTGTTTACAAATAAATAATAGAGAAAGAAAAAGAACGTTGACCAGTTGTTTTGGAGACAAAAATTTCAATGTCTCTATCCCCTTCCTTCGTGTGGGGCTAGTGCAACATGACATTTTATAAAGATTAAGCTAAAAAAAATTATTGAAATATTTTTATAGAAATTCTATAACCATTTCTATAAAACTTCTACAAATATTTCTATACCTTTTTGTAAAACTAGCTTATGAAAAAAGGGCCATAATTGTTTAGGATTCTTTAATATTTTATAAGAAATTTTTGCAAGGGTAAAGTCAGATCTTAAAATTTCTGAAAAAATATCAGAAGATGTAAATCATTGTTTTTCTCATGATTATTCTTCGTCCAAAAAAATTACAAAATAACCTGTTACTGGCACCTAGCATTGAGACTCAGGTCATTTTAAAGCCCTATATTAAAAAGTTTAAAAATTAAAAAAAAAATCTGTTAAAGTAATATTTTTCGATTATGCGGTAGAATAACTTTTTGACAGTGGCGCACCCAGAATTCTAGGTTCTAGGGGGGGGAGGGGTGTTTCTGATAAAGGTGATTGCAGGTTTTTTGAATAACCAGTTAATAGAATCAGTACTAATTAGAATATTTACTGCATAATACTTACACTCAAAGAGCATCTGTGTGGCAGGAAATCATCACTTTTTTAGCATAATGCGGATCAGAAAAGTGATTCAGTTCAAATAACCAATTTTTTCATAACTAATCCATGTGAAATGCACTTTCACAGTTTTAAGTAGAATTTTTGCCTTTAATCTAATCCCTTTATTAAATAAAATCTCATTCAATAAAGCGTCGGATTCTGAAATGAGCCAAAACATATAAACATTAAATTAGGTTTTGATTCATATAAGCAGCAACTATAGCGATCTTTCTTAGCTCTGGGAGGGGTTTTAACCCTAAAACTACCCCCTAGGCTGTGCCACTGCTTTCTGAAAATGTGAATTTCGAGGTCACTTATTAGAACTATTAACACAGTTTCATTTTTTAAAAGAAAAGCCTTTAAAATTATAAATTAGTTAATAATAAATATAAAAATTGAAAAATGTTAAAAAATCCCTTCAAAAACCTATGAATTAGGTTTTGAAAAATTTCGACTTTATTTTCAGTTTTTGAGGGGGAAAAAGTTGCGATATTTTTAAAAGTAGAGTTTTCTGGCAGCCCTAGCCTAGACAGACATAAAAAAACATATTAAACACACAAAGTAAAAACATGTTTTCCAGGTTCTCTGACCCCTAAAACATGTACAGTTCTATACCGTTTCCATAAAATCCATCTAAAACCAGAGTTTGAAATTTTTCTCGAATCCAATACTTTTTTCTTGTAAAGATAGTGCATGATAAAAAGTTATCAAGCTGGTCAACATGGCAAAATATTTAAACCAAAATTTTAACATTTTATTTACAAATATAATTTTATGGTGACTTTTTCATCAAAAAATGTTCATTTCACTGGGTAATAACTTATTTTAAAAAATAGCAATCACCTAATTAGTTTTTTTTTCTTTTTTGGAACAAATACAATCAAACCTTTTTAGTGTGAAATTTCGTTTAATGCACATTGATACTGAGGTCCCATTAGATAAGCCTGAAAATCAATGCATTTCTTGTTCTAGGAATCAACCATATTTTTTTAAAGGGACTCTTCATTCACTTGAATACACCAGCTCTATACTGTTAAAGAAATGGGCAGGTTATTTTAGAATTTATTGTTTAAATTTAAATATTTCTACAAAAAAAACTGTTAATATAAGCGAGTTGACGTCGATTTTTTGGCTATTTTTACTTTTTCAATTTTGGTAACAGATTTCTTTTGAAATAGTACTTTCAGTTTCAGAACCAGTTTTGAAATTGAAAATACCTTTTCAAGAAAATCTGCAACTAATATCGAAAAAGTAAAAAAGTATCATATTAAAGATCAGACATGATTATCATATGCAAAGAAAAAAAAAGTTTAAGAATATTCAAATTTAAATGAGAAATTCACAAACTTGACCATTGGATTAACATTCTGGAGCAGGTGTTTTCAAGTGAGTGAAAAGTCCCTCCAAGATATATAAATGTCGATAAACTACATAACACACTTCATTATGCCATTAATTATTTATAAAAATAATTTGTTTCAAGTGAACTGAATACAATCGAATTACATTTAGATCAACTCAATGTTTTAAAAATGAACATTAAAAAAGAAAAAAAAATCAAACCAATTTGCTGTACTTAAATAGAAGTTACAATATTAAACTAAACTATTTAAAAATAAATAATTATAAGCGAAATTAATCGCTAAATAGATTAAAAAAATCTTAATAATGATTTAAATGAAGACTCAATGACAAATCAGAAATAATGCTGCGATATATAAAATGTCATGCAGTCATTATCAAATAACAAATTGTAGGGGTTTTAGTTGAAGAGTTATCGAAAAAACCCTACCCGACTTTAACAATAATATGAGTTTTGGTTCAATAAATTTATGTTTTAAAAGTTACCTGATATTACAAACAGCAGAAGAGACAAGACGCCAATAAAAGAATGAATCTTGAAATGCATCATGATTCATTGAAAGTGATTCTTGAATTAATAATTCTTAATATTATTTATCAAATAAATTGGTGGAATTAAAATATGGCTAGTACTTTTTTATATTGATTACCGAACAGCCATCAAACAAGCTTTAACAAAAAATCTAAGGTAAAATTTCCTGTGTTTCCAAAATCTAATTGCGTCCAATTGTTATACTGAAGGCATATCTAAGTGCTACATTAACGAATTTAAAAATGCTTCCATTTTTTTTTTTTTATATATATATATAAAAGTATTTTGTTTTGTTAAACATCTAATGCAGTCGTGACCATTTATTGATTGATTCATTATTTACTCGATTATTTATGACTGATCTCTGGATTCATTATTTATGAATGGTCCCTTGATTCATGATTCATTCAATGTGTTGGAGTCTATAATAAAATGGACAAAATGGTCATAATCTGATTATAATAGTAACTATATTTTAAAACCAATTATTACTGACCCATTTTCTCTACTAAAATGTGTGGTAAGATATGTTCCTTTAGTTATTCTTCTTCTTAAAATTCTTTAACCTGTGCATTGATCGTACACAGAATTTTATGTGTCGGAACTCATTTTTACTTACATTTATAGCCATTTTAAATATTCCCCACGCTGGTAAACCAAACATTTTGCTAGCAGAATAGTAATTATTATCACATATTATTTTAATATGTGAACTAAATATCGATTTAACATCATTAGCAAGTGATAAGTACTTTGGAAGAATAAAACTTTCATCTTACTAAAAGAACTTATTTAATACGGACACATTATTTACAGCAGACGATCACAGATACACACAATCGGCATAGAACACAATTGCCGCTTACATAAAAACATTCTATTTACATTTTTGTCTTAGTTGCGGTTACAGTTAAATACACCACATCTCCTCCCTTCCTAAACTATCACTACAAGTCCAATCGCTGAGGAGGTCTCCGGATTCTAGTAGATCGGCGAACTGGTTGTGGTGTTGGAGTTGGACCGTGGACACTGAGTGGAGCATGCTCTGATGTAGTAACTGAGACTGACGTTGCATCAGTCGTCTCCGCCTCCACACTAGTGGGTGATTGTGCTAACTCAGCACTAGTTGTCGGAACATCAGCATTTTGAACAGGAATGGCAGGTTTTGAAAAGGATCGTCG
The DNA here is from genome assembly GCA_964019185.1 of Maratus speculifer. Classification (NCBI taxonomy): domain Eukaryota; kingdom Metazoa; phylum Arthropoda; class Arachnida; order Araneae; family Salticidae; genus Maratus; species Maratus speculifer. The sequence goes on along the minus strand of CAXHSM010001350.1, from coordinate 505,830 downwards.
GAGCTCGCTTTCTTTTTCTTCTATGTCTCCTCCATCCCGTATTTGATCGACATGTCTACGCCACAATTGGCCATTTACATCGACAGTGTAATGTAACTGTCCATCTTTTCTAACGACTTTTCCAAATCTCCATCTCTTGTCGCCTTGCCTGTAATTTCGAACAGCAACATTGTCGCCAATTTCGAATCCCCTATCAGAGAATTCATAAGTTCCTTTACGAACTTTTTCTTCCACTCTGCTTTTAAGATCAGGACGCAGCAGATCGATTCTCGTCCGAATCTCTCTCTTCAACATAAGCATGGCTGGACTATGAAGTGTCGTGAGGTTTGGAGCTTTTCTGTATTGCATAAGGAACGTACTTAATTTTTGTTGTATTGTGCCACTATAATTTTGCATTGCTCTTAGAGATTGTTTGACTGTAAAGACGTATCTTTCGGCCTGCCCATTGCTAGATGGTTTAAATGGCGCAGTGGTCTTGTGTTTGATACCGTTATTAAGCATAAACATCTCAAATTCAAATGATGTAAATTGTGGACCGTTGTCACTTACCAGCATGAGTGGCAATCCAAATCGAGCGAAACAATCTCTTAAGCATTCGATGGTTTTGGTTGCTGTGGTGGATTTCATTGGATAAGCTTCCAACCACTTGGAATGAGCATCTACTATAATCAGGAACATATATTCAAAAATAGGCCCAGCAAAATCTATGTGAATACGTTGCCACGGTGCACTAGGATACTCCCAGCAATGCACCTTTACTCTCTGTGGGTCGGTTTTGTACCGAGCACAGTCTACACAATTCTTTGAGCAATTTTCTATATCCTTATCGATGTTCTTCCAATAAACATACGATCTAGCTATAGCTTTCATCTTAACAGCACCCAGATGACCATGATGTAATTCTTCAAGCACCTGAGCTTGATACTTTTTGGGAACGCACACACGCTGACCTAACATGACACAACCATCTTGTAGACTATATTCTGCTTCTCTCCCTCTTAAAATTCCTCCATTCTGTAAAATATTAAGCAATGGGGCGAGGTCTGCATCCAACAGAGTTTCTTTGGCTAAGTGTCTAGCTGTGACAGGAAGAGTTTCGATTTGTGCTAACTGAAATAGATCAATTTCATCTTTAACGTCTAGCTGTTCAGAGGTGTACGGCAGCCTAGACAGAAAGTCAGCGTTACCATGTTGTTTTGTATTACGATACTTAATGTCAAACTGAAAGGATTGTAATACTAAAGAATAATGTAACAATCTTGTCGCTGCCAGAACTGGGAGACCTTTCTTCGATCCAAAGATGGCTACTAAAGGTTGGTGGTCAGTTAATAATGTGAATCGTCTCCCTTTTAGGTAAAGATAAAATTTCTTGACAGCCCACACAATTGCTAGTGCTTCTTTATCAATCTGAGCGTATTTTTGCTCAGTTCTTGTGAGGGTTCTGGATGCGAAAGCTATTGGTCTTTCCGTTCCATCAGGTAAAGAGTGGGAAAGAACCGCCCCTACTCCTACAGGAGATGCGTCAGTTGCCAATATCAATGGCAGTGATGGATCATAATGCATTAGGACACGCGGAGAACAAATTTCATTTTTAATTTTTTCAAAAGCTTCCTGACAGTCCTTTGACCAAACCCATTTTACACCTTTCTGTGTTAATTTATACAAAGGATTCGCTATTGTAGCCAAATTAGGACAAAATTTTCCATAAAAGTTAACAAGCCCTAAAAAACTTTGTACTTCTTGTACGTTAGTAGGTCTAGGAGCTTTCAAAATGGCAGAAATTTTCTCATCAGTCTTATGTATACCGTTTTCATCGATTTTGTGCCCTAAAAATTGAATTTCTTTTTGAAAAAATTTACTCTTATCTAAATTTAATTTTAGCCCATGGTCTTTACATTTCTGAAAAAATTTTCTTAAGGCCTCTAAGTGAGATTTATCATCTGATCCAGTCACTCTAACATCATCCATAAAAACTTTGATTCCTTCCATTCCCTGGAAAAGACCATCAATATATCTTTGCCAAATCGCTGGAGCAGAATTTAAACCATACATAAGTCTTTTACATACATATAAACCCTTATGTGTATTTATCGTTAAGATCTTTTGACTATCCGGATGTACTTTCATTTGTAAATATGCATGTTTAAAATCGATTTTTGAAAAATGTTTACCCCCATTTAAGCTTGAAAAAATTTCCTCTAATTTTGGTAAAGGATGTTGTTGTACCATAATATTTTGGTTTACGGTAACAGAATAATCTGCACATAAGCGTATAGACCCATCTGTTTTTACAACCGGGACAACTGGTGTTGCCCAATCAGAGGTCTCTACTCTCTCTATGATGCCTTCCTTTTCAAGCCTATCAATTTCTTGTTCAATCCTGTCTTTTAAAGAAAAGGGTACAGGTCTAGCTCTGCAAAATTTTGGCACTGCATCAGATTTAAGTTCCAACTTTACTTCATAATTATTAATTTCCCCTAACTTATCGTCAAAAAGCTCTTTATACTCTTCTAACAATTTACTCAAATTATAGTCATAAGATGTTCTTACTGCTTTTATAGAATTCCAGTCCAAATTTATACTATATAGCCATTCGCGGCCAAAAATTGTATCCAAATTTTCCTTAACAATATACAAATTTAATTTAAATTTTTCATTTTTGTATTCAACATCAACAGTGACAAAACCCAAAGGTACAATTATTTCACCTTTGTATGTTTTAAAAACTACTTTTGTGGGTTGAATTCTTTTTTTCGAAATCTCACGAAATTTTTTTATGCTCATTACCGAGACGGCCCCTCCAGTATCAAGTTCCATACTCACAGGTTTATTTTCAATATTTACTGTTAACATAATTGGAGGTTTTCTTTGCTCCTCCTCTTTCAGTGAATTCAAATCAAAAGAATACATTGGGATAACATTTTCACTAGAATACAGGGTATCTACCTGCTTTTGTTTTATCGTGTTCCCTTTTAACCCTTTTTTCGCTGCAAAACAAGCTTTTCGAATGTGCCCGATTTTTTGACAAAAATGACACTTAGCTAATTTAAATCTGCAGGAATATTTATCGTGATCCGTTGCTGTACACCGTGTACAGCTCGTTTTTACTTTCTTTCCCGAAAGATTTTGTCTTCCAAAGTTTTTCTTTTGCTAAACAAATTTTGACTGCTCATTATTTTTCCTCACGCTTAATTCTTTAATTTCTAAAGATTTACCCATTATCTCATTTGCCCCTTTCATAGCTTTCTCCATAGCTAAAGCAATTTTCAAAGTATTCTCAATATCTATATCATCTTCCTCAAAAAGTCTATCTAATATTGCTCTATCCCTCAGCCCGCTTACGAAAACATCCCGTAACATCGTGTTCAACATTTCTTGTTTATATTGACAAGGAATTGCCAAGGAGCGAAGTTCAGCCATAAAAGCACTGACACTTTCCCCCTCCCGTTGCTTATGATTTAGAAACACATGCCTACTAGGAATTATAAGCGGCGTCGGAGTGAGATGAGTTTTTAATGTATTTTTTAGAATAAGGTAATCTTTATCGGAAGGATTGTCAGGAGCTAGCAGGTTTTTCAACAAATTATATAATTTTGCTGACAAACTAGAAATAAAAACTTTCCCACGTTTGCCATCCGGAACATTTTGAATATCCATGAAAGCTTCGAAGCGTTCTAAAAAAGAATCAAAAGCTTCATCTGTTTCATCAAATTTTTCAAATTGAACTGAAACTTTAGCTTCTTGCGTTTTCGGATCGGCAAAAGTGGTTAATTTCTCTAATAAAATTTTATTTTGTTCTATTAAACTTTGAACCAACTGCTCCATTTTAAATCTTCTTTAAAGATAAATACAAAAAGAATTTTTTACCTTGGCAGTCTTCGGCATCTAATGTGCGTGAATCCGATACTTTTTCATCCCATACATCGTCGCCAGATATCACATATTATTTTAATATGTGAACTAAATATCGATTTAACATCATTAGCAAGTGATAAGTACTTTGGAAGAATAAAACTTTCATCTTACTAAAAGAACTTATTTAATACGGACACATTATTTACAGCAGACGATCACAGATACACACAATCGGCATAGAACACAATTGCCGCTTACATAAAAACATTCTATTTACATTTTTGTCTTAGTTGCGGTTACAGTTAAATACACCACAATTATCAAGCCGAAAGCTTTATTATTTTAGAATTTTAAGTTGTTAAAAATATAAAATTTAAATAATATTTTAAACAATTTTTTTCATTTACATAAAAAATAGTACTCTATAAGTAGAAATTATGTTCAATAAAAAACTAATTAACTCATTAGTTAAATATTACCACTAATTAACTATAAGTTAATTAGTTACTTATGGAGTTTATGAGTCTAATTAATATGTAATATTAACATTACAAGTATTAAAACTATAAACTAAGCAAAATATTTTCTGCCATCCTATTTTCTGTTTCATGTACACAAGCAGTTTTTTCAACATATGTATAGTTTATTTAACATGAAAAGGTCATTTATTCATTTTATTATGCTAACAGTAGTAAATTGTATATAAAAAAGAATTGTAATGCATTGCCATATATGTATATATAAATGTTTGCATAAATGTGTGTAAAAACAGAATTATTATGTTTACATAAATATATAGATATACATATAAACATTCATAAGAATTCATTAGGTTTGTTTACAATCTGTTTGCATCATTTGACAATAAATCTCATTTTCTAAAGCTCTAATTGCGTCGAGTAATGAATAGCCATAAAACAAAATGTCAAAGCCTCTATAATATAGCAATAACACTTTTTTTTTCTTTCCACTAATATTGTGAATATAAATTATTAACATAAATAAGTAAACTTTAATTAAGGGTGTATTTCTATTCAAACTGCTTATTTTCCTATTTATTTTTTAATTCACTTTTGCTTTCAAACGCATCAAACTGGCAGATTCTCTTATTTAGAAACTTTACAAGGTGCCGTGTCTATCAATTTTTTGATAAGGAAATATTACAAAAAATGCAGTCAAAGTTAGCATTTTGGTCCTGTGAGCAGGAGATCTGTGAATGAAAAAAAGGGTCTTATTGAGAAGGTAATTGTTCATCAATCAGATTCTAATGAATGGAGCATAAAATGACATCACATGGCACCTTATACATCTCTTCAAAAATCCCCTCAACCAGATTCATGTTTCTACATTTAAAATGTATCCGAAACTTTCGAGCTAATGAGGGTGGAAAAGCGTTTTTTCGAATACACCCTTAAATTGAAATCACAAAAGGGTCATTCCATGTCAATTCAACAAATTTTTTCATTATTTGTAACCTGACCGACAGGGATTTGGATGAAACTTTGTGTACACACTAATGCTATCTTGAAATGTTAAAAGAGTTTAACTAGTAAATCTGCAGATCAAGAGCCTCAACGTCAGCTTTTCACATCTTTTTTTTTAAAACACACTTAGCGTAGTATTCAACTTCCTGGAAACTGTAATTTAAAATTTTCAAATTACGTAATTATTTATAAGAATAAAATAAGAATAAGAAATTTGAAGCCATCAAAAGCCATTAAATTAAAGATTTAGTTATGATAGGATATTCTGAAAAATTCATGATCTATTATTTTTGTTTTTTTATTATACCACAATAGATTTCTTCAAGGGGGCTCCGCCCCCCTGAACCCCCTGTAGTCTCATTAAATTTAAATTTCTAACTTTCTATCAGTCTGCTAATGGTTATCGTATATCTTATATTTCTTTCTACATTTTGATTTATAAGGATAAGTGACAGTTTTAATAAGCATTTTTCATTATCCTCATACTTCTAGATACCTGCCCACCAAAAACACCTAAATCTGATGTATCAGGAACTTTTGAAAGTGTAAACTCAGTAATCTAGGGTTTTACATTTTTGTTTACGAAAAAAAGAAGTTTTGATTGCATTTTGTGGCAGTTAGCGGGGACTGACAGATAGACAGAAGAACAGACTGAGAGATGGAAAACAATAAATTTTGTGTCACCAAAATAAGCCTTCACTGAAGTTTCGGCAATGACGTCATTATTCATGAGTTATTGCTGTCCATGTTTCTTGAATTTTTAACGACAACTATAAAATACCTGTTTTAATTCAATTATGACGTCAAATTTTACCAAATGAAATATTTGTTAAAAATATTATTATTTTTTATTTCTTTTACTTCTAATTATGCCCCCATCTTTGTCAGAAAAATTCTTATTCTTAAGCAAATTTTCATGTTTAATATTAAAAAAATACTATTAAAAAAGTACTATTTTTATTTTTATTTTAATTCTGACATCATATTTATTTTTTCTAAGTTTAATTTTTTGAATGGAAATTGCTCAATTGAAACTTATTGCCGTTGAAAAATTATTCCAGATTTTTTTTTTTTTTTTTTTTTTTTTGGCAGCGATAAAGGAAATTGGTTAAATTTTATCTAAAAAATCGCTCTTGATTCTGTATGGAAATGAAGGAAATTTTGAATTATTAAGGAAAATATTTGAATAAAATTAATAAAACATAGCCTATATTCTTTTCTGGGCTATGTTATATTTATCCGCAAAGATACAAAGACATTAATTAATTCATCAGTTTTGACGTGGACTTCATTTACATTTTCGTGCATGCTTTCAAATTTATAGCATTAAAATATAATAAGGATAAGGATGAATGGTTGCTTAGCAACCATTAAGAGAAAATAAAGAAAATGAAATAAATACATTTTAAATAAGTAAATCTCTAAAACAAATTAGCTTATATTATTGGAACACATTTATAAAAAATCTCCCAAATTTACAGTAATAACTTTAAAAATCTGACAAATAAGTAGACAAAATTTCAAAACAATATGAATAAGTTAACCGGTAAATCTCAGTGTCCATTTATCATTGAATTCCATTAATGAAATGTGTCATTTTCTCTCAAGGAAAAAAAAAAAATTGAAAATCATTGGATTTGCCATAGAAAAGCATTATTGCGCAAAATAAAATATTCTATATTTTGCGAACGAATGAATCAAATCTAACAAAAAACTATACAGCTTAATCCCAGTGCCTCACTAACATACCCACTTAATTTCAAGCCAATCGGATGTTTTTTGCGTTAGTTATCGCGGAACAGACGGACTGACTGACAGACAGGCAGAAACTAAAAAAATTTCGTGTCTCCAAAGTAAGCCTTCACTGACGTTTCGGCAATAAACTACCAAGTGAGGCTCAGCCTGCCTGGTACAAATAATTATTAAGTAAAATTTAATTAAGTATATATTTTACTGTTTGTTATCAATTTTAAAATTAGCTGTTATTATTTTCTGCTTTTTATCTATTTTATAATTTTTCATAGTATTATTCTTGAATATATTGTTAACTATGTTAAAGTAATACTAACCGTAAAACCTTCATTCATTAATATACTTAATTGTACTATAATTTTCTGATTATATAAGTGATCGTAATAAAATACGCTTTATGTGTATTTTGATGTAGGAAAATAAAATTAGTACATACCGTTAATCCGCCCCCCCCAAACGTGACGAAAAATTGTACAGTAGTTAGAGGGGGGCGCTTACACCGGATTTTTCTGCAGTGGTTCAACAAAATTTACAGGAATGAATCATGATGAAATGAATGAATCATGAATTTTGATACTTGAAAAATTTGGGGGTTTTTTAACGCAAATTATGTCGAAAAAACGCAGAAAAAAGGAGAAATTTGTTTAAAAAAGGCCAAAACAAGCATGAAATCACTTTTAAAATCTCGAAAAAATGCCCATTTCAACAAAGATTCATGATTCATTCATTTCATAATGATTCATCTCATTCTCAATCGCCTTTGAAAATGGGGAGGGAGGGCGCTTTCTCGGGATTTTTTGAAAATTTCAAATTCTTTATAAATTGGGGAGGGGGCGTTTGATCGGGAAGGGCGGATTAACAGGATTTTACAGTACTTTTATTTTTGTATTTTCCCGATCAAAACAAATTTTTATTATGTTCTGAACAATAACCTTAACCTTGAAAAATCACAAACAGTAAATGTCTTACATTGGTTCATTGTACCCTGTATGCCAGGGTGCAGTGAAACATGTTCTGGGGTACAATGAAACACATTACGAGGTAATGGCAAATGATGGAAGCAATTCTTGTCCAATATAGTTTGTTGAATGAGCAATGAGATAGATGCAAAAACAAATCTTGATTAATAAAATACTAAAAGAAAGCTTTATTAAAATACAAAATAGGAACTTCTTTTAAAGTCAAAAAAGAAATTTTATAAAAACGTCATAGTCCTGGATAAAAAATAAGAAAATTCTATTTGCCTAAGAAATATCTTTCATTGTACAATAAACTGGCTCAAGTGAGTATCAAAAATTAGTATTTCTGCTTTTCTTTCAGTTTCTCTTGCAGGGACAGTTTCAATATACAGTGAATTTTTTTAAAATATAAACTTCTGAAGAATGCACAAATTAGAAGTACTTGTATAAACTAAATAGATCTATACCAAAAACATTTTCTTACAAGTATTCAAATTATGCAACTTTCCAAATTGTTGCGATTAAAGCATTGTGTTTTCTATTTCATATTAAATTTTCTTATTTTATACACATTTCTTAATTTAATAAGGAAAAAAATCTAAAAATGAATTGTAATAATTATAACCAACTATTTTTTTGCTGTTGGGCAAATTTTCTCATAACAATTTTCAACTATAGTTGCATTGTGCTAGCTGGCAAGCTATTGTACTAATTCGTCACTGTTTGTGTCACACATGTTCTATATGAATATCACATTCTTAGTACAGTAGACTCCCTCAAATCTGCAACCTTCTAAAATCAGCAACTCTCTAAAATCTGCACACATAGCATCTAAGCAATAAAACATTCAGTTTAGATATAAGGACAAAATTTGTCTTTTTTAGTTCTAGATCAATTCAATATACATTTTAATTTGCAATTTTTGTTAATATGACTGAATTCAAGTGCTTTCATGAAGGAAGAATAATTTTTTTCTTGCCCCATCTACAGCAAGCCTCATTTCTTGTTGCTTAGTTTATTGTTTTACTGTTAGTGTTATCTCAATAGGTGTACACCATTTTAGTTGTCGGAGCTGAAGAGTCTTTTACAAAACACTACAGCTTAAATGGGATGTACTTAAGACAATTGTTGATCCATACTGATGGCATTTGCTATCAATGCAAAATGAAGTTTTTGACAACATCAGATATTTATTAGTCAGTAAAGTTTTTCAAAGTCCATAGTTGTTTTTCTGATGAGTATGGTTAAATCGAGGAACAATCACTGAGCTCCATATATAATATGGAGAGCCTATTTACAGATCCACTTTCTGCAGGACCGCATCACACTTTTAAAGGCATGCAAATAATGAGTCCACCGTTTTTCTTACTATTTTAAGCATTTTTTCAAACTTTTTCACAAATTTATTATTACTTTTGGTTATTTCTATACTTTTTTGATATTTTTATGAGCAATATTAAACTAAAATTTCTTTTTAAACTGTACTATCAAATTAAAAATTTGCGATTTTTTAAAGTAAAATCAATAAACTTTTAATAAAAGAATATATATCAGTGAAAATTGTAGTGATTTCGACATAACTTTAAAAGAAAATTCAATTTGAAAAGATCTAACCTAAACTATCATATGAGAGGAAACCTGCGTTTTGCCAAAGATTTTCGTCGGAAAATCTTTGGCATTGTATTCATGTGCGATCCACTAGATTCAATATAACAGAATAGGAAGTTAGCTTTCCATATTATTGCCAAGCTCAGTGGGAACAATTTTCTTCGAGTGAATGGTTGATAAGGAGTGAAAACTCAGATCCTTCTCATTCTTATTTATCCACCAAAGTTGAAAAATTGCTTCCTTGATGATAGAACTTTTAAGAGACTACTAATCAAAAATTAACAAGTTTGAATCTAATTTACGTATTCATAATACGTAAAACCCCCACAGTGCAATTTTATATTTTTTAGTGCTCTACAAACGAACCAGTTAATTTTTTGCTTAACACAAAACCCGTGATTGCAGTTCTTTAAAGTGCTTAAAAAATTTACATCAACTAATCAAACAAGTCCTGAACACAAGAGTAAAACAAGTCAGATCTGGCAATCCCAAAACTTTCTTCTATTTTATGCATGTTCATACATTCTGAAATATGCAGCACAGCAGCGTCACTGGTTAGGTGGTTGAAGCGAAAATCTATAGTCAGCAGCAGTTTATGTCAACTTATAACTGAATCTGAAATTTGATGAAAATTAGTGTATTAGTTTTTGAGATAGAGCTATTGTAAAATCTTAAAAAAAATCTCAATAACAACGCCACGTGTGGAGAGATGTCTACCAAAAATTAATCAGGATATTTTTTTATCTAGTACTTTTGCAAAGTACTGTATCTGCAAAGTACTGTACTGTTTTCTGTATCTTTTGCAAAGATACACTACCCTACTTTAAATTTGCCTGCAAACAAAACTATTGTCCAAAAAGTTATGAAGTTTTGTTAAAAACATAATAATGGCATTAGAATTAGTTTAAGCGAAAAAAAGGTTAAAAAATTCTGCACTAGAGGTCAGTTTTTAATAAATTACACATTTAGCACTGTGATAGTTTAGAAATTTTATTTATTACCTTAACCGGATTCCAAAGACAGCATTTCACAACATATTCGCAGCATTTCCCAGAACATCAACTGCAGTCAACTTTTGTTGGAACATGGTACAGTAGACTCCCTCAAATCTGCACAGCTTGGGACCAGAATTTGTGCAGATTTTAGAATTTTGCAAATTCCTGGTGATTGCTTTGTTTATATTTTTAAAAGTATTTTGAATGTAATTAATAATGCAATCAAAACTATAATGAATGTTTGAACGAAGCAATATCTTGAATTTTTTCAGAAATAAATTTATTAATCCTTCATGAAAAAGCATCAACTCATTAATATTAATGAAAATTACAAATTAAAATATACATAAAACTGATATATAAAAATAACAGTCAAAGTTTGTCTGCATATCTGTACTGAATGTTTCATTGTTTACATCTGAAAATTATGTGCAGATTTTAGAGAATTGTAGATTCAATTGTATTTCTTTTGTGGATTACTGTATTTCTTTTATGAAATAGGGACCAAAAACAAGTACACTGTTCGCACAGATCTATTTAACGTATTATTTTCACGTTTTTTTTTTCTATTGAGGGTATTCTTTTTCTATAATTGGACCTCTTTCAATAGCATTAAGTTGTAGAAAGATATTTCTTCTCTCTGTTTTCATTTCTCTCTCTCTCTCTTTTTTTTTTCTAGGTTATCACCTGTGTTCATGAATTTGTAATATTTCAGATTTGTAATTTATAACCAACCTAATTATTAAAAATTTAAAATTCTAAGTCTAAGGTGCATTACAAGAGACCTTGAACTATCTCCACAAAAATTTCCAGCCTCATGGATGCTGCAGATTTCACTAACCATCGCACATCATACACAGAGAAAATAATTTTTTCATTAGTAAATATATGTATATTTATTCCTGGAATTATTTTACAGACTTATCATTGAGGGCCCCCACTGGCTTTGTCAGTGTATTTCTCTGCATTCTGTCCGTCGTTGCCAGGGCCTCTGTTTAATTTTGATGATTTTAAAACTTTAAAAGAAAATCTTTCAAATTGAACCTTATTGCTATTATTAATAAAAAGAATTTTTTTTTAATAATTTCAGTTTTAATTAACTTTTATTTTTTCTTAATCAACATTCTAAATAATTCCCTAATCTCCACCCTTTCCCCCATTTTTTAAATATTTGAAATAAAAGGATTATATGTAATCATTTAATACTTTTTAAATAACTTATTTTTTAATATTTCTTTTTACTTTAAATTGTGTCTTATTTTCAATCAATGATATTGGTAGCAAGAAAGAATTGATCTATGAAGAAAAAATTATATTATGAATTCTTCTGAAAATTGGTCTTATTTATTAATTCTTGTTATTAGGCGCGTTCATAATTATGTAAATACGTAGCCCCTATAGTGGTCGTTCAGTCTGTCTGTCCGTCCGCATATAGCAACGCAAAAACTACCCCACCGAATCGTTTGAAATTTAAAATATGTAATTATTACATAATTTTGTTGAGTTATTTTAAATTTATGAAAATCGGATGCATAGATAAATTACAGAGACAACCAAAATTATTTCATTGCATTACGGTCAATGGGGGAAAAAGTTTCAAATGCACTTTAGTCGTTTGGAATTTAAAATACATAATTTTGTCGAATGATTTCAAATTTTTTGAAAATCGGATGCATAGATCAATTACAGGGGCAATCAAAAGTTTCAAATGCATTTTACGCGTTTGAAATTTAAAATACATAATTATTACATAATTTTCTCGAGTTATTTAAAATTTTATGAAAATTGGATGCATAAATCAATTATACGGACAGTCAAATAGTATTGCGCTACATTACGGTCAATGAGGTAAAATGTTTCAAATGCATTTTAATGATGTTACACTCATTCGAAAAAATTTATATGCAATGAAAATAAAATTGGTATGCATCTATAAAGTAGATATTATAAAATATATTTTGCATAATCTGTGGTGCAAAGAACATTTATTGATTTACAAGGCCACACAGAAGTATTCCATTACATAATGATATAGCGAGAACATTGTTTGATGCGCATTTTAATTGTAATTAAATATTTAAAATTTTATGAGATTGAAATATGAGAATGGTATTTTTAAAACTTCGTTATCGTACGAACGCGCCTCATTTGCTACGCTTCATATGAAATTTCCGACTTATTATTATTTTTTTTTACAGTTTGATTGTACTTTTTGCTATAGTAAATGATTGGTTTAATGCAGCATTAAATGTGTTGATAGAGTCAGATGGGGTAAAATAATTTATAAAACAGCAGTTAGAGGGTTCAAGTACTGTCTTGCAAGACATGAAGATTATTCTAAAATATCATCAAAACTGCCTTGAAGTTTTGACGGCATACCCGCTAAAAAAAGAGCCATTGAAATCATTGAAGATTTACAATCTTTATTATATTAAAGAAAATATCTGAATCTTAAAAACTGCACATGTGTGTCGTTAGTATCTTTTTAAAAAGATAAATTTATTGTTAAGTTGCATTTTTTCACATGAGACGCATCTTTGGTAAAACCTTTCATGCAGAAGTATAAAATTTGTGCTAATGTTAACACAAATAATTTTCAATTGAATACAATTTTTTTTTCGGAGATTATCTTATAACATTTTACACTTATGACCTTGTTACTGTATGTTATGTATGACATTCGATTAAAAAACATGTGAAAATAAGAAATATTTTTTTCTCTTGATACTTTTGCAATATCTTGTTTTGTAACATTAAAATTTTCATTTGTAAAATTTCTGGAAAGTTGCTTGAAATTTGGGTATGGTGCTTGAATTTTATGATTAAAAGAATGTATAAACCCTATGTGTTAGCTGTCCTGTTAGTTTTTTGAAAAGCACTTCTGCCTCAAGATGTTCTAAATTCCCAAAACACTGGAAGGGCAAAGGGCGCAGAAAGAATTTCGTTCCACTGAGTGTAACAGGAATACCAACAAACAAATAATCCATTAAACGAACAATGTGATATGCTGTAGCCTTTTCTTATCCTGCCTTTTCGCTATTTTTTTATATGTGGTCTGTAAAATTTCCCCTTTCTCACAGAAATTACCCTGAAAGTTCCATTTGAAAAGGGGGGGGGATGAAAAAGCATTTTCGTTTTGGAATAACGGAGAGATGGATTCTATAAACATTAACCGCCTTTGGAAAATTCAGTTTTCTGGAAACTTCCGAACAAAACATATAGATCATTTTTTGTTCAACATTTCTGCAGTCTGACTTATTTGGGCTCCTTCTCATAACTTGAGAGTATATTTCTTGCATGTCCATGATACTTCAGGCATTATTATCATATTGAAATTCATCGTTTGATTGCGAATGAAAATCGTGGTTAAGTTCTAAACGAATAACTAACATGAATACTAGTAAGGGTAGAAAAAAAAGGGCAATAACATTCACATTTGATTACGTGCTACAAATAATGGAAGACAGGAGAGAGAAAGGGATAAATGTTGCATAAGGAGAAATTTAAGAGACTTTGGAATAATTTGTACGATTTCAAAATCTCTTACATTTCTTCTTTTGAAAATACATGCTGAAGTTTTGATGAACCTTCATAAAATTAAAAATTTTGCATTAAATCATAATAATGATGAAATGTTTAGCAAACAACTCATATTGTTATTTCTGTAGAGAAATTTATTTGCAGCAAAACAATAAAAAGCTGATTCTTTAACGTATTGAAACATTAATGAATAATTAAAATGATGCCATTTCTATTTAAATATGTGTAATTTTGATTTCTTAAAATTAAACCTCTGAAAAGCAGTCAGTTTTAATACGGTCCCACGGGCAACTTTCATTCAGAGGTTACATTGCATATATTTGAATTGATCACCATACATTTTAGATTATTCCGTTTCAATTAATTTCATCTGGAAACTTTTCTCCCCCTTGAATAGTACAAGCTGTTCTTTGTCGGTGGTCAGATAAACAAATTAATTATTTATGTTGTAAAGTCTTAACTTACATGCTTTTTTTCATGATTTTTATATAGTTTAAAAGGAAATATTTTCTGTTTTCATGAAACGGGAACAAAATTACCTCAATAAAAACAAGTTTTTTAAGCTGCTGGATGTATCCCCCTCCTTCCGAAATGACTATCTAGATCAGTGGTTCCCAACGTGGGGCGTACAGCCCACAGGGGGGGGGGGAGCAATTTAGCTTTCGAGGGGGGCAATTTGAGAATTCTGTGAAATTCGGTCATCCTCTTATGATCCTAAAAAATAATAATCACCTCATCGAGTTGATGACTGAAATTCACAAACTAGTTAAAACTCAATTCGCATATCAAAATGTAACTGGTCTACCACGTCATATCTTGGTGTAAAACACCTGCAAAACCGATTTTAGTGGTTGACTAGTAGATTTATCATTTGTTTTCTTGTTAGCAGACCTCTACGTTTTCATACTTTTGACTGCAGTAAAGCACTCTGATAATCTTACCGATCGATCACTAAAATCGGATCTTCAATGGTTTCCACCAAGATATGATTGGCAGACCAGTTGCATTTGAATATACGAATCGAGTTTTGTCTAATGCCGAAACTTCAACAATCAACTCTATAAGGTGATGGTTCGTGCAGCCGCTTCCTGAATGCATTTCTTTCGTTTATGTTAATTTTTTTCATGACCTTTCTTTTACATGTTTACATTTTCTTTTCCATTCCATTTTTAAATGGCTTTTTCTTACTTCTTTAAATGGAATAACAGCTCAATTTTTATGCAATAAGAATAATTTTTCAGAGAGAAGGGAGGGGGGGGGGGTCATCAGGGCTTTTGATATGATTTGGTAGGGCATGACCTAAAAAAGGTTGGGAAACACTGATCTACATGGTAGAAACATAAAAGTTAAATATTTATGCAAAAAATTCAGCCATAAAATTTCTTATATATTAATTATACATACTTTCAGGCATTATTTTCATAATGAAAAACCACCACAACATAGAAATTTTTTTTTCATTATATATTTAAAAATGATATACTATTTTCTGTTTAAAATCATCTTATAATAATTTTTGTATATTTATATTAAAAATAATTCTTTGTAAAGCATTTCGTCCGTTCTCATAAAGAGTATAGAATCCAATAATTCATATTTTCATAGTAAATTCAATATCATTATCACCTTTCATACATGGGTCATTTTCTCTAAACAGCGATATTTTTGTCCCTGCTTCAAAAATAATGAATAAGCTTGTATGAAAAATAAATAAATGCCAGAATACTTTAATTACATGTTTTTATGTATGTCTAACAGGATAAAACATACTATTAATTAATAAAAGCCAGTTAAATAATTTAATATATTGTAAAAATGTCATTCACTTCTGTGTCCCTGTCACCGCCTTAACACAAAAGTAGTTCCCAAAACTGAACATCCGAATATATTTGTAATTTTCTTTGTTGGTTAAATTATTAATCAATATCATAGAATACTAAAATTTGAAAAAATAAAAACTTTTCATTTTTTGTATTCTTTTTAAAAAATAATAAAAAATGTCCCTTGGTTTTGTTGTCATTCCCCTGTCATAAAATGAAAGTAATGATTCTCAGATGTGGCAACACTTATATTACTCCAGAATTTCATCTGGAAACAATGACATCATCAGAGAAGATGTCTTAAATTGTTCTTTTTTGCAGCATTAATTTTTACAAGTAAAACTTTGTGATTTCCAGTTACATATTGGTAAGTATTTTTATTGACTGCCATTACCCTGTCTCTCTTATTTACCTAAATTTTGTAAAGAATGCTGAATCAACGATAAAGCCTTAATTGTATTAAGTTTTTAAAGTTTTCTTTAAGTGCAATTTAATTTCGTGAATATAGTTAAGATAATATACAAGCTAACCTTAATTTTTGTCATTCCCCTGTGGTCATTCCCTTGTCATATTTAAGGCAGGGAAATGACTACAGTCTCTAATTTTCACAAATTATGAATATTTATTAGAAAATTAAATATTTTATGTAATTGTAACACACTATTTGCTGTTTTAAAAGTAAAAAATGCATGTTTTAGTTAGTTCTATTCATCAAAAGAGGAAAAATTGCTCTTTAAAAAGTTGGATTTTATTTATTTTCTTTTTTATAAGTATATAATTTGAGTAAAAATAAACACTCACTGCTCAAAAAAGCAAATGAATCGGACAAAGCAAGATGATTACATGGTTATCAAGCATAAACTCAATAAGATGGTTTGTGCTTATTATAATTTATCAGTTTTAAAAAGGTATTCGCCGAGTTAGTTTAAAACATTGTTAGCTGATTAAAATATAAAATGTTTATGGTTTTTATGAGTGTTCTTAATAAAAATACCTGATAGATTTATAATAGCCTCTAAAAAAAGAACAAAATACCAGAAAATATTGCATGAGAAAGCAGCTGGAAACATAAAACCAGTATCCAAATTATTATCCAGAGGTCGGAGAATTCAAAAGAAACGATGGAAGATATATCAAAGAAATAGTCGTTCAAAAAAGAAAAATACCTTGAACACTAAGATTTTTAGCTGACCGGAGATATTGTCTCAGTTGAACATGATAAAATCCAGTGGTTACAACCATCAAAAAGCAAAGACTGCTCTAGTCAAATAAGCGAAAAGAACAGTCTTACTACCAGGCAAAACTTGGGAAAAGGTTATAAGGTTATTAAAACTACTTTAGTTGAATCTAAATTATACCAAGAGACCGAAAAAATATTCCAAAACATACTCAGATGGAAAAAATAAAGTTGGTCATAGTTGACGAGTAAGAAAGGATCGAACAAAATTAGCTAAACAAATTGGAAAAGTTGAGAAATAAACTATTAAAAACTCGTCAAACTTCTAAAAAGTACAAGAAGAAGTTTTATAGACTTAGAGACAAATATTCCAATCAAGAATGAATTGGAAAATACATTAGAAATATCTCAAAAAAGATTAATGGAGCGCCTGAATTAAAAATAGATCTCAGGGCAATATATTTTATTTTACTGACTTTCTCCATAAAAGTTTTTCAAAATAAAATAAGTTTTGAGCTTTTGTTTATAATGTTTTCTTATTTACTATAAAATTTTATGAAAAAAAATAATAATTTGTAGTTATACCTGTTTGTCATTTCCCTGTGCCTGTTTGTCATTCCCCTGTCTAGTTGAAATTTAAAAATTTATTTTTGTGTATTTAACGTAGTAAAAGATTTTTGCTGATTCTATTTTATTAGTTAGAGACATTGTCTAAACACAATAGAAACCATTTTAAAGAAAAAATTAACACTATTTTTTTAAAATATTTGATATTCAAATTGATCTGTTAAGAGAAAATGACCCACATATACATTGTCTAAACTGTCACAGAATTTTGTTCTTAAAAAAACTTTTTCGCTTCTTTCACCGGAGGCTTACTTAGTTTAAAGTGATCATATTTTCTCTCATATAGAGTTCGACATGAGATTGCGTAATTTTGGAAATAAAGTTTAATAACAAAACATGTAACTCATAAATTCTCTTAAAATTACTTTTTTAAGCTTGTCTAGATTACATATCTTAATACCATGTTCATTTCCGTCTGTCACACTTGTACTTTTGCTATGTCTTTGCCTAGATATGACAGTAAAGGACACTAAACAGAAAGCTTAATCTAAATCAACATTTATTTTCAGAATCATGACACGACCTAATAAGGAAACTTTTTCATAACGCCTCATTTTTATTTTTTGTGTGTAAAAAAGGAAAAAACTGTTAAACATAAAAATTTTGAAGTAGTTTATTCTTAGTCCCCTTCTAACATTATTCAAAAGATATTTCCATATAAAACATTCAAATTCAATTATTAGCAATTGGAATAAAATGTACTAAATATTTGTCTCTTATTTATATTATTTTTAATTTGGTGTTTTATTTATATTGCAGATGCAGTTTACTCTAACTATACCATGAAGACACTTCAAAACACAAATTGCGTTTGAAGATTATGGACTCCTTTTCCATACACTGGCATAATAAACTGGTTCTGTGAGGATTTCCTAAATCTTTTGGATTAATTTGAAACTGTGGAACTGTGTTTATTTTCTTCCGCAAGCTGTCAGATTGGATTAGATTAGGATTATTAGACAAAAAATATTTATATCGCTATCAAGTGCTTGGAATTAATTTATTATTGAGAAAATGTCAACTTTGTTACGATGGTGAAATTTTAATATAAAGTTTAGAATTTTTCTACATTCCTGAAAGATTATAATTTTAATGCAACAATGAAAGAATCAAAAATTTTCTAAAAGATATACAGTTGTTTCTAATTTATATAGCCAATACTTAATATGGAAGAGTATTGACTTTTGAATTTCATCTGAATACCCTTTTGCAAGAAGCTCTCAATTGAAAACGTGTCAATTTTCATAAAATTGACTATATATCTGGAGGAAAGAAAAGCAGTTTAAGTATAAATAGATATAATTAACTCATTCTTGTTCATTTCTGGGTTTATCCACAGAAAACCTCCTTTATCTCGATATTTTTTATTTCAGTGTATGAAGAAAGACACTTATTTATAATGGATAAAAACCTCATTTACTTGTGTGATGTAAATAAAATGTTCTTGAGAAACATAATTTAACTTTGCAGTCTTAATTTTTAGTCTTTCTTCTTTGAACGCTTTTTCACGAATGAACGAGTAAGTTTTCTAGTAAACCATTTGAAAAGAAATCTAGTTTAAAATTAAACCTTCGTATTGGAAGCAAGGAAAAACTATTCTGTTTGTGAGATATGCAATAGAAGACCTTATAACAAATAAAATTTAAACAGACATATTCATTTTCATTGACAGAAAAAGTCTTTTAATTGTGAGGTGTATAAAAACTATTTTTTGTGATGTTTAATTTAGAGAAGTGTCGTGTTTACACAAAAGAGAAATTATTCATCTGTGAACTGTGCAACAAACTGTTTTCTCGGAAATTTCATTTGGATGCCCACCTACGAATCCATACGAAAGAGAAACCTTTCTCCTGCGAGATTTGCAAGAACACTTTTTCACAAAAAGTTAATTTAAATCGTCACTTGCGAATTCATACTAAAGAGAAACCTTTCTCTTGTGAAGTATGCAAGGAAAGGTTTTCCGTGAAACATAACTTAAATCGTCACTTGCGAATTCATACTAAAGAGAAACTTTTCTCTTGTGAAGTGTGCAAGGAAAGGTTTTCCGTGAAATATAATTTAAATCGTCACTTGCGAATTCATATAAAGAGAAACCTTTCTCTTGTGAAGTATGCAAGGAAAGGTTTTCCGTGAAATCTAATTTAAATGTTCACATGAGAATCCATACTAAAGATAAACCTTTCTCGTTTGAGATTTGCAAGAAAATGTTTTCGCGAAAAGATTCTTTAAATACGCACTTGAGAATACATACTAAAGAGAAACCTTTCTCTTGTGATTATTGTAAGAAAGGGTTTTCGGTGAAATCTACTTTAAATGCTCACATGCGAACTCACACTAAAGAGAGACCTTTCTCTTGTGAAGTATGCAAGAAAACGTTTTCACGAAAAGGTTATTTAATTATGCACTTGCGGACACATACTAAAGAGAAACCTTTCTCTTGCGAGGTTTGCAACAAAGGGTTTTCTGGCAAATCTACATTAAATGTCCACATGCGAATCCATACCAAAGAGAAACCTTACTCTTGTCTAGTATGCACGAAAACGTTTTCTGAAAAAATTTATTTAAATAGCCACTTGCGAGTACATACTAAAGAGAAACCTTTTTCTTGTGAAATATGTAACAAAGCGTTTTCCCAAAAAACTCAGTTGAATAGACACCTGCTGTGTCATACTAAAGAGAAACTTTTTTGAATAAAAGATTTTGATATAAATATAACTTGAATGTCCATGTGTGGGTTTATACAAAAGACAAACGTTTCTCATGTGACTTGTTCGAGGAAAGGTTTTTTGTGAAATCTGCTTTGATTGTTCACTGCGAATTAATACTAAAGGGAAACATTTGTCCTGTGAGGTATGTAACAAAAAATATTTTTCTGAAATTGCCGACTGGCGAATTTACACTAGAAATAAACCTTTCCTTTTTGAGGTATGCAAGAAAGGTTTCTCTCAAAAAGTTCGCTTGAATACCTATCTGCAATTTTACGCTAAAGAAATACTTTTTTTTCACCTGTAATGCGCAATTGTTTTCTCAATAAACTCATTGAAATACCCACTTGTAAACACATTATTAAAGACCTTTCTATTGTGAGGTGAAACACAATCGATATTTTCACAAATTTCCTTCGGTTTATTCGCCTGTGGTTTCTCAAGAAAGAAGAACTCTATTGTCTAGAAATGTCCAAGAAGAGGTTTTCTCAAAAATTAGTACATATGACCAACTGCAAAATCACATTGAAAAAAATTCTATGTGAGATGTACGAATTATTCCCAAAAATTCAAATCAGATCTACCTGCATGATCACACTAAACAGGAGCCTTATCATTTTTTAACAAAGGGCTACCTGATGAATCTGTTTTAAATATGCATCATCACATCGACTCAAAATTCCAAGATTTCTGTAACAGATTTGGCATGCAGTTTCTTTTAGTTTTTTTTTCCTTTATTGTGTTCACAGTGAAAAAAAAATTTCAGTCAAATTTGAAATTAAATGGGCATAGTCATATCAAAAGAAATTCCTTGTTTGTGAAAAAAAAATTCTCTCTAAGAATATCACAAGATATTTTCTTTCTCTATTACAATTTAAAGTATTTTGTTCATGCTTAAATTTAATTATATTAATTGTAATTTTAATTGATGGTCAATAAAGTATTTTGCTGTTATTTGCTTCAAATTGTCGCCGTTATTTACTTTAAATTGAGCAAAGCAAAAAGTATTGTTTGTAAAATATTGTAATAAGCAAATTAGTAAACGTGTTCTTTCTTTAAAGATTTTGATATCGATGTTCCGATCAGAACATAAGTGATACCTAAGGTCTTAAATG
The DNA here is from genome assembly GCA_964019185.1 of Maratus speculifer. Classification (NCBI taxonomy): domain Eukaryota; kingdom Metazoa; phylum Arthropoda; class Arachnida; order Araneae; family Salticidae; genus Maratus; species Maratus speculifer. The sequence goes on along the minus strand of CAXHSM010001350.1, from coordinate 484,193 downwards.
AACTAGCAACATGACTGCGAACTACTACGCCTATTTAAAGTCAACAAAACATATTAGAAACAGAAAATTTAATACATTATTGACAATATATACTGAAATACAGTAAAACCCCGATAATTCGGATTAATTGGGACCGGACCCAATCCGGATTATCCGGAGAATTAGAAAAAAATGAAATAAAATTTAACATACTAACAGAAAATCACCTTTATGTTAAACTTATTGAATATTTGCAGACAGTAATAATGTTTACTTTACTTAATTATTCCGAACACATGTCAAAAAAAGTTTTTTTATTTAGAATACGACGATGAAACAAGTTAATGTTATGGAAATTAGCCAATCGCTTCTCGAACTTGATAAAAATGACCAAACCGGTCCGAATTATCCGGAGATCCGGATTATCGGGGTCCGAATTAGCGGAGTTCTACTGTATATATAATTTAATATATTTGGCATATATTTTACTAACAAAAAAAAACAAACATGTGGTTTCAAACATGTGTATATGATTTAAACAGGCGTAGTAGTTGGCAGATCTGTAGCAGAGTTTGTCCGTAAAATGCTTTTGTGAATGCGTAGAAATTTGCAAAGATAATTGTTACCCTAGTGCATGTGTATGACAGGAATATCTACTATGTAAAAATGCATGATCTTTAACACGCGAGTACGCCTGGTGGGTATTTCAGGCCCGGACGTTTTTAGGCTGCAGTGTTTTCACATCCATTACAAGGAAAATGTGTCAGTCTACCTGTTCTCTTTTTGTCCTTTAGAATGTTTAATTGCAGGATGATATTTTTAGTCTTAAAATGTACTTCGGGGCCTGGGAGACCAATGCGCGTGCTCGCATTTATTTCTTTATTCAAATGGGTTGCGGCGAAAAACGTAACCAGTGTTGAATTCGGAGGAGACATACCCCCCCCCCCAAAAAAAAAAAAAAATTGGAATTTTGCGTTTTCAATGGTCAAAACGTACAATTTCCCCCGGGACTCTATAATGTCCCCCCCCTCGAAGCCACTGAAGTCCCTCCCGGAGAATAGTGTCTGAATTTAACACTGCCCTTTATAACCCACAAAATACAAAATGGGTTCAATGCCAGTAGTCTCAACAACTTGATAAACCTCCGTAAAAAAATCAAGAATTTTAGCAGAAAGACATGTTACATATGTCCAGCTGCAAAGAACAAAAAAATCAAAAATAATATGCAAAAAATGTATGCGGCCAACACGTGTCCATTTTATGCAATATAAGTAAATAGTCTGTGTAAAAATGCTTCTGAATTTCATATGTAAATATTTAACAAATATTAAAAATATAATATTTAAATTACACTTAATTAGAACATTTAAGAGAATTATTTAACTAATATTGCACTTTTTCACCTTAATATGTACATTAATTATTTTTCTAAGGACACATTTTTAAAATTTTAAATATTTTTTTCATGTATGTTTTCTCTATATGCCTAATTATACTGCAGAAGGACTTGTTATACAAGAGTAACAAAATGAGTTTTAAAAAAGCGCTTAAGGGCTTCCGAGACCCACCGCACGTGCCCGTATCACTATTAAGGGTGTAAGTTCTCCGGGGTTAAACAAACATATAACATTAAAAAAATGACTAGATAATTTAGCGTTCTCTGTACAGTTGCCAATTCACCATTTAGTAAATGAGGAATTTCAGGGTCCTTACACATGTATTTCAAACTGAGAAAAACACACCTCTGAACCCACTATACATGTAAACACTACGCAATAGTTTTTCAATAATGAATATGCAATGAATTTTTCAAATATATTTCATTGAATGTAAATCTCAGTGACATATACTGGGTGTCCCAAAAATAATTGATGGATTTAAAAATTAGTAACTTGCAAACGGTGACAGGTATTTAAAAAAAAAAAAGTCTTGCAGAAAGTTTATGTATGATGTCATTTTTTTTACTGTGATTATTGATCTTAGTTCAAATTTCAAAGAATAGATGGCACTCATTACACCTTCAATTTTGGTAATTCAGGATCAATTGAATACATTTTAATCTCATTTTTTTCGCAAGGGAGAAGATAGAGGCCGAAAAACCGAGCCTCGACTTAGCGGTTGTTGCTTGCGGCGCCATTTATCATTGCTATTTTTAAGTAAAACTGCAATCACAACATAATAACACCTTACATTATACATAAACCTCCTGCAAGAGTTTTCTTAATATCTGTCACCGTTTGCAAATTACTGGAATTTAAAATCCATCAGTTATTTTTTGAACATTCGTTATCAAATACATGGAAATCCAAGTAATTTAAGAGAGTTGAAACACAAGCATATGAGAGACTATTCAATCAGTCTTAAATACATTTGAAAGCTAATTACAAGCAAGACGTAGCTGCGGTCGTTCGATAGCTTCATCTTCCCAAACTCAATCATTTCCTCTTTTCAGTGACTGTAATTTGTGTAATTTTGCTTTTAAATGTGTCCCGTATCAAGTTTTCAATTTTTCCCCATTTCCGTAGAGAGTCAGATTTTCGCGTTGAAAATAGAGTCGCGGATGAAATTTCGCCGTTCCCTGGAGGTTAGAAAACTTAGTATCGCCACGAGAGCGGCCAATTTCGTCAGCAACCCTACGTTCGATCCAAATATACGATTCTAGTGGAAGTCAATTCGACAGGTCTTTAGCCACGTCCCGAATAGAGCTGTGCAAAGTAACGTCACGAACAGGTTTTTGCTGCTACTGTAGGACAACTATCGCTACCTTTATCAATGCTTTTTGTGTTTGTGTGTCCTACAGCTTTCTTCATTGTACTCCGGAAAAAGGTCACGTGATGTGAAAGTTTGGAAATATGATATAAAAGTCTGAAAATGTCACGTAATGTACCCTCCAAAAGAATGGAGAAATTGATATCGAACACATTTAAAAGCAAAATTACACAAATTAAAGACATTGAAAGTAGAGATGGGTGGGCTTGGGGCGTTGAAGTTACCGAATGACAGCAGCTACGTCTCGCTTATTATTAGTTAGTTCGTTTCTTATAAAGCTTTAAGAAAAGACTGAAGTGGATGAAGAGACAAAATTCCTCGGCACATTTCAGAAGCATTTATTGAAATTTTGAAACCTTATCGAATTTTTATTCCTTTATGAAATAACAATCAATGTATCAAAGACATAAACAGATTTTTTCAATATTTAAATGTATTTTGTTTTCAATATTACTGTTGTGTTGTTAAACATTAAGGTTTTAACATATTAAATTTAATAAATGTCTAATAAAGTACATTGATTGTGTAAAGATAAATTTTAATCAAAATGAGATTCATTTGTGGTCAGAGAAAAAAGACGAAAAGTGGCTAAATATAAAAATTAATGATATCAAAACACAACACTCAAAAGGCAATAAAAGTAATTAACCCTGAAATCAAAATTGACAAAATTAAAAAAAAGACAAAAAAAAATAGAATACAAAATGTGGCCAAATCATGTTTAATTATTCTTTATAAGTCACATTTACAAAAACTTTTGACCAATTCTCATCATGTAGTTCAGTGACTAATATACTTTCCCTTTTAGAAAAAAAAAATTAGACATTATAATTACGCCATATTATATCATTCATTCAGTTTAATAATATCTAATATAATTTGATTACAAGATACTTGAATATAAATAATAGCGTCATAGATTTAAAAAAATTAAGTTAAAGGAATAAATATATAAAAGGAAAATAGAAGAAAAAAAAAGATAAAATATTTGGGCCGGCCCCTCCTTATATCTCATTCTGTTGGCCACTGGAAGCACATGTCCGTTTTACCCTAATTAGACCTCACTTTCTCTCAAATACTAAACCACGATTTTCTTTCTGGGGTTCTTTCTCCTTCTTGCTATTTCTTCTCATTCTCCCAATTTTTTCTTCTTTTCTTCTCTCCCCAACTTGGTTATCTCTATTTTTTTATTTTTTTCTTCAAAAACGTCTCATTATTTATCTTTCTCACTGGACCCACACACAGCTCCTCCCTTTTTTTCTCCCTTTTTCCTGTTGCCAATCTCCAAAAATGTAAAAGGATGTTGTCAACCATAAATATGTAAAAGTAGATATAAATAGGTTTAGAATGAGAAGAAAAGGAAAATAACAATAAAACAAAATAAATTGTAGACTATTAAATTTCAAACTAAAATTTGCAAATTGAAGTTTTAAAGCCTTAAGTTGCATAGAAAAGTAATAATCATAATAAAATGATTCAATTAGAAATTTTCATTTAGATAATTAATCCGTTTAGAAGAAATTTCAGATTAGAATAGATTTATTTTCTTTTGAATATTGATTTTAGTAAAAAAAAAAATAATTTTTTAATGGCAACAGTAATTAAATGTCAACATGTTTCACAACTAAACATTGCTGAACTAAATCTGCGCGCTCAACTCAATTCAGAAAGATTCAGTTAACAAAACAGGGAAAAAATTCAATTTATGTATGAATAAACCTTATGCATTTTATTTATTGTGTAATAATTTTTAAGCTTGTTTATGCTGTTTTACCGATTTCTGGTGTAAATTTTCCATCGTACCTTTTAGAAAAAAGAAAAGACTGAAGATTTTTTAATTTGCTTTAAACATTTTAATGTAATCAACATTTTTTTCTCTTTCAAGCCGTGTTGAATTCTGACTTTTCTCCGGAAGGGACTTTAGTAGCTCTGGAGGGGGGAGGGGAATTTCATTGTTTCGGATGGAAATGTCCTCCCTCTAGGCCACCCTCTGAATTCAACACTTCATGAGTGTGTGTTCTTAGGGTGTATTCAAACAAATATTTTTCCGTTCTCAACAGCTCGAAATTTTCCGAGACATTTTCAGAATCATTTTTTAAAGTAAAAATATGAAACTTCCCGAGATGATTTTTGAAGAGATATAAAAGATGCCGGGTGGTTTCATTTTTCACTCAATTCATTAGAATTTGATTTAAAAAATATTTTCTTAATATGATCTTTTTAAAATATCTCGCTTTTGACAGCGTTTATTTTTTAGCAATGTTTTCTGCCTTTATCAAAAAATAGACAAGCACAGCACATCGTGTAGTTTCTAAATAAGAGAGTTTGTCAACTTGACGCATTTGAGAGCGATAATGAGTTAAAAAATTAAACCACAAAATTAGCAGTATGAATTGGAATATACCCTTAAACCATATCGCACAGGGCTCTGTAGCTATGAAGAAGGAAAAAAGCGATTAAAATATTAAAACAAATTACTTCGAATTTTCTACGAGCACTTTTTTCGTATCTTCAACGCTACTCAGTAACTTATGACGTCAGGAACATTACCGCCCAAAATCTTCTGTCTGCGCAACTTCATGCCCATATTATTGGCATCTTTCAAGTGAATGTATGGTTACCATTTTGGCTGCTTTATCGCACTTTATTTAATTGCCAAATATTTTATTGAAGTTAGTCTTAAGCATTTGTTTTTAATAGAAAATTCAGAAATCTTTGCGCTATCTAGACTTGATTGTAAATGAAAGAAATATATCACGTAAGTGTTTTGTAACTGTTTTCTATTTAATATTCTGTCCGATTACTTCTTGTTCAATATTTCGTATAATTTTTTGTCTGTTACGTGAATAGTAATATTTCTAGTGCTAGAATCATGCCTGCTTTTTAAATACTTGTAAACTTTTTGTATATTTTTATATTAAAGATTATTTATCATTATGATAAGTATACTAGAATATTTTATAGAAAAGACATTGTATATTTTGAAAAATATTTGTGATATACATGCTTGTTGATTTTTTTTTTTTTCAATCAATACGCAACTACAATATTCCCTTCTAGTTCCTGCAAGATATATTCACAATCCTTCACAGAAAATATATATTTAAAAATATTTTATTATAGCTTTTTTACTTTTAAAACAGTCAATTTTGCAGACCTATTAATATGAAAACATATATCTGCCAACTCCCCCCCCCCCCTTTTTCTACTCAAATAAGTATTTTATTTGCTAAAAGTTTTATTTAAATGAAATGAAATCGAATAAGTACCAAATAAATATAACACAGTTTATGAATTTTCTGAACTCATTTAAGCTTAGCAAGTAAGAAAAATCATGCCTTAAGCATAGATTATGAAGCACTTTCTACAACTTCCTGAAATCATTAACAAAACTTTGTTATACATCTTGGCGATGAAGAAGAATGTAGTAGTGTGATTAAAGTACGTTTTTAATCCTTCATTATTTATGATAGTAGAATATAATTTATCTTATTGTAATTAATATTGTTGAAAAATTGCATTTCTCAAATTTAAACATAGATCGAAATCATCATAAAAGTAAATAAATAGTTAATGACGATTGTTTATAGTGCCTAAACGTTCAATGAATGGGTAATTTTTCCTTTATTGTATTTAGTAACAAGATTCTCAGTTGTCAATTTAACATAAGGTTTTGTATCAATAAAATTATGTGTCTTAAAAAGGTTTAAAGGCAGATTTTTTTCCGCAAAAAAATTTATCATACTACTTTGATTTTGTAGTATACTATATAAATGTAAACTTTAAAGCAATTTATTTAGGTGAATTAAAAGGAAAAAAATGCATAATTTATTTCATGGTATTTGATGTCATATTAAAGTAAACATGGGGTATATTTTTAATACTTAAATCTTGTTTTATTAAATCTTGTTCTGTGCTCTTTCAAATTTATAAAATGTGGATTTTTTTTTCTTTTCAGTGTAATTTTCTGCTCATCACATCACCAACAGGTCCCATCATATTGATTGAATGTGTATTGTCTATGCTGTATGGTTTGCTAATTCACTTCATACCATTGACAATACTTTCTCAATTATTCCTACTTCTGTATACTAATGTTAGCTATGGAAATGGGAAATAAAGAGAGGCATTTTCTGTTAAGTTCAGAATGGTGAAGGATGGAAGATAATGAAATTGCATTCTACTTCAATGATAATTCATGGTAAAATTTGGATTAATGATATTAATTATAGTAATTCTTATTTATTTACTTTTTGCTTTCTTCATTTTAATTACATGAATTTCATCAATGGTTATTAATATTATTATTATATTATAAAGTTGCCATATTAAAGGTAGTGGCAGAAGTATTTAATATATTTTTAACTGCATAATATTATATGTATATTCTTCAACAACAAGTCCCTCTTTATAATGATTACATATTAAATAATAAAACTTCGTTTTAATGACTATAAAACAATCCACACACATCATGTGTTTCAGGCTGGAAACTTAAGCAGCCCATCACCAGCCAATGTAAACGTGTCTGTAATGAGACAAGATCAAAATGAACTTCGTGACCGTGATTTTTGAATGTTCATTCGTGACTATTTGCATGTGCTTTTATTTTATATTTAATTGTGATTTATCACCAGTTTTTCAGTGCTATTTCATTAGTGGTTATACATACTCGTAGAGATTTAGACAGGTTTCAAGGCTTAAAAAATGTACTTTTCATCATGCATGACATTTAAAAGCCAATAAATTTGAAAGAAATTTTAAGAAGAAAATGTCTTATCTAATCGCAAATTTTCAAATATTCAATAAGACCACAAAAGTCTAAAAAATCTATTCAGAAAAACAACAAAAGTCTATTCAGAAAAATTAATGCTTAGCAATTAAAAGATAGTGTTCATCCTGAAAAGATGGGTTACATCAATTAATGTCAAATTATTGTTGTTTGAATGTTTTAGGCTTTATATTTATTCTACACTAAAATTTAATTAATTTCAATAATAATAATAATAAAACAAAATTTATCCTTTGTTAAGAAAAATTTTTGCAGGTTCAATTATCAGAATCTGAGTTTTAACTGTTTTAAAGTATTGCCTTTTATCTTGTAATTATATTGAAATGTGTGTGGACTGCCTCAACATTTATTGTAATCAAAAATTTACATGTAGCTTAAATGTTTTACTTTATCATAAAATTTGGATAAAAAAAACTGATAAAGTTCCCTCTTACAATGATTATATGTGCTTGTATAAATTTTGGTGGGTTGCATTAATTAGAGCACCAGATATAATTGTTTATGTGTAATTCTATAAATTGTAATTACTCTAACTTTTGGTTGTTTTAAGAAAAGAATATCTCTAAATGATCCAAAAATGATAACATAACATTTAAAAAAAGGAAATAATCTCTCCTTGTAATCATTATATTTATCCATGGGGGAATAAAAAAAAAAGGCTACATGAATAAGGGGATGAGTTATCCCTTTAGGGGGTGACGAATGTGGTACATGATATCATAAGATATCTCAATGGGCAGAAGTAGTCATCTTTAGATATTGTTAGAATTTTTGATTCAATCAAAATTTTCCATTTTTTTCGTAACTATTTTGTTAATAAATTGTCATCTTTTTTTTCAGTCTTTTGCCTGTTTTTATGAAAATACAAAGTTGTTATTAAACTGTTAAATGATTATAAAATCATTTCATTTCAAAACATGGAACACCCCAGCATTTGACATTTCTATTGTTCTGCCATATGCTCATATAATCGACTGTTAGATAAACAATGTGGAAAGTAAGTTTGAAATTATATTTGTGTTTATTATAGACCGGGAGACAGAAGCACAGACAATCTTATTGAGTTCATGGGAGAAAATCTAGGATTAGTTAAATAGTATTAATTTGCATATTAAAACACAATTGATTTATCAAGTCCTATCTTGGTGGGAAAAACCTAAAAACTTAATTTTAGCAGTTATCTTGTATGTTTACCATTGTGCTTTAATGCAGCCAAAAGTATGAAAACATGGAGGATTGGGAGCAGGAAAAACTGAAGGATTTAACAGATTTAGGTAATTTTTTTATGTATAGGATTAAAATCAGTATACATTAGTGAACTTATCTATTGCTCTAAAGAAAAAGCTTCAAACATGTAAAATTATCAAAAATAAAATAGATAAAAAATATTCAATATGTAGTATAAAATAAATAATTTTTTTTTTATTTTTTAAACTGCAAATTATTGATGCAATAAATAACATAACATGATGATCTTTAAGATTTTGCTCATGCTGTAAATAAATTTTTTCTTGATTGGGGAGATTATCTTGAAGAATTAAAATCATAATATAAAGACAAATAAGAGAGTATTCAAAGATTGGGATGCTAGTTATAGCATAATAATAATAATCTTTATCTACTGAATCTAATGACAAAAAATGTTGACTTCAAATTATCATTCCAAAAACAAAATCCCATGAAGTATTTGAAATTTAATATTTGAATAATTATGAAAAATAATATATTTACCAAACTACTTTACCAAAATGTTTATTATTGGTAATCAAAAGATTTTTTATAAAGAGTTCAGAGTATCAATGTTTCACTGGATAGAGCAGTTTATTCTTTGAACAGAAGACTGTTTTCTAATACTGTTTAATTAAAATATGAATTTTTTCAAATTTTTATATAAATTCACTGTAATTATTTGATTTAAATTATTTTAAAATAAAGTTACACTACTTATAATCCAACAATGTCTATTTTTATAAAAAAAATATTCATATATATGTAATAAGAAAGGAGGTTTAAAAAAAAACCTGTTTAAACAAGAACAAAAAAAAGTCTTTTTTTTTAACAGGTTTTTTGCCAACTCTGAATGAAACTAGTAAAATGTGTGGAAAATAAATGTATAATAAAGAAAAAGAATTTTTAAATACTGATAATGTTATCATTGAGGGAATGGATCTCGGAGGAGGGGGGGGGGGGGAGGTGTCTAAAATTACCAAAAAGTTTATGTTATACATGCATTGTACTGACCCTAAAGACAGTTATAGTCAATTGAATATATCATTGTATTTATTTAATACTAAAATTTGACGATGAATTCTAAAAGAAATTAGGTAGAATAAAAAAATAATATTTTTTAAATTAAGAGTCTTTGCATCCTACATGGTATGCTTACCAACCCATGCCCAAACCATGAATATTCTAAAAAATGCTAGTTGCTCTGTTTTATAGAGATTACCCAATCGTAAAAGACTAAATAATATTATTATTATGATTAGTATCACTCTTTCGTAATCTACTTAATAATCATTTCATTTGACTGGATTATTTTCAGGTTTTCAATGTCACATTTGCTGTTGTTGTGTCAGCTGTTTTGTAATTAATTAAATATAAAAATACATTTGTAAATAAACTCTCTCATTAATGTTAATCTTATGGAGGAAATTTTTTAAGATATCTTGCGCGCATTTTAATTTTTTGCATTGGCCAGCTGAGAATGATCTGACTCTACATCTGCCCTTCTTTACTTTTTCGATTGTGTTTGCAGATTTTTTTTTTCAAGAGGATGCTTTCACCTTTGAAACTGGTTCTGAAAATGAAAATGTCCTAATTAAAAATATCTGTAAACAAAATGAAAAAGTAAAAAATGCCCTTTGTATAGATTAATCTCTGCTAGTCACTGAAAAAGAATTGTTTAAAAATACTGAAATACAAATGAGATATCTGCAAAATAATAATAATAATAAAATATTCCATTGGATTAGTATTTGTGAGGGTAATTTCATTCAGTTGACTGAAGTAGTCTTTTAATTTTCCTCCATTGAATAATTTTTTTGCACATGATAATTTGTTTTAATATTTTCTTACTTTTTTAATATTCGCATGTAAATATATTTTTCAATAGAAAAGTGTTTGGTATTAATATTATCTGGCCTTTTGTGACATGATTTTTCATAATCAGAGATACATCAAATTAATGTATTTTAACAGAATTTTTATGCACATGCATGTGCCCCACCAATGGCCGAGAAGTTCTGTTCTCGAAACTGGTTGTCTGGCGGGTGTTATATAACCCAATCATTTGAAGTTTTTGTGGTTTTCTTCAAGCCTTCAATTTCCTTGCGTTAAATATAGGTTAAGTTCCCTTAATAATTGACTGTCATAAACACACACATGTATATGGGTGATTCTCAAAATAGGGGACAATTTCAAAAATGAAATCTTAAAAAAATTACTGTTAGCAAAATTTCTGAAAAAAATATGTGTTGTTAATATAGTATTAGGTATACTTTTCATGTAGTCAGCAGAGCTAAATATTTAAAAATTAACTTAAAAAAATAATTAGTATTTTTTGAGCCATGCTAATGACAAAACAAATTGAATGGAATAAATATATTAAGAAATTTTTATTTTCTTCCTGTTTAAATATTTTTTTCTACGTTTATTAGCCTTCCTTTCCAACAAATAGTTTCCATTTTTACATGTATACATATAAGGGGAATAAAAACATTACCAAATAGCAAACTTTGTTTACATGAACAACATTCTGACACTAACAGTATAAGAAGCTGTCTTAGTGATTTTCTGACAGATTTAATGCATATTTTAGGGATAATAAATGCAATACCTAAATTTATATGTAAAATTAAACTTTAAAAAGGATACAATATAAGTACTAGTTACATTTATGCACATAGGAGTCTTTAGCATGGACAGAAAAACCATGCTAATGACACCGATATTTGTCCATGCTAATGACAAATTTTAATTTAAATAAGATTATGAGCCATAATATAATCACAATGCAATAGTCCTTTCTGGGGCTTTTTAAAACACAAAAGTTCTATGCAAATAAGTAAAATAAAAATTTTAACTATAAAATAAACATGAAAATTATTATCCATTCTAATGACATACAATTGATGTACTCGCCTAATATTCAACTTCTATTCTTAAAATACAATACATGCTTCTATTTTCAGGCTGGAATAAAATGGCTACTTGTTGCCATGGAGAAACTTTATATTTTCAAAGTATTGTCATATGTGAAAATGAAATTTTGATTAATAAACAGCTGTTATAGTATGACCTTGTTTTGAAAACAGAATATGGAGGACAAACTTTAATTCTCTTTTTATATACTATAATTTTATTTTTAAAAAGAAATTTATTGGATAAATCCTCTCCTTGATTAATTTAAAGAAAGAATAACATTTGTTTTATTTTATAAACATGATATTAACTCTTGAAAAAGCTAGTATATACAAGGCACAGCTGCTGTGGACATCCATGCTAATGACATTTTGAACATTTATTCTGTTATTTTAAGGTGTTTTTAAATAAAAAGTGAGTAATTCTTGAGTGCAAATAATGAATAATATTAAGACAAACATATCTAAGTATAAAAACATGACAGAAAACCTCTCAATTTTTTTTGTATGCTGAAAGACATAAATTGTCCCCTATTTTGAGAATCACCCATATATATTCACATATACATATATATTTAATACTGGAGCCCGGTTAACCAAAAAATTACATTGGTTAACATAAATCTTGCTGATTTTGATCTAGTTGTTAACTCGCAATAATTTTAATACAGTGAAACCTCCAAATAAGGGACACCTCTATTTAAGGGACAAAACCTCCAGTCCCAGTCCCAAGGTATAGGACGTGTAATGTATTTACCTCTGAATAAGGGACACTCTATTTAAGGGACACTTGAAAATGAGATTAAAGGGACTGTTTTTTGAATTTTAGGTAATGAAGTAGTCTTTGATGAAAATGAAAATACAAATTTTTGTGAATTTATCAAACAGATGAACAGTCATGTTTATACAGAGGCGTACAATACAATTAACGGCCATTTATTTACCCAGAATTCTGATTTGACATTAATGCTTTTATTCGCATTGAAAGTAATGCTGAAAATTGTGAGGATGATTCTGAAATTGGAGAATGAAAGAAAATTGTGAAATAATGAACTATACAGATGCTTTTAGGCTGTTCTCAAATCCAAAAATGGCAACTTTTAAGAGATAAGTTTTAAATTTTTTTAATTCGGAAATGTCTGAAGCTAGCAGGTGTTGTTGTTCAGAAAATATGTAATCGAAAACTTTTTTTTTTCAAATGCAATAGATTTTACAGAAAATATTGACAAAATGGACGTTTTGATCCAAATTTCCATGCGAAAGAAGAATAAATACTCAAGAAAGGATAAAAAAGGTCTTTGTCACGTGATCAAAATCGCGTATAACTCAATAGATGATTTATTTATTAAAAAAATGAAAACGCAATTCAATTCCAAATTGCTTCCATATTGAAACCATAGTCAAGCGTTCCAATTTCATACTTTTCCGTTAAAAATGAATTTTTAACTTAAAAAAAATAAAAAAAAATAAAAAATAACTGAATTTTGTGTCAAAAGTTTTCCGCTTGCTGAGTAGGGCAGTGGAGATATTTGTTGTCCTAAAATGCGCAAAGCATTGGAATACATTTTTTTTTTGGGGGGGGGGGGGAAGATATTGAAGGTAATATAGAATTGTAAATATAGTAAATGAACACTTCAAAGATTTCTATAGGAAAATTGAAATTTGCGAAACAATCATTTTTGACAGATTACTTCAAGTAAAATTCTTTCAAATGTTTTTATACTTTTGTATGTACATAATATGCATAAAAAATACAAATCAATAATTCTACAAATAATTTAGTAATTAATTGAAAATTTTAAATAATTAATTCTCTTTTCTTTCTTTTGTCTGATTAACATAATTTATACACTTCACATACATTTAAATTCCTCCTTTGATGCTTTGTTATTTTTATATCCTTCTGAATTAAAAATAATGTAAAAAACTCCGAATAAGGGACACCTCTATTTAAGGGACAAAAGTTCCGGTCCCATAGGTGTCCCTTATTCGGAGGTTTCACTGTACTTTTATCTTGACTGGACACAGGAACTGGAGTCCTGTGAATTTTTTCCTAATAAAGACGAATTCTTCATATTTTTAAACAATTCGTTTGGATATAAAATGCTTTATTTGAAAACAAAACAAGCTGACAGGAACGATAAACATCAGTTATTATTATTATTAAAACATCAGTTAAATGATGGATCGATTGCGACATGGGGCTGCTTTTTGTTCAAAGATGTGGAGCCATTTGTATATGTTTTTAGCAAAATTTAATTCAAAGACACATGTACAAACTCTTTCTGGCCATCTCTCACTTGTTGATACAATTATTGCAGGGAAAAAAAAAAGAACGGCTATAACAGTGAGATAAAGTGCCTATCCACAAAACATCAGTTCCACAAGAAAAATATTGAAGTCTTGCAATGGGCGCTCAGAAATCCAGTTTTAAATCCCATCGATAACTTATGGTGAGATCTAGAAGGTTGAATTTATCAAAAAGGAAGGCATTTTTTCTCATCATCAGAACACAGGTTTATGATTAAGGATGAATAGCACAAACACAATCCCGAACAGTGCAAAAATGAATGATGTCGAGGAATGGTGGAATATTTGCAATCACTAAACTTCAGAGGTGGTTACATAATATATGAAATATTAGTTCCTTTGGCTACTATATTGAATTTATTTGCTGTCCTTATAGTTTTTACACAGGGAAAAATGGTGGGGTTTTTTTTACAATTACTCTATTTTCGTAATAAAATACTCACAGTTTAATTTTGTTGATTTTTTTATTAGCTTTTCAACTTGATACCTTTTATAAGGAAAAAAGATTTATTTGTTTTGAAATTTTCAAGAAAATCAACATTTTTTGCTGTTTTTATAGTTTTTACGTGCAAAGTAGTTATTAATGGGCGTAATCAAGAATTACTGCTTTTATATTTCACATTGATTTTAATATAAATTTATTAATAGTTTAAATAATTAAAAAAACTTTTTTGAATAGAGAAAGAAACCTGTAATATGTTTGGGTCAATTTAGTATAAAAATCAGATGACTTTCATGAAGATATAAATTAATGTTTTTGAAATGGGTTTAATTATATCATCCTCAAAATCATGCTCTTCCAGCTGTATCAAGATTTAAGATAATATGGATATACAATGACATTTCCTGGTCCATTTGGATCCAAGAAACTCAAATAAAATGTCAAAAATGGGCGTTATTAATTGAAAATTCAAAGTTTGTATAATTTTTTTAATGTAGATTACTTCTAAAGCATAATTTATACACAATAATAATTAATAAACATTATGCTCAGTCTGATTCCTAGAGTTTATGATTATTTTTGGTGTAATTTGTTCAGAATAACCCCTTTCATTCCACTTATCACCATTGATGCTCTGGAAATTGGTAACTGAAAACTAAGATTTTTTTTTTTTTTTTTGCTATGTGTGAAATAGAGTTTTTGCAATGCTGCAAAAAGTTCAATTTTCTTTAAAAATTACATATTTTTTTAACTTAATAAGAATTGTTTATCAGTCAGTTAAATAGGAGATAAATTTAACTTTTGTTACAATCTGACAGTAATTACTTTTGCGAGTCAGATATTTTGTAGCAAGAGGTATTTTGTTCTAGCCTTAAATCATGACTTTATCTATATACAAAATGCTAAATTTATGTTTCACTATAACAAAATTTGGTACAGCGCAATTTATGCTGCGGTGGCGTTCGCAGCATAAATTGCCCTGATGTGCCAATAAAGAGCAATCTCGTTGTTTGCACGTGCACACAGTTATCGTTTGGATTTCTTGTTGCCTTGTTGTTTGCTGGTTTTTGATGCCTGTTTTGCTCAAAAACAGATCAAGATGCAATTTTATTTTTTTCAGGAGCAATAATACAGAAGTTAAACTCTATATTGGGCCATTTTCCACCGATATCTGACTAACTGCTTTTTTTTTTAAATAATGTGTTTTGAATTTTGAAAGTGTTTTATTTTATGATTTGTCACAAAAATTTTAGGTGTAGATTGGCGATACTTAAAAACCATCAAATGTTGCGCACACAGTTATCGTTTGGATTTCTTGTTACCTTGTTGTTTGCTGGTTTTTGATGCCTGTTTTGCACAAAAACAGATCAACATGCATTTTTTTTTTTCAGAAGCTATAATACAGGAGTTAAACTCTATATCGGGCCATTTTCCATCGAAATCCGACTAACTGCTTTGTTTTTAAATAATGTGTTTTGAATTTTGAAAGTGTTTTATTTTATGATTTGTCGCAAAAATTTTAGGTGTAGATTGGCGATACTTAAAAACCATCAAATCTGTAGCTGCGGTGGCATTAATACGTAAGTACCCAAAATTTATACAAAAAGAAATGGTCTAATAAAGATTAACTTTACTACACTAAAATAATTTACAGAACACTCTTCCCATGATTTGCAAAATTCTTATGATAATTTAGGGGTGATTGTGTTCAGGTTATATACCTGAATTCAGGTATTTTGTAAATTTACAGTACCAAAATTCCAATTTTTATGATAGTTCAAATCTTAAAATAAAATATCAATTTCATATGATTGCTAAACATAATTAAAATTTATATATTATGTAATTTGGCCTTCCTGTTATAGATATGTTGTCTTTCCCCCCTTGTTCCCATACAGAAACATTTCCTCGCTAAAATTTCAGGTATTTTTTCATGAGCCCACAATCAGCCCTGATAATTAGAGTTCAAGGGAAATATTTAAATTTCGATAATTAAGAGAAATGTACGAATTTTATTCCTCGAAGTTGCAGGATTTTGTGTCTAGCGTATTTTATTATTATTTAAAAAACCTATTACAATTTTTCAATATAATCATCATTTTATTTAATAATAGATCTTTCCATGATTAAATTTAACATTTTTAAATTTGAAATACATACTAGAATTTCCATATAGTTATTTAACCATGGAAAGTTTGTCATTAAATGGAGCGAATATTACTAACAGAAAATTATGTTGTAGATTTTGTGAATTAAAAAAAAAAAAAATCACTCACTGTTTCATTCCAAAGCTTGCAGAGTCCAAAAGTGTCAACAGGTTTAGATTCCTCGTTATCAAAGATCATGTTTTCAAATCAACAACAAAATGTTTTTTACCATCTGATATTTTTGTCTTTCTTTTCTCAAATTATTTTCATAAAGCATGGTTTTAATTATAGGTGCATTCAAGGTCCGAGTTTAAAGGGGGAGGAAGAAACAAGGTATCAAGACCTAAAGTATTGATAATTTGTAAATTATTTGGTGAAATTCTAACCCAGGGTGCCATGGCTATTAAAATTTTTCTTGAGTGCATTTTTTCTCTCTTGATGATTACTTTGGTTTCTTATTCTAAAATTGTTTCGATCTATTTTAATTTTTTTTGTTGTGGGAGAAAAAAAAACTTCTCTTGTGCTGCTTGTCTGTTGTTTGAGGATTATTCGCTTAATGAATTCTCAAAAATTAGAGCACTAGTCAGAATACGTATGTTCAACAAGAGAAAGAATATTTGAGCAGCTTAAGAATTTAGGCGTGCAAAGTTTTCTTGAGACAATGGTGCACCGGCTGGTGTGCCAGTCTGAGCCTGCCCGTGACCTCCCTTTTGGATCTGCCGTTGACACGTACATACATCCTTTTTTTGTACATTCACAATCATTTTACTTTCTCATTTAATAACTACCATGTAAGAGAAAATAAACAGTCAAGTGCAAGTATTACTCACACTCAGAGAGTTCTGTACAATAAACATATATATTATTAACCCTTGGGGACAAGCAACTGATATATGTGGTATTTAAAATTCTCAGAATCCTTCATTATTCTCACCAGTTATTTTTTATTGTAAAGTTTACCTTAATTAAATGGAATATTATCACTATTTATGTACAGAAAATTTCTGTTTTGAAATATCGGTGGTTAAAGATTAAAAATTAAACATTGTGAAGGATCTAACTGTATTATTAAAAGAAAATCGTTGCTGAAAGAATAATAAGACTTTGTAAAAAACTATAGAAAGTAGGATTCGTTATCGCTGTATGTACTAGAAAAGTGTGATTGGATAAACCATAAAAATTCAAAGCGATATGAAGCCAAATATTGCTATTCTGTATAACTCTTTTATTTTTTTTATCTTATCTTTATATATGTATAAGGAATTTAACTCTGTACTGAGAATAAAAGGTACTGCATATTTAAACTTCATTTCACATTTCATTAAAGTAAATTAAACTTAATAATAACCTTTTCTTTAAGTACTTTTATGTTAACTGAGAGCAGATCATTTCAATAGTATTTTTTACCTCGCCAATGCAGTGTTTATTTTTTGTGATGTAGATAAAAATAATGCTTTAATATTGAAATAAAATGCCTTGGTTTGCCTTATTATTTTCTGTTTTTCTTCCTCTTTATTTGAATGAAATAATAAAAGATTTATATTTTAAATGAGATGAATGCAATATAATGATTATGGCAAGAACATTGTTTGTCAATATATAAACTGTGGCTAACTAATAAAAAAATGTAGTTTTTCTCAAGGAACTGTTCTAATATTAATAAAATACAGTAAAAAATTATAAGTAGGAACTCCTAAGGATTTTTTAAAAGGTCTGCTTTATTAATTTTATTATGTATAATGTTATGGTTATGATATTCTTTTTATTGGGACTGTGATATTCCTTCTTGATCATTGATGCAGGATTTTTTGAGACAGCCCTATCATTACATCAGAAGTTTCATGGCTTTGGTCAAAGAAATACTATATAATTATATTTGCTGAGTGAAATCTGTCAAAATTTTTTAGTGTTTAAACTGTACCATCAAATTTATTTTAAGAAAAATATCTACAGCACAGATTCAATTTGTTCAGGCTAATATTAAAAGAATGCTGAATTCTTTAGAATAGTGATAAATGCTATAGAGGGAATTCTAAAATGCTTGCATTTTATTGACATGAATATTAAAATATGAATATGTTGAATTTCTCAATATCATTGATCTTACTCTAGCATTTGGTTTATTTTCAAATTTAATAAATACTAATTCAGAAATATAAAGAAATAACAAAAATTTTAAATATAATAATGCGGAAAAAAAATTCAATAGAAAAGCGAAATTAAAAAGGAAGTAAAATTCATAAATAAGTTGTGATGACATCTACAATGAATCCTTCATGCTTTTGTTAATATAAGAAAAAGCGTTCTGATTCGGCATTACAGCCTAGTATATTAAAATACAATTTTATCTTTTAAAAAAGGAGCGTTTTAGTTCGAATTACAGCCTGGTATATTAAAATACGATTTTATATAAATAATATTTATATATAAAGAGATGAATATACAATAAGCGTTAAAAGTGAAACATTAAATAAATATGCAATTTTCCGCTCGCAATATGTCAATCAATCGTTATATTTTTTGTAATTATAAATTTTCTTTACTCCAAAGTAAATAAGTTGAGTAATAAAACAATTTTTTTATTACAGCTGCTTATGAAACTTTTTTATCTACTATATATTTTTTAAATATTGATAATCATAATTTTTCACGTTGATTTAATTGTTATTCTGAAATACATTATAGTATGTGATGTTTCATGTAACTTGTGTGTTTACATCTATAATATGTCAACAAAAATATACGAGGTTGCCAGAAAATCGCCAAGAAAAACGCCAAATCTCCCGCTTCATTAGAGGTGATGACGTCACTTTTGTAGAGAAACATAAAAATCACGTGACTGCTGCCATTCGTTGGAATCCCTTCTACGTTATTTGTGTTTTTTTTTTATCTTTCTTCTCCAGCCGAATGTCGCTCGACATCACCGAGTCTCTCGTAATAAGTTAAATGCAGTTGGTTTGAAAACATCTCCACTTTCCTCTCTGGCTTCAAGTTCTTTTTCAAGGCCACTGAAGTCAGCCTACACTGGAGGAAAACATTTACATTTTACATGCTTTGAGGTAAACGCTACAGCTATTCGCCGGCATAACCTCCAATGATCACAAGAAACCACATAGAACACTTTATTACAGAATATCCGGTACATCCATTATCACAGGGACAACACAAGACACCCATGCCGCTAGCTGGACTCGAACCAGGGTCCAGCGGTGTGGGAGGAGCTGACGCTACCAACCAAGCCGCTGGCTCGGCCTGGAGGAAAATAACAGCAATAACAAAAAACAGAGTTACAGTTAATAAACAGTTAACACAGTTTAAACAGTTAACAGTTAATACAGTTAATAGTATATTATAAATTACAGTTGACTTTTGTTAATTCGAAATTGGATAAATCGAATCTTCGCTTAATTCGCTCTAAAAAGAAAGTCTCGAAATTTTCAATTACAGAATAATGCTAAAAAAATTCATTTATTCGAACTCATTTTCTCTTGACTTCGTTTAATTTAAACTAATGAGAATTCCCAAACCTTTTATGACCCAAAATGACCCAGTAATCGAAATTTCTCAAACTGAGACCTAGCCCAATAGTTTTCTCGTGCAAAAAAAATGTTGTATACAAAATTTCGTTAAAATCGATCCACCTGTTCTTTAGCTATAGCTTGACCATGACCCATTATGACCCATTATGACCCATGACCCATTACATATTACCTAACCCAATGGTCTTCTTGTAATCCAAAACGATAAAATATAAAATTTTAGCCGTTTTTTTTAAAAAAATGGCTTGACCCACAATGACCCAAAAATGACCCACTAATCAAAATTTTTCGAATATGTGACCCAGCTCAATTGTTTTCTCGTGCCAAAAAACGATTTGATACAAAATTTTCTTAAAATCGATCCAGCCGTTCTCTAGATATAAATAGCTTGATCCTGACCCATTATGACCCAAAATGACCCAATAATCGAATTTTCTCGAACATGTGACCTAGCCCAATGGTCTTCTCGTGCCCGAAAATGGTAAAATCCAAATTTTTGCGAAAATCGTTAGAGCCGATTTTGAGATAAAATTTACACACACAGACATACACACACAATTTTTGCTCGCATTATAGTATAAGATTTATAGGTCTTAAAATCCCTATTATATAATTAATGAAAAATTAAAATTATTTTTTAAGCAATAAAACCTAAATAAAACTGTGCACACCTTTTAACTGCTGTTTATTACTTTCTAATTAAAAAAACCTGTTACAAAAGTTTACTTTTGCTTGCGATTACATGTTCTTTGTTTTTCAACGTGACGTTATTGGTCATTATAGAGTTCCGGGCAGGGATGGAGATTGCACTTTTTAATAATTAATAGCATAAAATCTTCCGGGACATAGAAATTTGAATGCTCTGGGAAAGTTTACTTTTGCTTGCGATTACATGTTCTTTGTTTTTCAACGTGACGTTATTGGTCATTATAGAGTTCCGGGCAGGGATGGAGATTGCGCTTTTTAATAATTAATAGCATAAAATCTTCCGGGACATAGAAATTTGAATGCTCTGGGAGATGGCCCTCACAGGAAATGGCCCTCTACATTTTTTATGATCACGAAATTTGTGAAAATTGCCCTGATAAATTAAAAGGTTTTATCCTTTTCTTTTTTTCTCTTTAAAAATACTTTTTCGTCCTTTATCGCCGAAAATAGTGTCCGCTATTTGGAATGTCCGTTATTCAGAGGTTAAACATACAAAAATTTAGGTTTGGGGAGTGGGGATTGGAAAACTGTTCGTTAAATAGAGGTGTCCGCTATTTGGGAGTGTCCGTTATGGAGGTTTTACTGTGTAATATATTATAATATTATAAGTATAATTATGTACATTGATATATTCGGGCTTGGGTCGGCTTGGAATCAAAATCGTCGGGCTCGGGCAACTAAAAGTCAGTCCGATTTCATCTCTTGTGTGTTTATGAATGGATGGAGTTTTAGGGGTAGACGTGACCGGGACGCCAATCCCACTCACATTAGTTTACTATAACATTTTAGACTCATTCATTAATAGTAATTTAATTTTATCCAAATGTTTGTATAGACTTTAATACGTGAGTTTGATAAAATTGGGCAAGAACTTCACATAAGTTCGAAGTGTTTCTGTGCTTTCCGAAAAATGGTACTTTTCAACTAAAAACCACATTCCCTCCTAAAGTACTAGATCGATTTCAGTAACAAAATTTTAGGTCGTAGAGTGTAAATATAAAGTCCACTGTAGCAGATGGTTTATAAAAATTAATTAGTTTTAGAAAAAACAAGTAAGAAAAATTACGCGTTAAGCATACATTATGAAGCACTTTCTAACACTTCATGAAATCTTTGACAAAATTTGCTTAATTAAGGAAATAAGGGTATATAGCCAAATATGTATTTCAATGCTTTTGAACAGCCCTGTATTTGATCTGTCTGTTGATATACATATTGTAAAATGGGAAAATTTAGTTTAGCAAGAAAAAAGCTTCAAATTTCACTTTTCAGCAATTTGTGCTAATAAATGGGAAACATACTTGAAAACTTTTGTTCAGCCCTGTAGTTTACCTTGTACTTTTATTACACGTCAGTGAGAAGCTAAAATTCATTTTAAACTAAATCATTCTTAAAACAACTAAAATCACATTGTTATAAATTATCATTCATAGGTGTCCATGTACACAATTCTTTGCGTGGATCTGTACATCATTTTATCTATAGTCTGCAAACATTTCTTTGTAAATTGAATGCATTTCTGTGTAAAAATGTATACCTTATTTAAGAACCACCTTTAAGTAATTTATGCTCAAACACAGTAACGTTGGCGATATCTTTTGGGTAGCCTTGTAAATGCGTATATCATAATTAAAATTTATTACATCCATCCATCGGCCATCATCGGAAACATATACAGTCCGTCAGAAGGAATATACTATTTGAAATCGTTTGTGTGTCCCTGTAAATACAATGTGTCCCTGTAAATACTTATGAAAGATATTATAGTATAGTTTATATTAAGCCTCAGTGACATATATCGATTTTGTTATACAAGAAACAATAAATATATTTTTAAAAAATGTCGCACACTATTCCCCCACTTTACCATTATCCAATGGAATTCTTTTGTGTGACCCTGTAAATGAATAATAGCTATATTTTCACCGCATATTTTATAGAATGCATATTTTAGTGCACCTCTTAAATGCATGTAAAATTTAATATGTTTAACAGAGTGTAACATCTTTAAAATGTCTTTGAAACGATATTTCCCCATAGACCATAATGTAATGGAAAATTTTTGACTCTCCCTGTAAATAAATCATGGAAGAAACTTCCTTTTCAATAAGGCTCGCGCTAAGGTAAACGTCAATAACATACAAAAATTTCAGGGCAATTCGAGTATATTTACAGGAGTTAGAGCGCAGAGAGATGGACAGCCAAACCGAATGCATAAGCCTTTTTCAAACTTTTGGAAAGTGTTATAAACGTTAAAATTCATTTGAAGCGATTTTTCCCCATAGGCCGTAATGTAATGGAAAAAAAAGACTGTCCCTGTAAATAAATTAATCATGGTAGAAATTTCATTTACCACAGGTTCGTGGTAGGGCATATCTAAATAACGTCCAAAAATTTCATGGCAATCCGAGTATATTTACGAGAGTTAGAGAGCGGACAGACGGCCAGAAGGCGAGACGGACAGGAGGCCAGACAAACCGAATGCATAAGCACTTTTCAACTTTGTTGGAAAGTGCTAATAATAAAAAAAAGGAAAAATTCTAAAAAGTGGAAAGTTTCCGAAAATTGCCATTGCTCTAAAATAAAAAGTTTCAGTCACAAAAAAGAAGAAGAAGAAAAACAAGTAAGAAAAATCATGCGTTAAGCATAGGTTATGAAACACTTTCCAACACTTCATGAGATGTTTAACAAAACTTCGTTAAATAGGGAAATAAGTGCATATAGCCAAATATATCTTCCAATACTTTTGAATAGCCCTGTATTTGATCTGTCAGTTGATATACATATTTTAAAATGGAAAAATTTGTTTTAGCAAGAAAAAAGCTTTTTTTTAGAGCAATTTGTACTAATAAATGGGAAACACACCTGAAAACTTTTGTTCATCCCTGTAGTTTACCTTGTACCTTTATTACACGTCAGCAACAAGCTAAAATTTATTTTAAACTAAAACATTCTTAAAACAACTGAAATCACATTGTTTTAACACTAGAGCGTCCGAGAATTTTGCCATCCTAAAACAGCTGCCGGTGTCATTTCGACACCACAAATTAAATTATGCAAAATGGTTGCTACAAAGTATAATTTTGCACTATATTTGATCATTATACTTTAATTAGCTTATATTGTTACATTTTTACAAAAAAAAAAAAAAAAAAAAAAAGAAAGAAAAACCCGACAATTTTTTTTGTGAAAGATGTATTAAATAAAGTGAAATTAACATTTAAAGAAAGGGAAACAATAATATTTAAAAAAATTAAATTGTTATTTTTCTTCACATTATAATTTTTATGGATATGTAGATATTATATAAACAATGTAATATCATATACATACCTTATTTACAATTTTTACAGTAATTGTCTGAGCGAAGCGAAGTCTTATACTGAGAGTACGTAACGATATTAAAAGTCAAAAAAATTCTTTCGTCAAACAAATCTCAAAAAGTACTTGTCGGATTTTGATTCTGTTTGTACCAGTAGGTACCTATGAAGGTAGTCTGGTGAATGCACCATCTACGAAAAATTAGTTCCAAATAGTTTAAAAGTTATATTTAAAAAACTGATAAAAAAGCGCAATTTATTTGCATACGTCACAGAAACTTGGTGTGCGTCATTTTTCACCGACTGGATATTTTCATAGACAGCCGAACCAGAACACATGGAGTAAATAGTAATTGTCTGAGCGAAGCGAAGTCTTATACACATAGTTCGTAACGATATTAAAAGTAAAAAATATTCTTCCGTCAAGGAAATCTCAAAAAATACTTGACGGATTTTGATTCTGGTTGTACCAGAAGGTACCTATGAAAGTAACCTACTGAATGCTCTTACTACGAAAAATAAGTTCAAAATAGTTTTAAAATTATATTGATAAAATTATATATATAAAATTACTGATAAAAACACACAATTTGGCTACATACGTGACGAAAATTTAATGTGCGTCATTTTCACGAGCTGGATGTTTTAATTAGATTTCCAAATTGAAGCACATGGAGCAAAGAAAATGTGCAAACAATTTTCATTTACGTGCAACAAAACATATTAAAACTTAAACAAGTAAGAAAAATCATGCGTTAAGCATAGATTATGAAGCACTTTCCAACACTTAATGAAATCTTTAACAAAACTTTGTTACCGAATTCTTTGCGTGGCCCTGTATATCCCTTTATCTATATTCTGCAAACATTTTTCAGTAAATTGAATGCAGCTCAGCGTAAAAATGCATAGCTTATTTAAGAACCACGTTTAAATAATTTACGCTCATATTCAGTAACGTTGGTTAGCTCCTTTGGGTAGCCCTGTATATCAACTATAACATTTAGTTGATACACACCATATAATGTGCATATATTTAACGAAATATAAACGCGAATATCATAATTAAAATGATTTCATCCCTCCATCAGCCATCATCAGACACATATACGGTACTTCGGAAAGAATATACTATTTGAAATCTTTTGTATGGCCCTGTAAATGCTATGTACTTCATATTATGCAAGACAGTAGCGTATAATTTATATTAAGCTTCAGTGACATATATCAATTTTATTATACATGAAAAAGCTTAAAATATTTAAAATATGTCACACAATTCCCCCTTTTACCATTATCTAATGGAATTCTTTTGTGTGGCTCTGTAAATGAATAATAGCTACATTTTCACCTTATATTTTATAGAATGCATATTTTAATATGTTTGACAGGGTATAACATTTTTAAAATTCCTTTGAAACGATTTTTTCGCATAGGCCGTAATGTAATGGAAAACTTTTGATTCGCCCTGTAGATAAACTAATCATAATAGAAACTTCATTTGCAATAGGGTTCGTGCTAGGGTAAACGTCAATAACGTCCCTAAAATTTCATGGCAATCCGATTATATTAACGATTTTTCCTCATAGGCCGTAATGTAATGGGAAACTTTTGATTCTCTCTGTAGATAAACTAATCATGGTAGATACTTCATTTTCAGTAGGGTTCGTGCTAGTTTAAACCTCAATAACGTCCTAAAATTTCATGGCAATCCGAGTATATTAACGATTTTTCCCCATAGGCCGTAATGTAATTAGAAACTTTTGATTCGCCCTGTAGACAAACTAATCATGGTAGAAACTTCATTTTCAATAGGACTTGTGCTAGGGTAAACGTCAATAACGTCCTAAAATTTCATGGCAATCCGAGTATATTAACGATTTTTCCCCATAGGCCGTAATGTAATGGGAAACTTTTGATTCTCTCTGTAGATAAACTAATCATGGTAGATACTTCATTTTCAATAGGGTTCGTGCTAGGGTAAACCTCAATAACTTATAAAAATTTCATAGCAATCCGAGTATATTTACGGGAGTTAGAGCGCGGACAGACGGACAGACGGACAGACGGACAGACGGACAGACAAACCGAATGCATAAGCACTTTTCAACTTTGTTGGAAAGTGCTAAAAACAATCTGAAAAAAAATCTTTTTTTTTCGTTAATTGAAAATAGAGGCCATAATTCTTAAATGCAATACTTTTTATAATTGCGTTTTATAATCGGCATTAGCATCTTTTATATTTCGCGCGTGCTAATTGGAAACAATTCTTTTGTGTTTAAATAAAATACGAGTTTAAGTTGGATTAAAAGCGTTTTAACATCTTGAGGGGCGCCATTTGCAGTCTGCAAACGGTTAATTTTAATACTTAAATTGCTAACTGGTACCAGTAATTTTTTAGTACAATTTTGATCTCATAATATGCGTGACGAAACGGTTTAGATTATTTTCAATTAAATTTATTCGTAAATATCGGTGGGAATTAATTATTTGATCATTTTTGAAGCAGAAATGCCTTGCCCCTGAAAGGTTTAAGCAATGTATCGTATTTAATGCGATTGAATGAGACATTCCCGATCATCCATTACTGGCATTTAATCTTATATTTTGGCGATACTTTTTTGGTCGTCAGTATAATCAAGTACTACCAAAAAAAAGAAACAATAGTTGAAGCAATAAATAAAAGTTATAAATAATAAACATAATAAAAAATATACATAAAACAATAAATCGAAAATATTAACACTTACAGCAATATTCAAAATCAAAGTTTTCACCAATTTGGTGACAGAATAAATCGCGCCAACTTGGTACGTATATGACATCTACGCCATATTTATGTGTAAAAATAAGTATAAACGTTCATCAGATATGAAATCCGACGTTCTAAAGTCCAAATTGGACCAAGATTTATAAAAATGCCGAAGTGAAGATATTAAAGGAAACGTACCATGAAAACGGGACGGAAATATCATATACGTATTTGGGGTACTACTTGGTTTGCCGTCGACCAAAAAAATATCGCCAAATTATAAGATTAAATTCCAACAATAGATGACCTTGAATGTCCCATACAATTAAATTAATCTAGATACACGTGTTTAAAACATCATAAAGTGATTTTTATTTCAACTTTTTATGAATGTTTTACTAATTTAATTGTTCTTCTGTTGTTTAAACTAAAAATTTAGTCAACATGTATAAGTTGGCTATTAGTTTGGCGATTTGTATCATTTGGAGAAATTGGTCGACGGGATAACTAAGTAGTACCGTATTTAGTTTGTCGCAAATTTGGCGAAAATCATTTTTTAATTATTTTCTATTATATTAAAAAGGAAGTAACAATAAATAAAAACACGATTAAATACAGATTAATTTAATATATGAAAAAAAAAACAATTGCCGGGTTACCATGTCATGCAAAATAACGATAGTTCGATGCCAATTATGTGGAAGAGTTCCAAATCCTGTTCTGGCATTTTTGGTGAAATTTTATTATTTTTTTTTTATTTTATTTTATATTATTTATTTTATTTTATTTTTTTGCATTAAATGCACCGGTTCCTTTTTTTATTTTCGAACAAAGTTGAAAAGTGTTTATGTATTCGGTTTGTCTGTCCGTCTGTCCACACTCTAACATCCGTAAATATACTCGGATTTTTTATGCAATTGGTAAACCTTATTTAGGGTCCCCTAGTCATGTTTGGTATTATATATGAAGTATGTAAGATTAATAGTTTATTTACAGGGACACCCAAAAGTTTTCCATTACATAATGGTCTATAAGAAAAATCGATTCAGAGTATTTTTATGAAACTACACTATTCCAAAGTATTGAAACTTATATAAATCGATGAATTTTATTACGATTGCGTTTGAACAAGACATTCATATAATTTTTAATCCGTTTACAGGGACACTCAAAAGAAATCGGTTACAAAACTGTCTTTGAGCAATAATTGCTGGTCATGTGTTTTCAATTTCGGCATGTGCTTTGAAATTTATCTGTTTTTAGGTGTAGTCGTAGTTATATAAATACGTAGTACCTGTAGTCGTCGTCTGAACCGTCCGTATCTCTGTCCGCATAGAATAGCACGAAAACTATCGAATCGAATCGTTTTAAATCCTTATATATATTATAAATGTGAAAGTGTGTCCGAAAAATTGGAATGAACTTGGCTTCAAATCGGAAGGATTAATGTCTTTGAATCTTTGCATATGTATAGATTATAGGAGTGGGATGAACATAGGCTAATTTTTATTTATTTTATTCATATATTTTCCTTAATAATTCAAAATTTAATTATTTTTCATACAAAATCAATAGACATTTTTCAGATAAAATTTAACCATTTTCCTTTCCTGTTGCCAAGAAAATAAAAAATTGGAATAATAATTTTTCAGCGGCAATGAATTTTAACAAAAAACTTCCACGCGAAAAACTATAATAAAATAATTTAAAAGAAAATAAATATGACGTCATGTTTGAAATAAAAATAAAAGGTGTATTTTTTTATAATATATTTAACAAGGATATTTGTTTAGTTAATGGGAATTTTTGTGTGAAATATGGCGACATAAATTAAAAGTAAAAAGAATGAAAAAGAATAATATTTTTAATAAAATGGTTCGCTTATGAAAATATGATGTCATAGTTGAAATAAAACAGGTTTTTTATAGCAGTCGTTAAAAATACAAGGGGTATGAATATCAGCAGCTAATGGAGCGAGATAAATAAATATCGAATTAATAGCGAGATAAATAAATATCGTATTTAAAATGAATCAGAAATATTTTTTACTTATATTAATTAATAAGTTACATACAAATGAATATTTTTATTCAAAACTCATAATTATCAATGGAAGAAATTTTTTGTGGAGAAAAAGCGGAAAATAAAACTACTGGTTAATATATTTTTGGCCCGATTTTTTAACACTTTCGAATAAAGTTGAAAAGTTATTATGCTTTCGGTTTGTCTGTCTGTCTGGTCGATTTCTAACTTTAGTAAATATACTCCGATTTCCATGAAGGTTTTGGACGTTCTTAACGTTTACCTAGCACGAATACCTATTGAAAATAAAGTTTCTACCATGATTAGTTTATTTACAGGGATTGTCAGAAAATTTCCTTACATTACGGCATTATGGGAAAAATCGTTTTAATTAAATTTAACAATGTTACACCCTGTGAAACATATTTAAATTTATATGCATTTACAAAGTGCACTAAAATATGCATTTTGTAAAATATGTAGTAAAAAGGACACTTATTATTCATTTACAGGGTTACACAGAAGAATTCCATTGCATAAGAATAAAGGGAGGAACAGTTTCCGACATATTTTAATTATGGTAAACGATTTCATGTATAATAAAATTGATATACGTTGTTGAGGCTTAATGGGAGTTATTTCATGCATAATACGAAGTGCATAGCATTTACAGGGACACACAAAAGATTTCAAATATTATATATTCTATTCGAAGTACTGTATATGATGGATGATGAATGTTGCATGGATGAAATGCATTTTGAATTATGATATGTGCTTTTAAGTTTCGCTAAATGTATGCATATTAAATGGAGAGTATAAATGGTAATAGTATAAATAGTTAAATTTAGATATACAGGGTTACACAAAAGATCTCGGAAAGGTTACTGAATATGAGCGTAATTTACTTAAAGGTGGTTTTTAAATAAAATATGCATTTTTATTTTGAACTGCATTTAGTAAACTAAGAAATGTTTGTAGTATATATATATAATGATATACAGGGTCCCGCAAAGAACTGGATACAAAGGTTGTCTTCGAATGATAATTTCTGAAAATGTAATTTAGGTAGTAATAAGAAATATTTTTGTTTGAACTAAGTTTTAGAAAGATACTTTTGTGTATTAAAGGCACTTGGAAAACTACAGGGCTGAACAAAGAATTCAAGAATGTTTCTATTTATTAGTATTAATCGCTGAAAGGAAAATTTTAACCAGCAAACAAATTAGCAAATAGGGATTATCAGAAGTTTTTTACCATAAATTCGCGATAAAAAGTTAATTGCACATGCTTTTCATCATCGAAATTTTTTGCTTGATTGATCAATTATTTCTTCTTTAAATGCTATGTGAACGAAGTCACGGGTAACTGCTAGTTTTAAATATATATTTGTTTCTGAATTTATTTGAGTTATTTTGAATTTTAGTAAAATTGGATAAATAGTTCGAATACAGAGACAGTCAAAAATATTCTGTTACATTATGGCCATGGGATGAAATTATTCCAAGAACACTTTAATGATGTTACGCGCCCATCAAAACCTAATGAATTTGATATGCATTTATGAGGAGCATTAGAATATATATTTTGTAGAGCATGCCGTGCAAAGAATATTTATTATTCATTTGCAGGACACCACAAAAGAATTTTAATAACAAAAAGGTACGGGAGAAGGGACATTAATTTTTCAACTTTACTAATCTAGGGAATTTATCATTTTCTCAATTGTCACTAGCAAGCTTTTTAAATAATTACTTTTTGGGGTAAAACTCGAGTTCATGTTGGCGTATTTGAGCGAGCATGTCTAGCGTAAATGTATGCACAGATTTATTAGTCATTTGTGGTGACATTTTAACAGCTCAAAGCTTATGGAGACGAGATATTCAGATCTCGTTCATATTCCTTTTATTTAATGTATGCTACAGTGAAATACTGCTTAACTTCATGAGAACAAGTTTGAAAATAAAGAAAAACAGTGTATGTAGTGGCCAGCAGCACAATCCATTTAAATCCGATTGAGCATATCTGGGACACACTCGAACGACGTAATGCATTTCTTTGTTGGCATCTTCGGGATTTTTATATGTCATTTTTTAAATAGAGAATTCCCTAAATTCCCATCGAGAACCTCATCGTATCCATAGAAAACAGATGTAGGTATTATATTATCAACTATTCTGTATTACTTATCTACACACCATGTAAACAAATTCTCTCATTCTACTCAACCAGCATGATTTATGCAATTTTTTACTGTTTATATCTTTTACTTAATTTCAAAGAGTCCAAATTCCGATTCAAGATATTTTTGTGCTTTATCATTTGCATTGCTTTTAATGCATTAGTTACTTTCAATTTTATACCTATGCATGGCTAATTTGCATAGTTTGCTTTCCCATTTTTCAACCGTGTATAGGAATTTTTACATAATATTTTGCATTTCTACCATTTACTTTTCTCATTTTTGACATTTAAATTTGTGGCACTATATAATCAATTAAAAATAACGGTACTTCTAGGTATACCGTCGCCCAATTTCGCCAAATTATACAAATCGCCAAACTATACATGTTGACATAATTTTTATTTTAAATAACAAAAAAACAAATAATTAGAAGACTATTAATAAAAATATTAATAAAAAGTCGAAATAAAAATCACTTAATAACGTTTTAAACACGTGAATCGCATTTAATGTCATTGAATGTGACATTCACGATCATCCATTATTGGCATTTAATCTTATAGTTTGGCGATAATTTTTTTGTCGACGGGATAACCTAGAAGTACCAAAATAACATATCATTTTTATTAACTTTTTGGAACATATACTTTCTATTTGGAAAATATTTGGTAGAGAATTGGGAAATCTGAATGTTTTTGCCAGAATGACAAATAAATAAATAAATAAATAAAAAAAAAAATAAAAAAATAAAAACTAACAAAAAATTAATAACTCAATAACAAATTGTGGTACAGGTTTAAAAAAAGTTGCATTTAAAGGTAATTTTTTTTTCTTTATCCGACGGTGTGCAATGTTTAGAAATTTAAAAATTTACAGTACCGAAAATTGTTAAGGTGAAATTTCATTTAATATTTGTTTATGATTGGCTCAGGAATATTAACGTATATCTAAATGTCCAGGCATATTAATATAACTCTGTTATTTCGTAAACTACGTTTTGATAATTTAAAAAATGTTATTATTGGTTTCTTTAAATATAGAAATCATTTATAAGCCTAAAGTTATAGTCTTTGATTAATAGCGAATATTATTTTCCAAATAGTCGTTGTAATTTCTAAAGTTACATTTTTTTTAATGTGGTATTTTTTCGCTCTTTTTTTTATACTTTTTGCAAATTATTATAAAATGTATGTTCTCAGCAATATCGCTCAGACTAATCCCTCTGAAGGAAATCCTAGTAGGCGACTTTTTCAGTGCACTTTCCACATACCATCTTCAAGCAAGAAGAGCGTTTTCTGTTAGTGGCATTACCTTTACACATTTTGATTTCACATTTTTTACGCTTATGGTTTAATTCTGGCACATAATTTTGAATAGCAGCACATTTTTTAACCTTTACATAATTTGAGAGCAATTCATTTGCTAACTGTTGAATATAACATTTCATTGAAATCTGCTTGCCTGACACTGATTTGTAAACAATCCAAGCATTTATAGCCGCAAAGTCTAAAATGTTGTAAAATGTATGTACCGGCCATCTCCTTGATCCGGATTTTACGGAATATTTTCTAGCCATCTGATCAAAAATGTACACTCCACATTTGGTTTAATTATAGACTGTTACAGTTTCTGATGTTTTCTTTTCATTACTTCCAATTGTAACGCTCGAATGAAGTGTGCTGAGTACTATAACATTCTTCTGTTTTTTTCCTTGATATACAGTAAATAGGGTACCGGTGCTTTCGTGTTTATATATATTCGTGGAATAAAGATTGTATTTTTTATTTTTCAAGCAATCTGGAATTTCTCTTCGAGCTCGATTCATAGTTCCTACTAGACTTGTTTTATATTTTATCAGTTCTTTTGCCAATTCCAGTGGAGTAAAAAAGTTATCCACTGTCACATTATGATCTTTATTTTTATAAGGTTCCATTAGTTTTAGAACTACGGATTCGGCTAATCATTTACCGTCAGGTCGAGATTCATTTTCCCCCAAATAAGGCAATGTATTCAACATATATTTTGTTTCTAAATCAACAGCAAATTAGTATTTCGGCCCATATTTGTCTGGTTTTGAAGCCATAAGTTGGGTAAATGGGCATCTTGTTTTACTCGGAAATAATTGTTCGTGAATTGTTATGTTATCTCCAGGTTTGTAGCTTCGAATACAATTTTCTGTAAAACTGTCCCAAACTTCAGAAATCATAGCGAATTTATTTACAGTGAAACTCGTTTAAGATACGAATCAAGGGACCGAGAGCATTTCGTATCTTAAGCGGGATCGTATCTTATCCGGATTTCATAGATTCTCGAATGATAATGCATATAAAAACAGTGCATATTGTTATTAATGCATTTTAGCCATTTATAACTCTTATTGTACCTATTTCTAACAAATTTTAAATATTCTAGAAAATTTGAGTTTAAGATACTGAACAAAAGGATAATTTTATTTTCTCCAAAATTTTATTCAATATCTGTTTGTACAGTAAAAAAAATAAAATGCTTTTATGTAGTACTTTCTGCCAAATTATAAATATAAAAGACAATAAAATGAAAAATTTGTTAATCTTTAGAAAAAAAATAACTAAAATACATTACATTTAAAGGGGAAGAATATTAAATTTTCATAAATTTTTTTTGACAGACAAGCTAAATGTATGCAAGCTATAATAATTACATTGTAAAAATCTTGATGTAGTTTTAGTTTGTTGAGAAAAAGATCATTTACCTTGGTTTGGTGCAACCTAGGACGAGATTTTATTAGGAAGTTTTCTGCCTTATTGATGTGGTCGAAGAAATCTTCAACGGCGGAACCAGCATCCATCGAAGAGGCATACAGTCGAAGTAAGCTGAACGAGCTCATTACAGATGCGAATGATGGCATGACTGGTACATCTGTTTCTTCATCCGCGTCGTCTTCTACTTCTTCTAAAGGGTTGACGTCTGCGATTATATCTGCGATAGACCGAACTTCACTTGTTACAAGTTGATCGTCAATTTCTACAAATAAGTCATTTCTACAAATAAGTCATTTCTACAAATAAGTCAACTTTACATTCTTCTTTATACTGCTCCTCTTCTGTGATGTCAACGTCTTGCAAAGTGCCGTCAATATCAAAAGCTTTAGAGCATAGGTTCCGAACCTTTTCTGGACCACCGCCCCCCTTTACAAGAAAAAATATTCCAACGCCCCCCTCCTCTTCCGTAAAAGTTAATTATAAAAAATATGAAATATTATTATAATTATCTATACTGAATTTTATTTTTTTATAGTAACCACTTCACCGTGACAGGTATGGGGAAACAGTGCTTTTACCCCCGACTTATCTCGGGGGAAACATTGAAGTGATTAAGAATCACAACGTAGAAATTAATTAAAACGACAATCAAATGTTGTAATTTTTTTTAAATACTTACAAATAAACGCAAAATCAGTAAATAATAAAATGAGATGAATGAGGTTCGTAAACTTTTAACAATTTTTTAATACTGGGTTCCGATTTTGTTAAAATCAGTCGCAAATTGCCACGCTCAGTCATATGCAGTCTGTTCCTTTTCTTAGACAGTAAATTAGCTACCTCCCTGAAACCATGCTCAGCCAAATAAGATAAAGGAAAAATTTCTGGAAATAAAAAAAATTCTGTACTCTTCCTTACAATTCAGAGTAGAGATCTTGTAAGTACTGATATTTGAACTGTTGATAACCATTACGTTAGTTGTGATTTCTACGAATTCCTCCATTAAATTTAATGATTTTGCTGTATCTACATTTGCAAAATAAAAGCTAGCTCGGAATATTCATGCTTGAAATATACTAGAGTCGCTCCGGAAATTCAGCATGAAGATGTCCAAATGTTAGCAGAATGCAAATAAATATTCCTGTTTTGCAGAGACGCCTAAAATGTAGGTAGGTGCTTGTATTTACCTCTACTTACATTTCGTTTGAACAGAAGTTTGTTAGAGAAGCAGCTATGACTTTTTTTTTTATTAAATTGACTTCATTAAGTATTCTTAATAGAGAAGAGTGGGGTAGAAAAAGGCATTTTGACTTTATCTAAAAATATAAAATTAGAGATGTCTGCTGCCTGACCACGGATAACGCCGATATTATAACACCTAGGTCTCAGAACTTTTTATCATGAGTGGATGCTAACACCAGAAAGTGCCCTTCGCAGCTGGATTTTTAAATTTCAATTTAGATTTTTTAAACATAAAAACTCACTGGATAAGAGGATATTTGCAGCTTTCCACCAATCCAAGGCAACGAAGCAGCCAGGTTAGAGGTTATTTGCAGGTCGCCACCAGTCTGCGACAACGAAGCAACCAGCCAATGAGAGCAGGCGGTAAACATGGGATTTAACGATTGCATTTCATGGCTGAATGATAGCATTAAATTGCACGAGCATTTGTGAATTTTTTCTGTTTTGATGATTTTGTTTTCCCTGATTGATTTAAATTGGATCTTCAAAATCCATCCATGGCACCATCCATAAATTAGGTAATTACTCCTTTTATGTTTTCTTAGGGTTTGTTCAGATGTACAGCGCACGTCATGCGCGTGCTCAGAAGATATTTGTATGGAGTAGGTCTCATTGAAGAAAGGAATTTTAAAATAATTCAATTATAGCATTATTTTTGTTTTTCAAAACAGCTAAAATTAACGACTATATTTCTTTATCCTTCCAAAACATGGTTTTCGTAACAGATATACATACTTATGTTCACTAAAATAAAATTTAAAATATTCTTCAGATAAAATTTAACTTTTTTTTCTATTTTAATATGAATGGAGATTTTAAATATTCGCAATTAGTTTGAAAACATCTATGGTTCCATGCAACGCCGGGTGAACCAGCTAGTAAGCTTATAAAATAATGAAATTAAAAAGTATCATTCTCATATTTATGCCTAATTCTCGTCAAAACCTTGGCTTTGATACTAGTAAAACCTCTTATCCCCAAGTGCAGCAATTTAAAAATCTGCACCCATTTATAAAAATTGGGAAAAATGTCCTTTTAAACTCTACTGTAAGGAAAGGGACACCTTGCGGAGTTGAAAAAGACACACATAAATAAAACGCTTCTATGAACATTTTGTCTTTCTATTTGCGATTATATTATTCCAAAATAAAAGATAACAACATACGAATAAAAATAAAATATATTGCAACATATGATAAAACAAAAACAAGTATCTCACCACCAGTTATGGATTTAGGTAACTCCTTTAAAATGTATTAATAGGGTGGGTAGTGGTCAAGGAAAAACACAGTCAAAAAAAGAGGAGCAACCAGTATTTTCCTATAGAAAATACTTCCAATAATATTGAGGGATTAAAGAACGCGATTTTCTCTTTAACAATTTTCTAGTTTTTTATACATTTTTTGACTGTGGTTTCTCCTGTCCCTTTTAACTCCCTTAGTTATTGCCCCTTTTAGCCCCATACCCACTAGGCGAAATTAAAAATGTATTCAGGCATGACAATATTTTAGCTAACAAAATATACTGGTATCTATATAAAGTGCATACTTTACGCTGCTAAATAACATACATATTATAATATTAAACTCAATATTAACTTTTTAGAGAAAACACAAAAGCAAGATCAAAATTTACTTTTTTATATCAAAAATACCTTTTGTTTTCAGCACTTACAACGCTACAATTCCGGACGTTAGCTGTAAG
The DNA here is from genome assembly GCA_964019185.1 of Maratus speculifer. Classification (NCBI taxonomy): domain Eukaryota; kingdom Metazoa; phylum Arthropoda; class Arachnida; order Araneae; family Salticidae; genus Maratus; species Maratus speculifer. The sequence continues at coordinate 447,402 of CAXHSM010001350.1, read as the reverse complement.
GATCATTAAGACAGATTAAGTGTCTGCATCAATTGAGCCAATGTTGATGGTACATTTTATTTTCTTCCTGAAATTTTAAGTATCCTTTCATCCCGTTTCCCTTAGGTCTGTTAAATAAGCGATGTCATTTTTGGATGTAATCCGGTTTTCGCTCTATTTTTTGTCTACGTTTTCAAAGAAGTCAAGAGTCCAAATAGATTGAAACACGATTCAAACAAATATCGACTGTGAACCAATGAACTTCTGTGGGCAAAAGCAAGTGATTGTAATCTTCATCATTTCCACTACAAAGTAAAAAAAAAAAAAATCTGTCATGCAGTGAAACACTTTTAATTTTATCGATAACTTGTAACGTATGCGTCCATTAAACTATTTTGTAGCACATGTCTGACAATGAATAATTTACATCGAGTACAAGTGATACTTGCTTGTTTCAAATGCACCCTTATGATGCTCCGTAATTGCTGGGGAACCATCAGTATCAGTGGAAAAAAAATTCACATTCATAAAAGAAATTAGTTTTTTGGGACCCAGCTGCAGTGTTCTCGCTGACATTTGACTAACATTAGTAATTTGGCTAATTACAAATATAAAACATTCGCCAAATGAAAAAAGGATTAGCAAAATAGATTCGCCAAAAAAAGTATATTTAATATGCTTTAATGTACAGTAGACTCCCTTAAATCCGCACTCCTAAAATCCGCAACTCTCTAAAATCCGCACATATTTTACGGATGTAAACAATGAAACATTCAGTTCAGAAGCAGGTGCAATATTTGACTTTTTTTAGTATTATATCAATTCCATATATTTTTTAATTTGTAATTTTTGTTAAGGTTATTGAATTTGTGTTTTTTCATGAAGAAAGAATAATTTATTTCTGAAAAATTCAAGATATTGATGATATTATTGGTAATCACAATCTTACCAAACATATTTATATATTAATCAAGCTTTTTTAGTTATTAAGTCTGGCTAAACCTGAAATAAAGCTTCATTATTTTATGATCTTGATGTGAATTAGTAATGTACCTTTATGAGGCAAGTTTCATTGAATAATTTAGGAAAAACACATTTCATCTTTATAGTGAATATTTAATTTTAATTATACATTATTGATTATTAATTTGACCTTTGCTTTTAGTATTTTTATCATTTTAAAAACTATCTAAAATTTTTATTTTAGTTTATCACTTACTTTAATAATTTAGCATATTGTAAGCACTCATTATACTTTTGATTTCATTATTAATTACATTCAAATTAATTTAAAAAAATGTAAACAAAGCAATGACCAGAAATCCGCAAAATTCTAAAATCCGCAAAACCTCTGGTCCCAAGCTGTGCGGATTTGAGGGAGTCTACTGTATTTCCTTTTTTTTTCACTATGTTCTAAATTAACCCAAGTTTTTATAATTGCGACAACGATTATAATTAATCTCTACAGATATATTAAAAATATGCATATATTAAAAATATTTATAAAAAACGAAAAAGAAAAGAAAGAAAAAGCAAAAATTGAGCATTAGCAATTTGGCGAATCTATTCGCTTGTTTACTCGCCAAATGAAGTATTTAGTCGCAATTTAGCACATTGGCGAGCGACAGCGAAAACACTGCAGCTGTAGGTTCAATTGTATAGATTTTCAATCAAAGGTATATTTTAAGTTTTTATCATGGTCCAAAACAAACCCGTCGAAGTAAGCTAGTTTTACTACACATATCTTAAATTACTAGGTACGCCACGGCAACGCCCAATTTGACTGTCTAAACGCCCCCCATTTGACTCTGGACCCGCCAGCGCCCCCCTGGAAGGTTCCAGCGCCCACTGGGGGGCGGTACCGCCCCCGTTGGGAACCTATGCTTTAGAGAAAAAGTTCTCAATGGTGGTTGATTTTACGTCTTCCCAGGAAGCACTCAGGAAATGCATGGCGTCCAAGAGATTAATAGGCTTACAGGTTGGGCAGGATAGATCCTTTTCGCGATGATCTATTTGGTGTAGGTAACGTACAACGCCATGTCTTTTGTATTTCAATTTCAGAGCATGAATTATGCCCTGATCCATGGGTTGAATCACGCTAGTCGCATTGGGTGGTAAAAAGACTAGTTCGATGTTTTGTAAACCTGGGATATCCTTGGGATGGGCAGGACAGTTGTCGACGAGACATAATACTTTTCTAGACTCCTTTTTCATTCGTTCATCGAATTTGCGGATCCACTTAACGAATATATCACTTGTCATCTACGCTTTGGCTTGACTTTCATAAATGCAGGGTCGATTTCTAACATTTTTAAAACAGCGAGGATTCCGAGATTTGCCGATGACGAGGGGTTTCAATTATCTGTTCCACTGATTTATCTGTTCCACTCATATTTGATCCAACGAGAACCGTGATACGCTCTTTGCTTAGCTTACCAGTTACCACCGGAACATTTTTCACCTTTAAATGCCATCGTTTTATCCGGCATTAATTAAAAAAAAAGACCCATTTCGTCTACATTGTAAATATCACGTCTTGAATATTTTTTCAATAGTGGTGCGAGCACATTATTTTTCCAACAATTGACATCATCTATATTCACAGCTGCCGACTCTCCGCATATCTTTCTGTAAACTGTACCCTTTCTGTACCTTTGTCTGAAATGGTCTAGCCAACCGTTGCTAGGCGTGAAATCCACTCCAAGACGTGTAGCAATTTCGCAGGCCTTTTCCTTAATCAATGAACCGTTAGTTGGGATATTCGTCGATCGGGTTTGGGTGAACCATTCAAATAAAATTTTCTCCAATTCTTCGAATTTGGCCACTTTAATTTTCTTTCTACCAGAACCTCCAGCTGATACAATGTTTTCCAGTTTCTGTCTGTTTTTTAAGAGGGATCGAAGTGTTGACTCGTGTATTCCCACAGTTTTGGCAAAAAGTGTCTTGTTCATCACATTCTCGGCGTCATATTTCCTAAGAACATCCAATTTTTCAGTCAAGGAAAGTGATTTTCTCTTTACTTTAAGTTGTTTATCCATTATCTATTCCTATCACTATTCAGCGGAAAACAAAAGACTAGATTTGCGTAATGTCCTTTTGAGAGCTTTACCTGAACTGAGATTTCAAGGCACACTATGGAGTTGCATCACATCACGTGATTATTATGTAAAAGAACACAGTCTCCGAACTACTGCTAGAGCGAGGGGGGGGGAAAGAAACGAAAAGGGGGAAAGCAGCGAGAAACATTCGAGCGCAATTCAGTTCTTCTTTTTACATATTCTTGGATCTTGGGAGAGATAATTTATGGAATTCCAAAGAAAAACCAATCTTTTACCTCCAGTAGGAAAATGTCTGCAAAAAAATTAGCACATAGGTGACGAATATACCTAGAATATCCAGGCCTGCAGAGAAAAAACAAGCGACATGAAGAAATTCATAAAAGGGCAACCCTGAGGATGATATACAGTGATAAAAATAATATAATAAAAAGCAACCAGATAAAAGTTAAAAAAAAAGCATAAAAATATAGTCCGATTTCATCATCAGCTTTTTCATCCAATCAGGGAAAGGCATGATAGTAAAAGAAATAAAAGCGGTACTTGTTTTTGTGTTTTGTTGAAATAGAGGGATCCAATCAGAATTCAGTCTGCAAAAGAAGCGGAAAAAACATATTTGTGAAAGATTTTTTTTTAAATAGCATTTTATGAAAAATAAATAAGATTTTACATATTCTATTCTAAAGACACGTGATGGACGGATTAATTAAACACCAATTCGTATATTAAGCGGGTTTTTTGACATCAAGGGACCAATTTTCTTCTTATATTAAACGGGATCGTATTTTATGCGTACGTATATTAAGCGGGTAATTTTACACAGGTTTTATAGGCAGTTTTCAAGGGACCGAAGAAAATTCGTATATTAAGCGGGATCGTATATTAAGCGGGCGTATCTTAAACGAGTTTCACTGTACTTGAAGTCAGGTGCGGATCCACGGGGGGGGGCGATTAGGGCGATCACCCCCCCAAACTAGTGTTGAATTCAGACTTTTTTTCCGAAGGGATTTCTGCGACTCCGTCGGAGACATTTGCGAATTTCATTAAAATGTCGCTAAAAAGAGTTAATTTTGTCAAAGTGTCGCGGAAAAAGAGCGAATTTCCACAAAAGATCGCGGAAAAAGCACGAATTTTGTCAAAGGTCGCGCACAAAAAAAGAATTTCGACAAAGGATCGCTAAAAAACGCGAATTTTGACACAAGATCGCTGAAAAGCGCGAGTTTCGTCAAAGTGTCGCGGAAAAAGCTCGAATTTCGTTAAAAGGTCGAGGAAAAAGCGCTAATTTTGTCAAGGGTTGGAAAAAGGGAAAACATAGTAACGCAGAAAAAGTACTAATTTCGACATAGGTCCGCTGAAAAAGCGCGAATTTTGATATCGGATTTCTGAAAAAGCGCTAATTTTGTCAAAGTATCGCGAAAAAGCGCGAATTTCGTCAAATTATTAAGGAAAAGGCACGAATTTCATCATTGGGTCGCGGAAAAAATGCAATTTCGACAGAGGTTCGCGTAAAAAACGCAAACTTCGATATAGGATCGCTGAAAAAGCACTAATTTTGTCAAAGTATCGTGAAAAAGCGTGAATTTCGTCAAATGATCACTAAGCAAGCACGAATTTCATCACAGGGTCGCGGAAAAAACGCGAATTTTGACAGTGGATCGCGTAAAAAACGCGAACTTCGACATAAGATCGCTGAAAAAGCGCGAACTTCGACATAAGATTGCTGAAAAAGCGCTAATTTTGTCAAAGTAACGCGAAAAAGTGCGAATTTCATCATAGAGTCGCGAAAAAAACGCGAATTTTGACAGAGGATTGCGTAAAAAATCCAAACTTCGACATTGGATCGCTGAAAAGCGCGTATTTCGACATAGGATCGATGGAAAAGCGCGAGTTCCGTCAAAGTGTCGCGGAAAAAACTTTAATTTCGTTAAAAGGTAACGGAAAAATGAGCTACTATTCTCAAAGGGTTCCAAAAAATTGCTAATTTTGTCAAAGTATCGCAGAAAAGAGCCAATTTCGTCAAAGGATCACGGAAAAAATCCGAATTTTGACAGAATATCGCGGGAAAAAAAAAAATTCGTCAAAAATGCAAAAAATGCGAATTCCGTCAAAGAGTCGCAAAAAGAGCGCGTATTTAGTTAAAAGACCGCGGAAAAAAGCGTATTTCTTTAGAAGATCGCGGAAAAGCATTTCATTTGATCATTCATTTAATAATAACTGTACAAGGAATGATTTCATGAACAGAAATTACGACTATGTTGATTCTATGTTTTTTAGTATCGCCCCCCCCCCAAAACGATCCTCTGGATACGTCCCTGCTTGAAGTCGCTCAGAACGAATTGATTTATGTCAAATCTCAACAACAAAAATCCAAGCCCAAAGAGTCAGATTATAGGGATTGTAATTCAATATTTTTAGCACCGCTAACTCCACGAGCATATAATATTGCGAGATAAGCACATATTTCATCGAAGGACAATGTCCAGCTATCAACTTGCAGAATTCGCATGGCTTCCGTTTCTGTACACTTTCTTATATGATCCAACATAGGTTTATCCACAAAAAGAAGCCAGGAGCTTATAAGCGATTCATTAAGATTTCGTTTTGCAAAATTTGTTGGGCCGCTTTTTTCACGTAGTATATTTCTTTCAGAAAATTGATCCGAATGAGAAGTAGCTTTGAATTGTTTCCATTCGGTTCCATCTCGAGCTATATAAGCGTCTAAATTCAACTGGATACTGTTATCATCCATATCGCATTCATCAGATTCTTCTGATTCATTTTTCTGCAATAGAATTTCATTATCAGAAAATAATTCAGAACAAGAAAGATAACACCATCCGATTTATTTTCGGATAATTCCCTCAAAAGATTGGCGATTTCTTTGGGACTAAGACTTTTTTTGCGATACATAATTCTGAAAAAAAATAGTATGTAAAAGAATAAAAACCTCCCAATAATAAAACTTTTTCAAGTGCTTTCAAACATGATAAAAACAGAAAGAAAGGAACAGGAGACACTTGGTCGCCTGATTAGGACTAGACTATTTTACCCCTTTTGAGGGATGGAAGCATAATAGACCTTACGTAACTCAAAGAGATAGAAATAAAGGTCACACGAACTGGAAAAAAAGACAAAAGTAAAGTATTTCTTTTCATATTTTGCTTGGTGTCGAAATGACACCTGCGGACGTTCTAGTTGAATTTAGTTATAACTTTTTAAAAAATAGAATGACATAATAAAAATTTCAACAGTCTGTTTATTACGTAAATTGATTAAAAGTCAATAAATTTCTAGAGTATAGATAAAAAAATGGGATAGAGAGTTAAGGCGAAATTTGGTTTGGTATCGAAATGACACCAACGGACGTTCTAGTGTTAAATTACCATTCATAGGTGTCGATTTAGAAAATTTTTTGCGTGGCCATGTATATTATTTTATCTATATTCTGCAAACATTTCTTTGTAAATTGAATGTAGTTCAGCATAAAAATGTATACCTTATTTAAGAACAATCAAAAACATACAATAACATACAAAAATTTCAGGGCAATTCGAGTGTATTTACAAATGTTAGAGCGAGGTTTTTAAAACAGACGGACAGACAGATAGACTGACAGATGGATAGACGGACAGATAAACCGAATACATAAGCACTTTTCAAACTTTTGAAAGTGTTATAAACGTTAAAATTCATTTGAAACGATTTTTCTCCATAAGCCGTAATGTAATGGAAAATTTTGACTGTCCCTGTAAATAAATTTATCATGTTAGAAATTTTATTTTCAATAGGGTTCGTACTAGGGTAAACCTAAATAACGTCCAAAAATTTCATGGCAATCCGAGTATATTTACGGGAGTTAGAGCGCGGACAGACGGCCAGACAAACCCAATGCATAAGCACTTTTCAACTTTGTTGGAAAGTGCTAATAAAAAAAACACACAAGTCTTGAGCGTATTTTATTGAATATATATTCCAAATTTTATAAAAATCAGTTGGGCAGATTCCGAGGAAACGGATCTGAAAGATCACATATTTCCCGTAAGAATGCATCCAGCTTTCTCTTTCTTTAATTTCGAAATAAAATTTTAGCGAATTCTGAAATTTCAGCTGGATGAGGTGATTGTCTGTGCTGCCGCCGACTCTCGCTCCGTTCTTGTATTTTCATTAGTAGTGCAAAGAATAAAATGGCGGTAAAATGTTGGGTAGTGTACTGTGCACTGTGTCTTCTCTTTTAGAAGGATCAAAAACGTTTTTTACACTCTGAAAGTTGAAGGAGTGAATGGGAAATCGTAAGTTTGTAAAAAGAAGAAGAGGTTTAGAAGACTGAGAAAGTTCTTCAGTCAGTTTTCTGGCTTCACTAAAGCAAAAGACTAAAAATATGTCTGTATAGAAATCAAAGTAGCTTCTTAATAGTTGTATCATGAGAAATAATCCTCCTTTGACGATAAAAGACACCATAAATTCCCTCAAGTAATTTTTTTATGTATTAAGCATTGTTTCCAAACAAAAAGCGATGAAAATAGTCATAAAAACCACTGTCAAGAAATAAATCAAATAAGAAGTCATAAATCATCTTCATTACATCTTTAAATACTTGAGCTAAAATATGCAATAATATGTTTAGAGGACTGTTCATCACCCATTTTTTCGGTCACAACATAAAGTGATTAGTTTTTCCTTCCATAAAAACTATGTGTTCTTTTCTCTGTCTCAGTTTGTCATTTTTAAAATTCGAATCGAAGTTATTGATACTATACAGTAAAAGAATACAGATGTTACCGATTTTAGGAAGATATAATGGTGCCTCGAACGAATCATTGGGTGTAGTAAAAAGTTTTTAAGTGTTTTTTAAGCAAGCATTAGGTTTTAACAATTTCAAACATTTTTTTTATACTTTTTATTGTTTAACAAGTTCTTTTTTGTGTGAGATGCATCTTCGTTAAGGAGTGCTTGCAAATCTTCATGTGTAGCTATACAGTGGAGCACCGCTACGTTCAAGGGTAGACCCAACAATTCATTTCACACCTTTTTTGGGAGGGGCGATACATCACTCAATAAGCAATTTTTATATTGAAGACTGTTTCCCATATCAAAAATGGCTACTTTTCTGATACTTTGGAAAAGTCGTTTTTACTCGTAAATGCAGAAAAAAAAAAAAAACATTAATAGTTGCAAAAATATAAAATTTACACATTTTACTAGAAATTGAAAAATTTTCCATTTTCTTATAAAACCAATGAATCGTTTAGAAATTGAGTATTTTTAAACCGATTTTTAGAACTTGAGAGCTACAAAATGCCTTCACGAGGGATCAGTTTGCGTCTGAAATTTAGTTTAAAAACCCCGCATTTTACGCAGATTTCCCAAAAGGTTCTTTGCCTTTATCGAGAAATGGAAAACGTCAATTAATCCAATTTGATCTGAATAAGTGTACTTGCATCTGATATTAAAAATGATTTCATGGATGTGTCAGAAATGACCTGCTTTGGATTTAAGTAGAGAGTCGGAAAGATTCTCATTGTTGAGTAAGAGGTTAAGTTGAAAGAATCTTCTACATATTTATTTTACGCTATCGTATGTGGCACAAAAATCATGATTATTTGTTCGTTGTTTAATGGCAACGTCCAACTGAAACGCATCTTATTGGTTACTGTGCAAAAGTCCTTTGGTAAGATTTAGGCTAATTTTTTGGTAAATTGGAATTATTTATGTTTTGTTTCTTCGCTGCAATTAATAGAGTTTCAAAATATTATTACTTTTATTTGTTCTTTTTACTTAAAAAATAAATTAAAGTCATGAATTTTAAACTTTTCACTTTCAAATTAAAGTTATGCATTATAAATGAAAATTCTATAAATCAAAAAATCTGATTGTGTGCAATCAAAATTAAATGTTAATGCAGTTCTAAAAGAATATGAAGTTTAATAAATACCACGCTTTAGTTCTTCAGTTAAAGAGATTGCAAAAATCACGAAAATGTAGCATAGCAGTGCCACCTTTAGAGATATTTATGGCAGAACTTAATAAACATCTATTGATAACATTGTCTAACACAATTGAATAGTTGTGAAATTTTGTTCATCAGTTTTTGAGATATAGCAATTCATAATTTATAACAAAAAACGACACAGCATTGCCAACTTAAGAAATTTTAAATACAACACTAATCAGCAACTGTCTATGTCAAGGTATATTTGAATCTGAAGTTTAAAGAAATTCTATAGATTAGTTCTTGATGTAGAACATTCACAAAATTTTTGTCATATATAGAGAGACAGACATTTTCTTAAAGCAGCCAAATTGACCACTATCACTGGGCGGAGTTAATAATGTTTCTTAAGAGCATTGCGGAATTTGATTGGCTTTTGGGGAACGCTTGTGGGATATATCGAGAAGCTGATTAGTTTAATCCATCATGAGGCTCTTTGACGTCAGAAATGCTTGTTCTCCATTGTAATTAGAACATTTTAAAAATATATAAATCCATTAATAAACAGAAACTGAAATTTTGCACACATCAAATGTTTTTTCCCTGTTGACAGAGAAAAGTAATAACAGGACAAATTTTGTACAGCTATAAATAGGGGCATACAATAGTCTTCAATCTGTTTTATGCGTATGTTTTATGGTCAGTGGTTTATGCACATCTCAATATTTTGTGATTATTGCCTCAAAAAATATTTGATTGGAATTTTTTTACTGAAAAGAATTGTAAGGAAGACTGAATCAGCTGTAAAGTTTTTAGATCAATTTGGACGATTCATTTATTTACAGGGAAAACTCAAAAGAATTCTGATATATTATAGACTATTGCAGTAAATTTTTAGACGTGCATTTAAGTTATTCCACTTCAAAAATAAACAAATACAAACAATTGTCTGTAGTGTATTCGTAAAGAAAAACGTTTCATACAGAAAATGGAGTGTATTAATTACATATATTGTTCATTGACAGGGACACATACAGGGTCGTTATAATTAAAGTTCGCCTATTCAGAAGGCTCTAGATCCGGTTCTATGGCTCCAAACAAATCAGAATTTCACTAGTACGTAGTTGAAGACATGCGCTCTGCGAAAATGAAAAAAAAATTAGCTAGAATTTTTGTCAGTAGGTGGCGCTGCGCCAATATTGGCGGATTCCTTTGTTTTCTGGGGATTTTTGAAAGATTCTGTATCTAAAGACAGATGTCAGACAATCTCTGATCTGAAAGACAGTATTAGACTTCGCATTCGCTCAATCTTACAGGACAGTTTACGCAATGCTGTAGAAAGCACAATTCTGAGAATGGAATGCATTATTAAAAAAGGCAGAAGATTCATTGAGCATATATCATGTTATTCTTCGTTACTTCCTTACTGCCGAGAGACATGTTTTTTTTTGTCGATGCAGTTTACATCACATGAAATGATATTCATTTTTCTTTATTGTTTGGAGTCATAGGTCAGGCTCTAGAGTTGTCTGATTAGGTGAACTTAATTATAACAATTCGCAGTTCGTCGAAGTTTGTTGAAACTTTTAAATTTGTGTGTCTGGATTGATTGATATTGATATAATCAATCTGCAAACATCACTTTAAATATTGGCGCAGCGCTACCTAGTGACAAAAAATGTGACTAATTTTTTTTCGATTTTTGCAGAGCGCATCTCTTTAACTATGTGAAATTTTGAATTCACATAGAAGTGAAATTTTGTTTCGTTTGGAGCAATAGAACCGGCTCAAGAGCCTTCAGAATAGGCGAACTTTAATTATAACAACCCTGTACAAGATCAAATATCGTCACAGTCTGTTGGGGTAATTGTTTGTAAGTAAGGGCTATCTATGTTGTGCTATCATCTCTAACATAACAAAATCAAAACATTTTATTCAGTGCAAGATAACATCTTTCCAATAGCTTTCCATTGCATGTGTTATTTTTTACTAGGCCACACAAAATGATTTAGATACATAGTTTATAAATAATAATTAAAAAAAATTATGGTTTCAGAAGCAAAAACGCAACGTGTTGCATTTTATAGATTTAAAAAATGATTAAAATTATAGTATAACATGTTATGTGACTTTTATAGATCACAACGTCTAAACTCTTTTATATTCTATACAGAGCAGCCCAAAAGAATTTAAATACATAGGAACAAATAAGAATGATTAACAATAAGCAATTAAGAGTTGTTCAAAATGCATTTTAATTGCATTAAACATTTTTTAACTGAATGAAATTGTACAATACTAAGTGATGTGAGTATAATATAAGTAAATTTATATACATGAGAAAAAAAAGGATGTGGATAAATAATTTTTATTTACACTTACAGTTCTGTTAAGAATTTTTCAACTGAAATACACAAAAATTAACTAAGTGATAAGTACATAATACCCAGAACAAACAAACAAAATACAAACACATTACAGTGTATGGATTAAAGTAGAGGAAAATGTGTTTCAATTTTTTGAGAACCTTTGTTTTATTAAAATATACTAATAATTTAACTATAATATTAACAAATTTATATATAGGGTAGTCCAAAAGAATATTGATATATGAGGACCTCAGAAGCCAAGGGGTACAAGTGACATAATTTAGATTTCGAGTAAATTGAGTTCAAAGTTAAGCATCAATTGTAATTGAATGAATTGAGATAGGAAACTTTTGCTTATTTTTTAATGTTCTTTGAACTCTTATTTCAATAGCTGTTTAGAAAAACAGCCGATTAAATTTTGTTTTAAATGTATAACTAAGCAATATTTATAAGCATTTGGCACTTGTACCCTTTGGCTTCCAAGCAGTAATGAAAACTGCTTGGAAGCTAAAGGGTACAAGTGCTGAATTAATAGAAGAAATAAAAAAAAAATATATAAATTTATATAAAATGAAGAACAATGTTGATATAAATAAATATATGGACAAAACTTTGTTTTAATAAAAGTTCTAAAAAGGAAATATTATGAAATATAAAAATGAAGTTACGAAAAATTTAAGTTCAATGTTGATACACATGAATGAAACAAGAAACTTTATTCAAACACACGATTTAAAATTTAATTAGAAGTTTTGAAAAAATTGAAATTTTCTAACACTGTCTAACAAAGGTAAAAAAGTGAATATATTTTCAGTTTCTCTGTTCGTTTGTCTGTCTGTCAGGCCATCCGGCCGTCTGTCCGTGCTCTAACTCTTATAAATATACTCGAATTGCGCTGAATTTTTTGGAAATTATTTACGCTTATCCTAGCACGAACCCTATTTCAAATAAAGTTTACAGCATGATTAATTTATTTACAGAGACAGTCAAAAGTTTTTCGTTTCATTATGAACTAAAAAAATGAACGAAAAAATCGTTTTAAATGAATTTTAAAGTTTTTACACCCTGTCAAATATTTTAAGATTTATATTCATCTAAAAAGTTCATTAAAATATGCATTCTGTAAAATATGTAGTGAAAAGAAAAACTAATATTCATTTACAATGCCACACAAAAAAATTCAATTACATAATAGAAAAATGGAAATCGTTTTCAACATATTTTAATTATATTAAACTTTTTATGTATAATAAAATTGATACAGGTCCATGAGCTTTAATATAAGTTATATCGCGCATAACATAAGTTCACAGCACTTACAGGTACACACAAAAGATTTGAAATAGTATATTCAATCCAAAATACTGCACATTATCGATATGGTTGATAGATGGATGAAATGCCTTCTTAATTATGATATGCGTTTTTAAGTTTCACTAAATTTATACATATTAAATGGTATGTATAAATGCTATATTTGATATACAGGGATACACAAAAGATCTGGTAAAGGTTAGTGAATATGAGTGTAATTTACTTAAAGATTGTTTTTAAAAAAGTTATTTATTTTTATACTAAATTTCAATCAGTTTACTCAAAAATGTTTCTAGAATAAAAATAAAATGATTTACAAGGCAATCCAAAGACTTGGATACATGGTCATCTATGGATGATAATTTCTTGAAATGTGATTTCAGTAGTCTTAAGAGTGTTTTAATTTGAACTAAATTTTAGCTAAATACTGGCGTATAATAAACGTTCTAGGTAAACTTCAGGGACGAACAAAAGTATACAAGTATGTTTCCATCTATTAGTATAAATTGCTAAAAGAGATATTTCAAACTGTTACGCGTTTTTTTCCTAAATTAAAATTTCCCATTATACAGTGTAACGTTTTACGTCTTTCCATTGGCTCCGATGTGAAAGGCAGCACGATGACTTCTCATTTTCATGACAATCATCTTTTTATTTCAGCACACGACATTAACAGGGACACTATAAAATTTGACAACTAAAGACTTACACACATAAAAATCAAACAAGTAAAGAAAACGTTAAAATCATCACTGAAAATCAGACACTGTCCCATCCTTCCCCACTCTCTGCTTTTCCGTTTCGTTTCCATCAGTTGATTGTACCACATCAGCGCCGTCTGGCAAACTCCGAAGAAACCGTTCGGATTCAGAGCAGAAAGTTAAGATCGCTTCTTGCGAAATCATGATCGGGAGTTTTGTGCCACAGTCAGTTATTTGGGGTCGTCACAGACTCACCCCCCCCCTCCAAATTTTGGACGTGTCCAAACAAAGTCCTATATAAAGGAGACATAACGTGACAATTTCTAAGGAACACCAGTAAGTCCTTTTCAATGCATAGTGTCCAAGACTACTTGTAAAATTTGTCACAGGCACATCTCCTCCCAATCCATTACAGCATTGTGCCGCCCTGACCAACTGCCGCAATTTTACTAAATTTTTACAAATTTTCAATACACGGTAATATAGCATTCCGCAATATACCAGACACAATATAAATTCATGCTTTAATTTACATAGCACTAATTTTCTGTAAAATAAAGATGTCTAATTTTTCTTAAACTAAATATTATAACCAATGTAATTTACCATAAATACTATTACAATTAACAGAAAATCTTCCCATTTTTCTTTTGTCATTAAAACTTAACATTATACAATAATAAATATTAAATAATGCATATCTTTATGTTTTCTAACAAACTGAAATATACTTTTTTCACAATTATAAATGTAAAAAAACCAATACATATTAATCAAATTATGAACTACTAGATCAAAATTATCACGAAAATTTTTTCCGTGTTATTATGCAACAATAAATAACATTAAACATACATTTTCTGTAAACAACTATTGTCATTAATAAAACTGCACAAAATTTATAAAACTTAATAGCCACTAATGAAAGGATGGGTGCCGTGATAAAGTGTCGGCATTGTTGGATTTTTTTTCTCTTCCTGTGATTTTTCATCATTCGATTTCTTCCTGGGTTACATTCCACTGTTCTCTCCCTCTTCTCGCCAAACCTCTTGAAACATTTTCTAGTATCAAAACCATGACTCCATTTTCTATAAACTCTCTTCTTGAACAAAACAAGAACAACTCCGGTTAGTTTTTCGGGCAATTCTTCAGTTTCTACATTTTTCAATTAACCAATCAAGTTCAAGATCAATTTCATCTTTTTCTTTAAATGCTCTCCTAACAAAATCAACTGCAACAGACTCTTGCTTGATATCCGCACTTTCTCTCTTCTCTTTCGTACTTTCAGTCTTATTATCAGTTATAAACTGAAATTTTTCGCATAAATTCTCAACATTAAGATTATCTTCCACTTGAACCTCATCTACAGTCTCCAAATTATTCTTAGCTTTTAAATCGCTTGGAATAAGAGAATCAATTTCAATATCTCTACAACATTCATCAATATCAACCTGAGAAAGTTCAAAATTACTTTCAAACGTACTCTCATTATTAATTTCAGATACATCTCCCAGATTTCTATCTTGTGATAAAAGAAAGCATTCTTCATCCTGTTCAGTGACTTTCTCATCATTTAAACAATTCAGTTTTAAGTTCAACTTATCATTAACTCCACTTCCATCTTTTATCAATTTTCTCTCTTCTCCCTTCGCATTTTGAAGTTCAGAAAGTTCAAACACTTCGATTACGTCTATAGTATCCACGATTTCCTTTTCAAGAGAATTACTTAATTTCTTAGTCGAAGACTGATTTTCCCTTACCTCAAAGTCCAAAGACCTAGTATAGCCGCAGAAAGTTTCATCAGTATAACTCTTCACTCCCTCTTTTACTCGATCAGCATTATCAATACTTAATATTGTTTTTCTCTTCTCCGGAACCTCTTTAAACAAACACACAAGGTCCAACAAAATTTCCTCGATATGACACTTTTCCTCTACTACTTTATCAATCTCAACATATTTGATATATTCATTCCCTTCTCAGGAACCTCTAGTATAAACCTTTTTTCATCCGTTTTTTTCTCTCGAAAGCTTTCTCACGACTTACTCTCCCATCTATCACAGTCTCAAGCATATACCTTAGAAATTCTTCGTCATACCAAACAATCTTTGTAATTAATTTATACAAGTCAATGATCTTCATATTATCATTAACTTCCTCTCCCAATTAATTCCATTGCAACGACTCTCAAATCTACTTTTTGCCCGCTTTCAAGGAAAGCCATTTTCAATATCAAGTTCACCAACGGTTCATTCAAACACTTTATAAGAGCAACGGACACCCAACAAACTAACCAAAATTGGATCAGTGCACTACCAACCTATTTATTCAAAACACCAAATAAATATTTTTCACAATAACTTTAAAACATGTATATAAATACTATTTTTATACACTTTATACAAGTAAATATCATTAAACATTTTTCTAAAAAAAACCAATTTAAAACATCAATATACCATTACTTTCAATTCAACAGAAATAATACACCAATTTGATAAACTTTAAAGATAATTTTCACTTTCTGAAAACTCACAATTTTGACTAAACCAGCTTGGTTTAAAACACGATATGTTTCGATGCGAAATGTAATAAACCTGAAATCAGTCTGACTTCATTTTTTCAATAAACCAGTTTGGTTTTAAACACTATATGTCTCGATTCGAAATTTAATAAACCTGAAATCAGTTTGATCTCATTTATTCAATAAACCAGTTTGGTTTCAAACACAATCTTTCGCAATACAAAATATACTAGACCTGAAATCAGTTTGACTTCATCTAATCAATAAACCAGTTTGATTTTAAAAGTACATTTCCCGATGCGAAACATATTATACACGAAATCAATTTGACTTCATTTAATCAATAAACCAGTTTGGATTTAAAATGTATTTTTCAATGCGAAACACATTAAATCAACATGGTTTTAAACATTCTTTTTCATATTTACACATTTTATGATAATCAAAAGTATAAAATACAAATCTGGATATTGCGGTTGCTATATAATTTAAAACAAACCAATCAAGCAAGAATTTTAATCAAATGAACATCACCAATACTTTACGCTTAAAACAAAATGGCACACTGTAATGAATTTAAAAACGTACCTCTGACAACACATTTGTTCTCGCCACAAACTCCAAATCCAAATCTCGGTGGAACCTCCAAAATTTTAGACTGTAACGTTTTACGTCTTTCTATTGTTTCCTATGTGAAAGGCAGCACGATGACTTCTCATTTTCATGACAATCATCTTTTTATTTCAGCACACGACATTAACAGGTGCACTATAAAATTTGACAACTAATGACTTACACACATAAAAATCAAACAAGTAAAGAAAACGTTAAAATCATCACTGAAAATCAGACACTGTCCCATCCTTCCCCACTCTCTGCTTTTCCGTTTCGTTTCCATCAGTTGATTGTACCACATCAGCGCCGTCTGGCAAACTCCGAAGAAACCGTTCGGATTCAGAGCAGAAAGTTAAGATCGCATCTTGCGAAATCATGATCGAAAGTTATGTGCCACAGTCAGTTAATTGGGGTCGTCACAACAGTACATATAAAAACCGACAGATCAAACACAGGGCTGTTCAAAAGTATTAAAATACATATTTTTCTATGGACAATAACACTTTATTACCTTTAATAGCGAAATTTTGTTAAAGATTTTAGGAAGTGTTGGAAAGTGTTTCACAATCAATGCTTAATGTTTGATATTTCATACTTGTTTACAGTTTGCATTTATTTAATGTAATATTTAGTGCATTAAAAAGCAAATTCTTAACAGAAAAAAAACTGACGAGTAACATTTTGAAAAACGACAGTCAACTCCAGTTCATAAGGTTTAAAACGTCACTCGGAGTTAATAATCTATTAACTGTGATTGGTACAAATTGGTATGCTATCGTCTTTTTGTACCAATCTCCGTTTAAAAATGATCAAATTCCTGGGGCGTTTCCAGAGTCATGAACTGGCCTTGTATGTCGTTGGTTGCGCTTCAGCTATATATACGTCAACGGATACAACTGCACTTATACCCCTTGGCCTCCACGCGTTTCACAGTTTCGGGAAAGAGGCTAAGAAACCGACTCCTATAATTCAGTGGATAATTAAAAAATCACTCGTAACTCTTTACCTACAAATAAATAGACTTATTTCCAGATAGCCTGTGCACTTAAATCATTTTTTTCAATTTTGTCACTCATGCCCCTTGGCTTCTGGGCTCTTCATATATAGAACCATTATACAATACTACTATATATTTATATATTTATTTATATATACATACACAGTTAACTCCGCAGAATTCAGTGGCACTGTTATCGTGGATTAGTCAATGTCGCATATAATCCCTAAAATTATGAGTGAATAAAGATAACATGTCAACATAAGTATGTCTTTGAATAGTTTATATACAAAATAGGTAACATAAATTACATTTGAACAATTTATATGCATAATAGGTAACATAAATATATTTATTATTTAAGGAATAATAAAATTATTCTCTTCTTACAAATTTGTAGATTTTCTTTTTTAAGAATTCCGTGAAAAAATTCTTATTTTCTTTCTTTCTTTTTCCTGTTTTTTTTTTTATTTTGGGATTGAAGTCTTTTAAAATATTTTATCACACAGTGACGTGCGATCTTCTTTCTTACTCTATAAAGACTTCAATGTAAGCTAAAGCTGCTTTGCGTCTTGCTTTTCTTTTTTACCATCTTCTTTATCGCTCTCTTCAAAATTTATATCTAACACTTTTTCTATAATTTCTTCATCAATTACATGCTCGATTCCTGGATCTAATCCTGGATAAATCAATTTTAATTTATCCTGATATGTTAATACAACTCTTTTCATTTTTTGCAACATTTTTTCAAAAATTGAAGTTACACTGGCGGATAATCTATAGTTTACTGTATGTATGTATGCATATATATATGTAACGTCTTTAATTAATGTAACGACTTCGGATGTTTTAGTCATGGCATAATATCCCTTGAATGATATTATAACGACTTCTTGGGTGTCATAAATCGTGGCATAAGACTTGGACTCGGGAACCTCTTGTTGGATCGAACTCTTTTTATTCGGCCGTTCTTCGTACAGATAAGTTCGCGAGTCCGGTCGGAGGTCGCCCGAGCCGTTTATGTAGATTATGGAGCTTTTACATGGCCGTAGGTTCTCCAGTCATCTCAAATCTGCAAAATCTCTCATTTTTCGCGCGTGTTCTGGGTAATATGTTAGGGATTGTCATATTTTCCAGCAGAGGGCACAGTCGTGAATTAGGGAGGAACATTTAATTTAATTGGTTCGTTAGCTATTGATTGATATGTGGTCAGAGCCCGCACAATTCCCGGGTCGATGACGTATGAAGCCCTAACCACAAATGGATGCAAAAAGCGCTTAAATCATCAATTTTAATCTTAAGGAACGTTCAAAATTGATCTCTGAAAGTAATAAATGTTAGGCTGGGAAAGAAAGTTACCAGGGGCAAAATAGCTTTAAGCTTAAGAATTAAAGTTTAAAATATTAATTGGGAACTTTAAACTTTTGAATTTTAATTTTAAATTAAAGTTTTAAAAAGGGGTTAGTTTTTATCCTTTCATATATATATATATATATATATATATATATATATATATATATATATATATATATGCATATGTATAACATATAACATATATATATATGTCAAATAAGTTTTAAAAAATATGTTTTATATCATTGGAAAACATTCATAATATTCCAACAAAAATTATACATGTAAAATAAATAAAAAATCGTACAAACATATTGACAACTTTTTAAAATAAAAGGAATAGTTTAAAACCAGGTCTCCAAATGGAATAATCCATGAACTGGAACACTAATTGAAAATTATTGATGCTAAAAGTGTTTTTGAACCGTAATGTTATATTTTAAAAGATTTAAAAACCAGAACATCATTTACCATAATTTCACGTCGTTTCGGTTTGCTCCGGTATATTTAGAGCCCTCTTTAAATTCCTTATATGAAATTTCTTAAATCCATAAATTACCAATTTTATTTACTGGACGCATCATTCTCTTTGAACAAATAGAAATTTGAAAATCGTAAGATATATATATCGTAATCGTAAGATATATATTCTATTATTTCAGAAATAATGATTCAAATATAGAAAAAAACTATACCACTAAATCAAGGCAACTCACCAACATGCCCATTTACTTTCATGCTAATCGGCTTTTTTTGCGGCAGTTATTGTAAAGCAGACAGTCTGATAAATGGAAAAAATATTTTTGTGTCTCTACAGTAAGCCTTTATTGTCATTTCAGAAAAAATACAGTGTTCCTGTTCTATTATAAAACAGTGAAGTTTTAACAAAATATTTCAGTTGTATTGGATTATGTTTCATACTCTACGATTGATGCATGATTTTTCGTTCTTTGCTGTTTTTAAATATTTGCTGAGAAAACAGCTGAGAAGTGTTAATGACTTTGCTTTCTATGTCTGTCTATCCATGCTCTATTCTTAAAAATACACCAGAATTGCCTAAAATTTTAATATGTTATTCCCATTTTCTATGGCACAATCACTACATAAAATGAAGTTTGTAGTATGTATAGTCTGTTTACAAGGACAGTCAAAAGTAGTTTGTTACATTATGCTCCATGGTATAAAAGTTTCAAGAACATTTTGATTATCAGTACGATTTAACGGATGATTAATGATAACTTTAAAAAAAAATTCTTGTTGCATACCTCTCAATTTTCCATCAGTATGTTTTAACCCAAGTCTGTATAAATCAATTTTAGGAGTGACATTCTTGTTGCATATCTCACAATCAGAAAGTTATTCACGAGAATGAATTATGAGATGCCTGCTTAAATGGTTCCTACAAGAAAATTTCTTGTTACATATCTCACACACAAAAGGTTTGTGTAAATCACTTTTAAGAAGGAACTTCTTGTTGCATATCTCACAATCAGAATGTTACTCGTGAGTATGAATTAAGGCGTGCCTGCTTAAATGGTGCTTAAGAGAGAATTTCTTGTTGCATATCTCGCACAGAAAAGGTTTTTCTCCACTATGAGTTAACAGATGCCTGCTTAAACAACTCTTAAATGTGAATTTCTTGTTACAAATCTCACACACAAAAGGTTTTTCATCAGAATGAAATAACAGGTGTGAGCTTAGAGTACACTTATGAGAGAATTTCTTGTTGCAAATCTCACAGACAAAAGGTTTTTCACCAGTATGAATTAACAGATGTTGGCTTAAATTACCCTTTTGAGAGAAACTCTTGTTGCATATCTCACACACAAAAGATTTTTCACCAGAATGAACTAACACGTGTGTGCTTAAACTATCCTTTCGAATAAAACTCTTATTGCATATCTCACACACAAAAGATTTCTCACGAAAATGAACTAACATGTGTCTGCTTAAATTATACTTTTGAGAGAAACTCTTGTTGCATATTTCACACACAAAAGATTTCTCACAAGAATGAACTAACATGTGTCTGCTTAAATTACCCTTTTGAGAGAAACTCTTGTTGCATATCTTACACACAAAACATTTTCCTTTCTGGAAGCTCGAAGCTGATTTTCCAAAAATATTTTGTAAAGAAATATTTTTCTGCATTTTTCAGACTTTAAAGATAATCTTGATTGATTTGATATATATCTAACTTTACAGCTTTACGCATCTGCAATAACCAAAAATGACTTAATCACTTTTTATGATTTATTAAAAAACAGTATATATGAAAAATGGAAATTTATGTATAAAACTAAACTTAAAT
Source organism: Maratus speculifer (assembly GCA_964019185.1). Classification (NCBI taxonomy): domain Eukaryota; kingdom Metazoa; phylum Arthropoda; class Arachnida; order Araneae; family Salticidae; genus Maratus; species Maratus speculifer. Next base: position 426,254 of record CAXHSM010001350.1, on the reverse strand, counting down.
AACATTTTCACCATAATATTAAAAACTACCATAGAAACCTGGTTATCCGATGCAAAGAAAATTAAAAGCGCACAGGTACATTTCATAATGATATACTGATTAAACAATATATAAATTTATAACATGTAAACTAAACACCTACCATCATAAAATAAATTTATCAGGAAGAAAATAGAATATCACAGTATAATAAAATATTTAAAATTTCGATAATATTTCAAATAACTAAAAGCAAAGATCAAGATTATAATATCAAGATAATGATGATAATAACAGTAATAGAGAAGTAATAATAATCATCAAGTTAATAATATTAATCAAGTATGACTAAATATTCATTATAAAGAGAAAACAAATTTATCATAAAGAAAATTATAAACACCGAAATTAAAAGATGTTACGATAAATATTAAGAAAAAAGCAAATTTAAGGATGAAATTCTATAATTTCATATCATCAGTCGATGCAATGATACATTTAAGCAGTGAGGCAAAAACCAACTTTTTTTGTGATAAGGGGAATGAAATGTGCACATGTGTTTAGTTGGAATTCATCCAAAATTATTCATTTTTCAATCTCATATAAAGGATTACTAGGACAAGATTCTGCATCATTCTTAAAAATTGTATTGCGTGGTAATAGTTTAATCATTTATTAGCCTTTTTACTATGTATAAAAACCTATGTAATTAATAATAGACAAATTAAAATACATTTTCCCATGCAATTTCAAAATACAGCTCATTTCGAAATATATAATTAGATTGTTCCATGCAAATTGGATGATGAAGTGTGAGAAATGAAGTATCAAATAGAGTTATAATAGAGTATATGATGGATAATATAGCTATAATAGTCACGGCAGAACATCAGACGTAGGGTTGGCAAAATTCAGCTAGTGTGGTTAAAACGAGTGGTTGTAGATAGTTAAAACCAGCGTGGCAGAAATTAAGAATCAGTGCTAATAAGAATTTTAATCTGCAATGATTTATAGTTCACACATGTATTTGATACATAAACAACTTAGTTTAAAATTAAAACTAAAAAACTGACCTAAAATGTTCAGATTATGGGGGTGTTTAGTATAAAGGGAGAATCGGAAATGTATTACTACTACTACTATGTATTGAATTTACAGTCGGTATAAAATATATAGTATGGGAACCAATTTATTATAGTGATTTTGAAAGATTACAAGAGACAGATTGGTTTCAAATATCTTACATTAAAATTTCCCCATATTTAGAAATCAGCTATTAATTAAAGACAAAGTCGCAAAAAATACTTCTCACAACTTTATTTAAATAGCCTATATTTAATTAAAGCAGATATGAAAAGGGAAAGTTCACTAAAAGCATTTAGACAGAAATTACATAAACACCAGAAATAAATTTATATTCTCTACAAAAACACAAATTAAAAATCAATTAACTCAATTTAGTGTAGCCAATCATAACAAATTAGGATAGGGCACACGCATTATTTACCTCGTATAAAGTAGACTCCCTTAAATCCGCACACATTTTATGGATGTAAACGATGAAGTATTCAATTCAAATATAGGGACACAATTTGACTTCTTTAGTTTCATATCAATTCATATAAATTTTAATTTGCAATTTTTGTTAATATTGCTGAATTCATGTTTTTTCATGAAGGAAGAATATATATATATTTCTAAAATAAAACAAGATTTTGTTGATAACATTGGTAATCACAATCTTCTTAGCAAATATATTCATGTATTATTCAAACTTTTTTGGTTATTAAGTCTGGCTAAACCTGAAATAGATTTTTCTTATTTTATGATTTTGATGTGAATTACTAATGTATCTGTATGAGGCAAGTTTTACTGAATAATTTAGGAAAAGACATTTTATTTTCATAATGAATATTTAATCATACATTATTGATTATTGACTTGAACTTTGATTTTAATATATTAGTTATTCTAAAAGTTACCTCAATTTTTATTAGTTTAGTTTATTATTTATTTTAACACTTTATTACTTTTTAAACATTCATTATAATTTCAATTGCATTATTAATTGCTTTCAATTTATTCTTTAAAAAATGCAAACAAATCAATGACCAGAAATCTTCAAAATTCTAAAATCTGCACAACCACTGGTCCCAAGCTGTGCGTATTTGAGAGAGTCTATTGTATTTATAAAAGACAATTTTGTTATATATATTTAAAGAACACACATAATCATGGAATTGAATGATGTGACCCCATTGTCGGAGATTTAATAAATTCAACTAATTCAATTACGTTTCACTACAAAAACACAAAGATAACTGATAAAAAAATCATGGAAACACAAAGTTTGTTTTTAGCTTTAAAATTATATATATATATATATATATATATATGTTTTCACTGCCTTCATATTTTCTTCTAATATCCCTGCCTTGTACACTGATTTATTTTCTCCGAAGAAATGCTTCTTTCTTTTATTTTTTGATGATCATCAAGAGTTCAATATCTATTTTTAAACAGATCGAAGATACAAGAGTCTTCTGAAATGGGGTGATTTCAAAATTATTTTCATAAAAGTATTTATAGACTCGCAGTAACAAAAATACTCCAGGTGACAACAAACACTTTAAACCAAACTTCTTTCATAGCCCTCCACTAAATGATTAAAAATATCTTGTAGTGTGTGTTTTCTTAGGAAAAACAGCACTCCCAGGACCAGGCATAATTTTGCAAGAAGGATTATAATAAATAATGTATACGCAATTTAAACAAAATCATGAGTCGTGTGCAAATTAATTAATATTCAGAGTGATAGTTAAAACTATATGTTTTTCAAAGCAACAATAAACAAAGATTATTAACCGTTTCATTTCATTTTTCTAAGTATTTCAAAAGGCAAAAAAAAAAAAAAAATGCCGTTTGAAAATATTCACAAATTATGTGAATATTTTCAATAATCAAATACTGTGTGCAATAAAAAGTAATTCCAGAACGCGGTCATTTTCTCTTAAATTAAACTATCAGGCACGAGAGTGGGTAAGGAACAAGTCTGAAAAAACGTATAAATTCAATTTTTGTAAAAAAATAATAAATAAAAACCTCATGCAAATTTGTACCATATTTTTGCACAAAAAATATAATAAAAAAAGAAAAGGGCTTAGATGACGGATGGCATTGAGCTCACAAGCTATTCAGTCCAATCTTATATATTAAAAGAATAGCCGAAAAAGTCAGCAAGCTTAAATTGGTCTCTACGCATCAATACTTGCGCTGATATCTGAGAGTCTCCTCCTATTGGTTAATCGGAGGAGAGTGTCGTTACTGTCTGTAAAAGCATTTGCAAAGCGCGTTTGTAAATACGGGATAAGAATAAGACTGCATTTCTTTGGCACTGTTTGAAGCAATGCTATAATATGTTTTTTATTTACTCATCTTAAAATGATCGAAATACATTGTTTTTTTCACTTTACGTAAGTTATTTTATTTCCATCTGTATTCTTTTTTCATGATAAACGCTATTCGTCCTTCAAACTTTGCAATGTTATTGCCGGCAATCTTAGGCTTAATTGTAGAGATGTTTCATATGAAATTGAAACATTCAATAGTTAATGATTAAAGTGTTTATTTACGTTCTTGGCCGATAAATCATTTTCTATATTTTAATTTTCAAATTTATACTAAGTATGTATAAAAAAAAGGCTGGAAATCAGATTGTTTTTTGTTTTGTGTTTTGATGGTGCGATTTTCGACGGATATTTTGACTTCATGGATGTAAACAGATTCGCAAATCACTATTTATTTTTTGCTTCAGTTTCTTATTATACTCATGTCAAAAAACGGTGATTTTTTCCCCCTTATAATTTCATTTTTCAGCAAATTCATAACGTTTAGGAAGTATTTACATTACATTGTTTTCGCCGAATAATAGAGAATTGCATATGAAATGAAAATAATCCTAGTTATAAACAGCTTCGTAAATCATTAATATTTATTACTTACCCATCATACGTAGTATAGGGTAAGTCTTGCAATCGTTTTGAAAATCGAAAATTTTTTTTGACGGATTTACACGTTTCGGACACTGCAGATTACGAAAAAGATATTATTAGAAAAAAAATTTTGCCGTCCGTCCGTCTGTCTGTCTTTAACCACTCTATCTCCCGAACAAATTTAGATAGAGATTTGGAATTTTGTATGTGCTTAGTATGTAAGAATGGGACGAAGCCTATTTAATATCAGTAACCTCGATTATCCGGAACTATTTTTTTTCGGACTCTCGAAAAATTCGTTCTGATAAAAGGTATATAAAAATTTTCGAATTCTTTTATTTTAAGGAGTGGACGTAAAAGGGAATAAAATAACAAAAATTTTGCGTAAAAAACGAAGTCAATCGGATAATTAGTTGTTGAGATATTTCAAATCCTATTTTCCACATTCTTTGATTTTTCATGACCCTGTATTTCATTCGAATTTCAATTCAAAGATATATTTTAATTGGAAATGAGATACTTAATTCGATGCAAGAAACCGTTAGTGAATATGATTATTATTTTTGGAGTTATAAGGATGTTTCTATTACGCAATTCAGTGCTACTTGAATAGTTTGGCGTTTCATACAATTTATCGAAATTGGGTCATCAGAAATTCATTAATAGAGCATGATTATGTGTTAAAAATACTTAAATATACGTTTATATTTTGTTTTGGAATTGTAATGCATTTTATAAATTGTTTACATGTGTTATGTTTTCATATATTGTGCTATGCATAACCATGATGGGTAAGTATTACGGTGGCCTCCAACGACTAGTTTAATGTGTCACCTTCTTTTTGAGTACACTTTTTTTAAAAAGTGTTCCCGTGACAAAATTTGCTGAGTTTTTTTGGGGAGAAGGAGGAGGGAATATTTTGATGAAATTTGCTATTTTTTTTTTTAATCGCTTGATCTTGATCTCTCAACAATGTTTTTTCAGAAATATGAAGATCATTATAATCAACACAGAAAAATAAAATTATCAGAAGAGATCCCTCCTTTTGCATAGCTTTCAAGGATGATAAAGCTGTCTTTATATACCATATTCATTGCTTGCTGTATTTTTTTATGATTATTTGGCAAAATTTGCATTTTTTGTGGTACCTACACGATTTGAAAATTACAATATAGAAAATGCTTTATCGGGCAAGAACGTAAATAAACACTTGGAAATAAAATAACTTACGTAAAGTGAAAAAACCAATGTATTTCGATCATTATAAGATAAGTAAAGAAAAAAAAATATAATTATCATAGCATTGCATTAAACAGTGATAGCAAAAATGCAGTCTCTCTGTGTTATTTTCTTACAATCTGTTTACCAATATTTGCATGTTTTGAAGTAGCTAGACAAATTTAAAGTATTTTCAAGATCTTTTGATGAAATTCACATCTTTTATGGTACCAGGACAAAATTATTTTTCTCAGGGATTTTCGGGGAAATTTGTTATTTTTTTCTCGCTATCTTTCGATGTAATTTGCCGTTTTATCGAATTTATGTTTTTTTTGTTAAATTTGTCGGTTTTTTTCGTTATTTTCAGAAACTTATCATATTTTTGCTTTTTTTTTCTTTGCAAAAATTACCTGTTTTGCGATCTTTCGATGAAATGTGCCTCTTTTTTTCATCTTTTGTCAAAATGTGTTGTTTTCTCACAATCTGTTTACCAATATTTGCGTTTTTTGAAGTACCTAGACAAATTTAAAGTTTTTTCACGATCTTTTGACAAAATTCACATCTTTTATGGTACCAGGACAAAATTATTTGTTTTCTCAAGGATTTTCGGTGAAATTTGTCGTTTTTTTTCTCGCTATCTTTCGATGTAATTTGCCGTTTTATCGAATTTATGCTTTTTTTGTTAAATTTATCGGTTTTTTTCGTTATTTTCAGAAATTTATCATATTTACGCTTTTTTTTCTTTGCAAAAATTACCTGTTTTGTGATTTTTTGATGAAATGTGCCGCTTTTTTCATCTTTTGACAAAATGTGTTGTTTTCTCACAATCTGTTTATCAATATTTGCGTTTTTTGAAGTACCTAGACAAATTTAACCCTCCAAGCGTCTTGCAAATGGGTAAAATTGTAATGTTGTTTTCTCTGCATTTTGTTTTAAATGCTAATAAAGTATGATTATTTCAATATTACATAAAAAATCTCATTTAGGAATATAAATGTATCCCTTGAGAGTCTTAATCATTCTTCAATGCTTTGAAAATTCATTAAATTTATAGAATTATAATATCTTAAATATTGCTTATATTGCAGTGAAACCTGGAGCTTAGTGTACGGAATATTACGGGCCAAACGCTTAGAGGGTTAAAGTATTTTCAAGATCTTTTGACGAAATTCACATCTTTTATTGTACCAGGACAAAATTATTTGTTTTCTCGGGGATTTTCGGTGAAATTTGTCATTTTTTCTCACGATCTTTCGATGTAATTTGCTGTTTTATCGAATTTATCCTTTTTTCGTGATTTTTGTTTGCGAAATTGTTGTTCTTTGTTATTTTTTTCAGAAATTTGTCGTTCTTTCCCATTATTTTTAGCTAAATTTACCTTTTTTGCGATTACCTGGATAAATTTTATGTGCTTTTTGAGATATTTGGGCGAAATTCACGTCTTTTATGATAACTGGACGAAATTCGTCATCTTGAGGTCTTTCGGTAAAGTTTATCGCTTTTCTCGAGTTCTTTCGATGAAAGTTGTCATGTTGTCATGATTTTTCGATGTAAATTGCCGTTTATTGAAGATCTTTTTGCAAAATTTATCTTTTTTGTGATTATTTGATAAAATTTGCTTTTTTTTCAATCCTTTGACGAAAATTGTTGTTTACTCACAATCATTTGTCGAAATTTGTTGTTTTCTCACAATATTTTGAATTTTTTTTCACGATATGTTTACAAATTTGCCATTTTTGGGGGATTTTTTTTGTCAAAATTTGCCTTTTTTTAAAAAAAAAATTTCAGGAAAATTGCCATTTTTTAGACGTTTTAGCAAAATTTTGATTTTTGTGCAATACTTTTGCGAAATTTGTTTTATTTGGGATACCTATACAATTTTTTTTTGCAGTTTTTTGACAAATTTTTTAGAGATATTTTGAAAAAATTTGTTGTTTTTTGCAATCTGTTGACGAAATTTGCTGTTTAATTTCCCACATCTATTTATAAAATTTCCGGGCGATGTTTATTTTGGGGGGGGAGGGAGTATTTTGATGAAATTTGCTTTTTTTTTGTAATTATTTGCCAAAATTTGCATTTTTTATGGTGCCTAGACAAACTTTAGTACATAGCAAATGATTTATAGCATTTTTTTAACAGTGGTTTTTTTTTTGGGGGGGGGGGGTATTTTGACGAAATTTGCTATTTTTGTGATTATTTGCCAAAATTTGCGTTTTTTTATGGTACCTAGACAAACTTTGGTACATAGCAAATGATTTCTAGCATTTTTTTTAAAACTTTAACAGTTGAAAAATAATCTTCAAACATTTTCAAGAGTCTGTGACGTGTGTTGCATCGTTGCACCAATTCTGCGCCCGGGATCATGTCATGTTGGTGTTACGTTGGTAAATGGAAAAGCATATTGAAATCTTTAATAAATATTAATTTTTTTTTAAAATAATTGTCTTTAAAATTTTTTTTATAGTGGCAAAATACTTTTTTTTCTTTGATTCTTTCATATTGTTGCTGTCAAGTTTTGACGGGTTTTACCTAGCCAGAATAAATATTATCATTAATTTTTTTTAATATGTGAAATTTACATATATTTTTAATTTATGAAAAGGTAATAGAAAAGTAGTTGAAAATGCAAATGTTTATTTGTTGAATGGGGTGGATAATGTAACAACAAATTAACCACTGAGAGGATCATTGTTATAGTTGTTGCTAAATGGCAAAGTATAAATTCAGTCTTATTTTGCTGCGAAGTAAGTGAAGTATGTATATTTTGTATGAAATGAGTAATGACAGTAATTTATGATTTATTCATGTCATGTACAATTTATTGGTGTTGTATTTGTAAATGGAAAATTAGCAAATGAGAGAGATTCTAATTGTATGACAGCATGTTTGAATGTAACTCGGCCAATTGCGGGTCATTTGCCTGAATGTAAAATGCAGGTTTTTCTTTTATTTATTGAAATTTTTGCTGAAGATTAGTCCTTAAAAGATCCTTTAATAGCTGGAAAATACCTTTTTCTTTCTTCGGTGCCGTCAAGTTTTGACGGGTTCCATCTAGTTGTATATTATGCTATTACTTCAAAAAATATGAAATACCTACTTAGATAAATTAAAAGGAAGGAAAGTTATGCAGCCCCTCCTGCTTCCTCCTTTTAAACTTAACCAATTAACTTCAAATCCAGATAAATGGGGCAACCAGATAAATGGGAATTACAATATTATTACGGATGCTTTTTTCACATTACTAATAACAGTAACTTTTAAAAAACATTTGAAGAGAAAATGACGACACTATTTAAATCATCTCATTTTTACTCATAACGATATTACATTTCAATATTTTTTTTCATTATGGACACTGAGATTGAGATTTTACTTTCAGATGACTTCAGTTAGTGAAAATAATTTCATAGTAAAAATGAAATTAGTTTTTTTAAATAAAACTATTTTTCTGTGAGTGCATATAAAATAAAATTTCTCTATTTCGCCGGCACTCAGATTACAATTTTAACTGAAGATGTGCGAATATTTGCATGCAAAATTGTAACTGGCAAACTTGACATTAAATTTGGAAATATATTTATTATATATTGATTTAATAATGTAATTACTTTTGCTTTTTTAAACCAAATCAATCGGGTCTTTTAAACATTTCACTCATCGAATTCGACGGGATTCCACTCGTTTTATTGTTAAAATGCATTTCCTTTTTCTCAGAGTCTATAAAAAAGTGTTTAAACTAAAGAAAAAATCCGTTTTTGAATAATCTAGTCAATGAAAAAGAAGCACGTCAAATTGTATCTCTTTATTGTTTATTATTCCGCAATTCCAATGTCTCAGAAAGAAATTGCTAATCAATTGGATATTTCACGCCCTTCTGTTTGCTATCATATTGATAAATAGAAGAAAAATGATGTTAGTCCATTGCATTCTAAACGGGATTGCGCTTCTAAAAGAACGCTATCGTTTTTTTTTCTAATTGGAGGCGAAACTGAATTCTACAATGGCAGAATCTACATTCAACTTGTTAATAATATTTTCTTTATGATAAGTTTTTTCTTTTATGGTGGCAATCATTTTTTTTATTTATTCTAAATTTGGTTATAGTTTAAATTTAATGCAATAGAAAAATTATTCTGATACACCATTGGTTCTGTGAGCATCATGAATTCGGGAATCTATTTCAGTTCAGTTTTCTGCATTTATTTAACATTTCATATTACGTGTATTTTTTGTTAAATTTTTTTTATGCATCTTAAAATGTGATCGATTGATTTACTTATATTTATTGCAGATGAAAAAGCCTATGCATGTAGATGCACATCACATCACTTAAAACTGTTTTTAAAGTGTGAAATATGGCAAAAAATATTTCTTTACAAGAGTGCTTAGGAAAAGCAGGTTCTGATTCAAAGAAAGGAAAATTTTTTATTTGTGAGGTATGCAGCAAAAAATTTTCGAAAAAACAAAATTTAAGCACTCACCTATTAATTCATACTGATAAGAAATCTTTTGTGTGTGAAATATGCAACAAGAAATTTTCTCACAAGACTCATTTAAACAGTCATTTATTAATCCATACTGGTGGGAAACCTTTTGTCTGTGAGATATGCAGCAAGAGATACTCTCATAAGTGTAATTTAATTACACACCTTTTAAATCATACTGGTGACAAACGTTTTGTGTGTGAGATATGTCACAAGAAGTTCTTACTAAAGACTGGTTTAGAAACGCATCTGTTAGCTCATACTGGTGAAAAACCTTTTGAGTGTGAAATATGCAGCAAAAAATTCTCTCAAAAGAGTAGTTTAAGCAGGCACCTGCTAATTCATACTGGTGAAAAATCTTTTGTTTGTGAGACGTGCAACAAGAAATTCTCTCAGAAGTCTCAATTAATCAGACATCTGTTAATTCATACTGATGTGAAACCTTTTGTGTGTGAAATCTGCAACAAGAAATTTTCTGAAAAGGGTAGTATAAGCAGACATCTCTTAATTCATACTCGTGAGAAACCTTTTGTTTGTGAGACATGCAACAAGAAATTTTCTCAGAAGTGCAATTTAAACAGGCATCTTTTAATACATACTAGGGAGAAATGTTTTGTGTGAAATATATAACAGGAATTTCTCTTAAAAGAGAGTTTTAAGGAAGAATCACTCATTCTATACAGTTGAGCCAATTTATGCGAGGTAAAAAAAATCACAAAATATCAACCTTATTGTTTTTGTTCCCATAATTTGTTAATTGTGATTAACTAATTTTTATACTTCTTCTATTTAGAAAAAACAATTAGCAAATTCTAGTATTAGAACAATATTTTATTTAAAATATTAGACAGACTAAAATGAAACGACAACCAACCAAATATTCTTCAATTTAAATTATTAAATCAGCAAGTAAAGATCTTCAAATTCATTTTTAGCAAACCTATTTTATATTTACTTGGCTTTATCATTATATCTTCTTAAAAACTTCGCAACTCTCTCTTTTTTTGACACAATATAGATTTATAAGACTGTAAAATTAGCCTTATGATTGAGAATATTTGAGTCAAAAGACTTGTTAAAAATAATTTCTCCCAATGAAGTTCTTTTATTTTCACGCCTTCGCTGCCAAAGCTGAGGTAGTGCATGTGTTCACAGTTGCCAAAGTGAACATTTCTGTTACATTTAGTTATTATATTTAAGTTTCAAAAAATAAATGATCATTTCAGTACGCCAAAGTATATTTTGTAGTTTCTTTCGGTACTACTCTGTTATCCCTTTGACCAATTTCGCCAAATTATACAAATCGCCAAACTAATAGCCAAATTATACATATTGACATAATTTTTATTTTAAATACCGAAAAACAAATAATTAGTAGAATATTAATAAAAAGTCAAAATAAAAATCACTTAATGACATTTTAAACAGATGAATCGTATTTAATGTCATTGAATGTGACATTCACAATCATCGATTATTGGCATTTAATCTTATTGTTTGGCGATAATTTTTTGGTCGACGGGTTAACCTTGTAGTACCTTTCTTTTTGTGTGTCAAACAACTAAACAATGTTCCTTTTTTTTGTATGGCAATACTCGTAATCGGCGATTTAGATAAAGTTATCAATAACGAGTTATCTCGTAGCCGGGAAGGAAACGTAGTTTACCAACTACGAGTATGCTTGTATTTGGTTGCGAACGAGTTAAAACTGTTTTTCTTAAACTTTTAAGCTGAAAATAACTGTTTTTAAGGGGTACTATTGAAAATAATATTGGAAATAAAAATAATTAAGGGTTTGATGCAACGATTATTATTTTAAAAGGCAATAACAGTTCTGATGAGGCTTGAAAATGTAAATAAACTTGCTATATGTGTTTTGAAATTTTTCTTTTCTCAGCAGGATTCTGTATAGAGAAAATGCCTTTCATTTCACTAAGATATCATTACTTGTTGGTATTACATTACTTAATTTTAATATCTTTTAAATTCTTATTGTTTTTCATAAAAAAATAAATATTTGATATTATTTTTACCTGTTAATAAAAATGAATAAAATGCGTTTGAATCGTTTGTTTACTTCATCATGTTCGATTTCCTTTTAAAACTTTCCAATTTGTACTTGGAAAAAAAAGAAAAAAAAAATAAAATTTTGAATTTTTTAAAATTTGATGTTTTTTTTAATATGGCAAAAATATAAAAAATAATTATTTTAATTAAATCCACGTTACAATGAAATTTTAAAACCCTTATAAAAGTTAAAAGTTAAAAAAACTTTAGCTTTTGTTTTTCGATCTGTTTTACAATGCAATATGTACGTATGCAATAATTATGAAAATGATAATTAGTTATATTAATCTTAAACTGGAACTTAACTCTGTTTCAAGAAATATCATCTGGGGATACAGTGCTCTTCCCTGTTTTCTTGACCCTGGGACCGAGGTGCTATACAGCAAAAGTCCCAGCCAAGTGGACAACCTGACCTGGGTCACTCGGTATTTAGACCACGAACAAATTTAGTACTCTTTTTTATTAACCTCGAATGGATGAAAGTCTGAGAGAACCTTGGCCAAAAGGCTGGTGTATTCTCGACTTGCAATCCAGCGGTCAGATGCTCTGACCACTAATAAATTACTTCGAAATAAATGATTAAAAAATTGAAAGTTCCTTTTATTTTATTTTCTCTGGGGAGGGGGGGGGAGAACAAGCAATATTTTCTCAGAATGTTTTTAAAAAACAAATTTCGTTAAAATGGTATAAACGGTCGACCCTGGCCGAGTGGAGAACCTGACGTGGGATTGACGTAGTCCGATTTCAAGAACTAATACGAGGAATGGACATTTCTGACGTCGTAGAACGTCACGATGGATTCTAGCTAATCAGTTTCTCGACTTATCCCACAACCGTTCACCAAAATCCAATCAAGTACCGCAATGCTTGTGGGAAACATTGAGAAATCCGCCCAATGCTAGTGGTGAGTTACATGAATTTAGAATCCTCACAATGAGTATAGATTGTCATTTAATTTTTACACTGTGGTAGCGAATTTTGAAGTATTTACATGCATCAGATGGGTGAAAGTTTTGGTATTGCCATATCTGACTAGTTTCTTCATGTTCCAGAAAGGACTCCCCAACTTTGAAATGGCATAACTTCAAAACAGTGAGAGATAGAAATGTGAAACAAGTTTAATGTTATATAGTTCTAGAATTTGTTATGCTTTCAATTTGAAAAAATAGTTCCAATATTGGATAATAGGTGACAGTAGAAGCACGTGGAGCTTTAAATGGTACTTAGAAGTATAGAAATTTTATTCGTGCGTCTGTTTCATTTCTGACACGTAAAAAAAATTGTATAAAATTAGAGAATATTTCGGAATTCAAGAATATCATGCCGTATTCCTTGGAACAAAGAATTTTTATTGTACTTGAATACCATAGATTAAATCGAAGTCCTACGATGACAAAGCGAAGCGAAAAGGTCCAGACTCGAAAACAATTCGCAATTTATTCAACAAGTTTGAATGGAATGGCAGTGTGGTCGATGATTAACCGGAACCGTGGGGTGCAGTCGATCACTCATGACACCTGAAAATGTGCAAGCAGTCGAAGAAGTTGTTAAACGTTGTCCTTGAAAATCCATAAGGCGTGTCAACGCTGAAGCATAATTATCAAACACCACTTCGCTCAGTATAATGCGGAAAGACCTGAAGCTGTTTTCCTATAAAATAACAGTGCCATCAAGCGATCACAAATACAGCTCAACAACAAAGACAGGTTTTTGCAAATGAGTTACTGCAGATGATTGATGAAAATAAAATTGATGTTGGTCATGCATGGTTCACCGATGAGGCCCGTTTTCATTTAGAGGGAAATGTGAACAAATAAAACTAGCGAATATGGAGCACTGAAAAGCCGTTTCTGTGTCTTCCAAAACCACTGCACTCAGCAAAAATTACAGTGTGAGTAGGACTGTCCAGTAAAGGAAATCATTGGGTCCTTTTTCAGGAGGGGAACGATTAACGTATCTCGATATATTAAAATTTTACAGCAGTTTATTGAAACTTTTCATGTTCTAGAGCAGGCCTGTCCAACCTTTTACTAAGCAGGGGCGCATCTCAGCTTTTGGCAACCAATGAAGAGCGCCATTATTGACATGACTTAAAACATGCAAGAAAATCATCTTTTAATAATAGTAGAAATAGATGTATGCAAATGAGTCATAATGCCCCTATAGATCTGAAGCGCTATGTAAAAGAAAAAAATAGTAAATCGTAATAAATTTCGGATAATTATATTTATTTTTATTTATTTATTTATTTTTGCGAAGAGTTAACTCAAACTTTTTTAATTGGAAGGAGCCAGAAAATGAAATATCATCTAATATTAAAATTAAATAGTAATCATATATATTGTTAGGTTTTTTGGGGGATGAAAATGTTTTGCAATTGGAAAATTGAAAATTTTTTGGAGGTGTAAATTTGCCATGATAAAAGGTACAGAAACAAAATCATGAATGGTTCCAAAGAGAGATTCCGAAAAAACATTCCTAAGTGGAAATTTTTTCGTGCGAATTTGTAGAAGTTGTGTGGTCTGGTGGAGAAAAAGTTCAGCGTTTATCCCGTCTTATAAAGCAGCCTAATGGGCAGTGAAACAACCTCAATAAGAATAAAAAAAAATAATAATGAACTGTCCGACATAATTTCCAGAAGAAGGATGGCCTTTTTTTCTACATATTAATTCTTAAAGTATTAAAAAATATATTGCCGACATTTATTTATTTTTATCGGCATAATTTTCATAGAGTTTTATAAAGCATAACTTTAAATTAGTAAAAAATTGTAACAGCGCATGGTAATTTAAAAAAAATAGAGCTTATCATGGGCTGTTGTCTTTCTTTTAATGCGTTGCGTATATTATAAATGTCGATATATGAAATACACTTGAAGAGATTTTTAAAGTAGCTCTTTTGAAAATATCAAGAATTTTAAATAAAGTATCCTTTACAAAAGAATTGTATTTAAAAATTTTAAAAAAGATTAGTAACGGGAAATTTGCATAAGGGCGCCAGAAAACCTACAAAGGGCGCCATGGCGCCCGCGGTTGCCGCGTTGGACAGCCCTGTTCTAGAGGATGCACCAGAGATTTCATGGTTTATGCAGGATGAAGCCCGACCGCACCATAGTACTGAAGTGTTTGAGTTCCTCGAGGAATACTTCAGTGAGAGAGCCATTTCTTTAAATTAAATTAAAGTGACAGGTACTGCTATGGATTCGCCATCATATTCACCGGATCTCAATCCATGCGACTTCTTTTAGTGTGGTTACTTGAAAGACGCTGTTTATTCTAAGAGTCCACAAACGTTGGAACAGCTTGAACAATTCATCTGTGAGGCATGTGCATCCATTTCAGTAGAAATATTGACTCAAGTGATTTCGAAATTTACCTTAAAGTTACGTCGTGCTGTTGCTGAAAAATGCAACAATGTCGAAACCATTGTAATGGGATTTTTAGCTCAATTCAAACAGCTCCCTTTCAGGAACGATTTCTAAGACACGGCTTTAAGATTGCAGCGCCCTCTGGTGTCCAATAATGGAACTATTTAATTAAATTGATGTATAAAAAAATACCAGACCTATCTGTCTAACATTCAACTTGTTTCACATTTTTATCTCTCACTGTTTCGAAGTTATGTCATTTCAAATTTGCGGAGTCCTTTCTAGAACACCCTGTAGGTTCTATGTTTCGTTATAGGATTGCAAAAAAGAATTCATGTACCTTTTCTTTGTTAACGGAAATGGCTAAAGGGGAATTTTCCTCCTTGTTATGTATTCTCTAACTGAATTCAGTTTTTGCAAGTATGTAGTTTGTAGATAAAAATCTATATATCCTATACAGGGTTGCTCCAAAAATTTGGATAAATTATTGACTGTGTATGGTAACTGCTGAAATTGAATTTCTGAGGTAATAAATTAAACATCCTATTTCAACTCTTTAAGCAAGGAAGTTTTTTGGCAGTGTTCTGAATGTGTTGGAAAGTAATTTATAATCTATGCTTGAATCATGATTTTCCTTCCTTGTTTTCTTTGGAATTAGAAAGTTTGAATTATTACATTATTACATTTTACACTTATCATACAGCTAGTACTGTATATTGGTATTGACAGATTTTCGCTGGCAAAAAGAAGGAATCAAAAACTTTTCGAAATTCAATTTCCGGACAATAACCTTCGCAGCAAAGTTGTACGTTTTTTTGCAATAGAAATTTATAATGAAACTTTTTTTGGAAATAGTGGTGTTAAAATTTTTTGTTGCATTTCTTCTGCAAGAAGCGTTCTAGCAAAAAAATCGAGAATCGCTGAACAAATCCCGATTACATTTTATTGAAAGAGAACATTTTTTGAACTAACGTGATGCAATTTTTGAATTCAGATATTTTTCTTCGGAAGATGGGTATTTTACCACTCATATCCCTCTAAATACATCACTGTGACACATCGTAACATTCAAGAATATCATACTGTTGCAATTTCTCAACAGAGGAAATCAATCTTTTCAACTTCTTAATTATTTAATTTTCTTAGTTTGTTTAAATGATTCCAACAAATTTTTCGCTTACAAGTAACAATCCACATTTACTTTTTAACCTCAATTCCACAAAATAAAATTAACAAACTTGCTGTCTATAGAATATATTTTGAAATGGGAAAGAATTACTGCTGTAGTCTTTTGTTCAGTTTCGTTCCTAACGTGCATTTACGCTACTAATTTATTAACCAATCACATGGTTAACTTTCGCATAGGTAAACATCCTTATATTGAAACATCATTAAGTTCTATAAACCTCCTCTGATAACTTCAGAAACTGAAATCTATGTGAATTTATTCGTTAACTAGCAAGCGCACCGACGTAGCTCTGTACTGATCGGTCCGAGTCAGGCGCGAAGTTCAATCCGGGACCGAGTTCAGTCGAATGGACTATGTAGCTGCTGCATAAACGGTCACCTTATCCAGTTAACGGCTGAAATTCCAAATTTAGTTTAACTCAATTAGCATATTAAACTGATGCTAGGTGATGTCTTGCTGAAAATCACCTTCAGACCCAATTTTTGTGAATTATTGCTCTTAACAGAATTAAACTAATTGTTAAAATTATCATAGTCCAACGGCCGACAGCAAAAAAACCTGCACATAAAGCTTTTTTTTATATAGAAGAATAGTAAGATGGGAATCTAATGATCCATGTCTGCCGGAAGTGAATTTTAGCATAAGCCAAAAATTAATACTATCAGTGATTTACTTGTAGGTTTATCAATGTGTTTGGCGTGTATAGCAAACATATTGATTGTAATCAAAGGTATGAAAGGATTTTACAGCAAACAATGATGAGCCTGCGAGTACATCACTGGTGGTATTAAATTTTAACTTATGCCCCACTTCATTTCCGGCAGACATGCATCATTAGGTTACCCTATTAATACTTTTCCATAATATAAAGGTCTTTTTTCTGTTGCTCGATACATTAAGTTTTTGTGCTGTCGGCTTTTGGATCATATGAATGAATTGAATATGATATCATATGAATTGAATTTTTTTCAACTGAGCGGAAAAAAATGCCCCGCCTGGGAATGGAATCCAGATCTTTGAAAAGTTCGCGAAATGAATCACAAATGTCAGCGTCAGTTGGAGTAAAATATAACAACAGATATCTCAACTATCTTGCGCAAAAAGTAATTGATGTCAAAGAATACGAAGTTTGGAGATATTCAAAAATTTAATGTCGTGAGGGAACAACCAGAAAATATGTGTCACACAAACATATAGACAGAATGGCATTTTTAAAAATAATCACACCATGTTCAAAGCATTCCAAAATTTATAAATTCATCAAAAAAAGAATCCTTAAATTTTCACGATTCTAATTCTTTCTGTTTATGTGTATGTTCTACTGTACACTGTATATGATAGAAAGTAAAAATCTATTGAAAAAAGCATCTCAAATAACGGCTTCTAGTCTAGTACAGTCAACGCCAATACCGACCGAAAAAAAAATTTTCTTAGAGTGGTGGCTTTAGACGCAACACTAGTCACTGAAAAAGACCCACATGATAATTTCAAGTCTATGAGATAGTTCTTTTCAAATATCTCACTTAAATTTTAATATTTTTACATGATGTTTTTTGCTTAGGATAGCTGAGTATGATTTACAATGGGGCTAGTTTTTACTTTTTCGATTTTGGTTATATATTTTTTATATTATGATAGTTTCAATTTCAGAACCGGTTCTAACCGGTTTCAAAAATTAAAGTAATTTTTTTAAATCTGAAACCAAAATTGAAAAAGTAAAAACTATCTCGGTTGTAGATCGCCCTGAGCTATCCTATGAAAAAAAAATCACGTAAAAATATTAAAATTTGAGCAAGATATTTGAAAAGAATGCCCCATACACTTATTAGTAGACTCCGTAGACCCATCATCATCCGGGTCTTTTTCAATGACTAGTGTGGGGCTTTAAGATTCAGTTCATATTATTCAGATCACTTGATCCCCTCTGGCAGAATCCGCCTGGAAACACATCGTAAAGAAGAGAAGGAATAAATAAAAGATTTTTGGCTGAAGAAGGAAATCATGTAATATGAATTTACTCTTAAAGCAAGAGGAGAAAAACAAATGAGAACTTTTTCAGCCGGTAATGAAGTCGGCCATAGTATCAAAATCCTAATAATAATATTTTCGGCAATATTCATCGGGAAATACAGCTTAAATATTGAAGAGTTCTCATCTTGCCAAAATTTCTTGATGTATTTAAGTTCGTGCAATCTAATTTGTAATCTGCATTTTTTAAAGATCAGCTTCAACATGGTTCATGTTATTTTTTTATATATTCACTGCTTAGGAGAAACTACTCACCTTCTGTTGTATACATTTACCAGGACTGATTGTGTTCCGAATTTTCAGTGCCGGTATTTCAGAATATCACTTTATTTTATATATTTTATAATTAAATAAGGCAAAAATTACTACAACATATATATAAGGCATAAATTTAGTGACGATTTATTTTAGTGCTAATTTGTTGAACTTATGCAAAATCAATTCTTCAAATATTTACAATAAGCTGACTTTTTTTGTCTGATATATTTCATCGAGAAATTAAAATATTTCTTGATATCAATAAGGAAAATGCATTTTTAAAAACATTTCTGTTAACAAAAATTGCTACTAAATTTTCCGTTTAGCGATCATTGCGGGAATCGTCATGGCGACGTAGACAAATCGTATCACAGTGATGTTAATCGTAGAGCAATCAGAAATTAAAGGACTTATTGGTATCACCAACCAGGATTACCTGTGGTCTTTTGTACAATGAGGAATATAACGAAAGATCAGGTGACGCCATTGTGGGTAAAATTATTATGGATCCACAATAATTTTCTATCCGTCTTTATAACTTCTACTGTACAAAAGAATTCGGGCGATCTGATTGGTCTACAATTAACAGCTCAGTAATATGATTAATAAATGTCTCTATGATGATTCTTGCAATCACTGCTTGATCACTGAAGCAAAAGCAAAAATATACTAGATAGACTGGTTGACGGAAGTGTTTTTTTGTAAACATGCCTTTACTTATAAAGACTGAGAATGTGTCAGCTATAATTTCTCCAGCCGTGGCGTCAACTGTCCTTTTTTATATGTGTTGGCTTTGACTTACTGACTGATATCAAATACTGTTGCAGTCGTTTTCATAATATGTAGATTCTAAATTCTTATGCCTGAATCGGGTTTCAAATCTTCATTACATATTTCAACATTTTCAGCATTAAATGTATGTTCTATAAATTAAAATTTTATTATTTTAAAACAATCTTACTCATTAACAGAGAATTCATAAGTGTTGTATTTTTTTCAACTCTCTAAAAAAACTGATCAGATCGAAAGTCGAATCCAAAAATTTCTAGTTTAATATACCAATACTCTAACAACACTGAAGGCACCGGGCCGATGCAATTAGCTCAGACAACCTTTCGACAAGAGTATGTCGTCTTCCATATGAAATAACTGAAAAGAATTAACCACAGGTAAAGTAGTTACAATAAATGATGGATTCGTAATTACACGCTATTATTTTAACACGAGAGGATTTATTTCTGTCCCTTTTCTTGAGCTGTCTCATATAGCCAACCAGACGTTTTTGTCAAAAATATTTTTCTGGGTTGAATTGTGTTGGTGGGTGTCGGTTTCACGCATGTAGTTGGTAGAGCATAGGCATTTTTATCCAATGATGGTCTTGGATTCAACTCTTGATTGAGATATATTCCTCTTTAGTTAGAAAAATAAATTATTACTCGTATACGTTAAAAAATACTTGGATTAATTAAATTATCAATTAAAACATTCTTAATATTGAACACAACTTATCAAACTAGGTGAGAAAGATATAGACAAGACTAGAGGAACTCAACAACACTATTACCCAGTAGCTCGACGCGCAAGAAATCGCCATTTCTAGGAACACCACTCCATGCATAAGATCGACATAATTCCGTCAGGCAGTTACACCGTAGCTCGGATATTGCGAACGGAATCAGTAACAAGGCACACGGAAAAAGATCGGAATCGACTACATATCGACTAAAATCAGATCGAAATCTTGATTAGATGCGCAAAAGAAACAACTTCAAACTTCATAATCCTGAAAAGAAATCCTGGAACGAAATCTGGATTAGGATTCACAAGAATATTTTTCGATCACGAAAGCGACAAAAATCTAGTTAGATCGAAACTTACAAGAAAGGTCTCCTTACTGGGCATACTCAGACTATGTTGAAAAAAAATTGCTACTTGTACTACTCTCGTTTGTATTAAAGGATCAGTTATATTTAGCGGCGGATTTTCAGTAGAAAGTCTGTTAAAAATAAAATATTTTCGAATATTACACGCGAAAATATCAAAGCGAAGCGAGATTTTTCTTGGCGAGCAGGATTTTTCTTCGACTAAAGATGCATCTGAAAATTGCTTGTTAATTGTCGCTTAGAATCCTTTATTATTCGCAACAATTCTTTTTTTTTGTAAAGCTTACCTTATTTGATCAGAACATTTTCGTGATTCAATTCAAATTTTTTTCTGTTTACAAAAACTGGTAATAAAAGATTGAAAATTAAGCAAACAACTCTTGTCGCGCACACGTTAAAGAGTATTCGACATAAAAGTGTATTTTTTGACATTCTGTTTCACCGCCAATCGGTGATAAAACGCCAAGTAAATGAAAATTTCACAATTTTTTTACTGACGCTCTACCGAGGTTCCGCAATTTTTTTTATAAACAGAAATATTGATATGAGAAGAACATTCTGTAATTTTTTCAGATTTTTCTCGTATGGAGATTTTTCTTGTTAGTTTAGATATCAGAAAATAGAACTTCTATTTCGATAGCACTGAAAAACAGCTAGATCGATACAAGATGCGATTATATAGCATACGGTTTCGGAGTTGGAGAATGTAACTGAAACCGAGTTAACTTTAGAAGAATCACAGACCTCTCATATAAGTAGACGCCACATTGGTAAACTTTTCTTGACGCCAGGATGTTTGCCTTCCGTCACGTGACAGAAGGCAGATTTAGCGCGCCAAACCGGTTTTTTCCCGCCCAAACTCCTAGGAATCTCTCTCCACATTCCCGCCAAATTGCGCGAACGAAATCCTAAGGCCCCTGTCCCTGCCCGCGAAGACATTCGTGAGCAGCTAATGCTATTCCTATGGGGAGGAATTTTTCTAATAATCCTTCCGTATTTTGACATTTTTAAATATGTTTTTTTTGTGTGCATTGGATAGCTGAGGTCCCTCTCGACATCGCTCCTTGACTACTTTTTCGATTTTGGTCGCAGATATTTTTTATAAAGTTAGTTTCACTTTCAAAACCGGTTCAGAAAGTGAAAGTAACTTTATAAAAAATATCTGCGACGAAAATTGAAAAAAGTAGTCAAGGAGCGATCTTGAGAGGGATCTCAACTATCCAATGAAAAAAAAATATTTAAAAATGCCAAGATGCGAATGAGTAATTAGAAAAATGCCTCTCCATAGGAATAGTTTTGGCTCGCGAGTGCCTTCGCGTGTAGGGACTGGGGCCTTAAAGTGTCAATAAAGGAAATAAAGGGTCACTGCCAAAAAACGGCACCCTTTTGGTGCTAAAAGCGAAAGATGTTGGATTCAAAATCTGGCCTAGAAAACAATGGAATGTGGTGTTTACTTATATGAAAAGTTTCTGAGAAAAGTCAACAAAAATTTGTTTTCCTAAAAATGCCATTTTGATGATCACTATTGGCGCATCCCTCTTTGTGATTGCACTGGTGTCGTCTTTGCAGAGACTTGTTCGTAGATCCTAGTGACACGCTTTTGGAAAACCAGAAAGCAAGAGAACAACAGACATTTTCTATCGTAACGTCAAATATAAAGTTTTGCTTTGATACTGACTCTAAACAATTGTTTGCTATACAATATTTTCTATTTTCCTCTTATATTATTGCCATATGTTATGACTATATCACGCAAACATCAGTTTTAATACTTTATATGCAGTGGCAACATTTTCTGCGATTTATATTTAACTAGCGGACCCGACAGACGTTGTCCTGTCACCGACAGACGTTGTCCTTCTTGGCACCAACTCCAGAAAATCAAATAAATGTACGTAAATATGATAATATGCACGATAAACACTACACTCTTAATTTAATTTCTTATTACAATAATGTAAGGAAATTATTTTTCACTCTTCAGTATATTTTGAAGTTGGTTCAATTTTTCATAGAAAAGTTAATTTTTCTCTTTTTAGTTAAAAGTTAACGATTTTCTGAAGTCGGTTAATCAAAATTATAATACAGGAAATATTATTGTAAAGCATACACGTTTGTCAGGAGTGGGGTTCGAACAGCGATCTCTTTCTTAAAGAAGCTGAGCTAAAATTTGGCGCCTTAGACCGCTCGGACATTCCGTCCGCAGTCTATTCATCGAACTTATTCAACACTTTTAATTAGCGAAAAATCACTAACTATTAGTTTTTGCCTAATTACTAAAAAAGTACTGAATCGATTTCGATGAAATGTGATTCTAAACCATTCTCGAATCCACTGGAACGCACACACAAAATTTCATTAAAATCGGTCCAATCGTTTAGGAGGAGTTCAGTGACATACGCACAAAAGATTGATATATATAAAGATGATTTATTTTGTACTTTTTATTTGGATTTTTTATTAATATTCTACTAATTAATTGTTTTTTTTCTGATTTCAAATAAAAATTATGTCAATATGTAAAATTTGGCTATTAGTATGGCGATTTGTACAATTTGGCGAAATTGGTCGACGGAACCAAAATACCTAAGTATTTATAAATGTATGGTTGCATATTATAATTAACTTGATTATCCCATCTATCAATTTTGCCAAATTGTACAAATCACCAATCTCATAGCCAAATTATTCATATTCACATAAATTTCATTTTAAATATTGAAAAAACAAACAAATAGAGAAAATATTGATAAAAATACAAATAAAAAGCCGAAATAAAAATCACTTAATGACGTTTTAAACAGGTGTATAATATTTAATGTCATTGGATGCGACATTTACGATCATCCATTATTGGCATTTAATCTTATAATTTGGCGATGTTTTTTTTTGCGCTTTACAAATGAGGAAAAATTCAATAACCTGTTTTTTTCCCGTCAACCATAAAATGATCGCCAAACTATAAGATTAAATGACAATAATGGATGATCGTGAATGTCAGATTCAATTAGTATGGCGATTTGTACAATTTGGCGGAATTGGTCGACGGAACCTAAATACCTAAGTATTTATAAATGTATGGTTGCATATTATAATTAACTTGATTATCCCATCTATCAATTTTGCCAAATTGTAATTTGGCGATGGTTTTTTTTTGCGCTTTACAAATGGGGAAGAATTCCATGACCTTATTTTTTTGCATTAAATGAAAGATATTTTGATTTAATATAAGGGTAGAAATTATTAAAAGCCTTTTACAAAAAAGTCAATGACCAAATCCTAAGACCTGGAGACCAGACTGGTCGCCAGGGCGGAGTTCTGAACGAATTTCGATGAAATGTGAATCTAAACCATTCTCGAATCCACCGCAACACACACGAAAAATTTCATTAAAATCGGTCCAGTCGTTTAGGAGGAGTTCAGTTACATACACACGCACAGAAGATTTTTATATATAAAGATAAGAAATGAAACATAGCAACCGTTTGTTTGGAGTCAGTTTCCAAGCAAAACGTCATATTTGAGGTCACACTGAAAGCGACTATTCTGCAGGTGACAAATAGAGGTCGAAATCGAGCAGTTAGCGACGCAGAACAGTACTTCAGCAACTTTGCAAAGCAGATTCACAAATGTATAAACAGAACTATTTATAAAAAAATGCGTGAATAAACGACATTCTTAAACTGACTAAAGATTTTGTTTTGTTTGTGTGTGTTTAAATTAATTTCTTTTTCAGAATCTCAATTAAAATCATTAAGATCAAGGTTGAAACTATTATTTTTTCCCCAACTTGAACAAGCACACATTTTGTTGCTCTTCTTTTCCATATAAACTGATAAAGAGTATCATATTTCAAGTTAGTCCTTCAATTCAATTTTATTATTATATCTGTGAAATAATAATGGAGAAACATATTAATCTCAAGATTTTTAGTTTGATTTTTTACATACGATTTATAGATCGGGAGGTGGCAACACAGATAATCACCTCATCGAGTTCACAAGTGAAAATCTAGGATAAGTTAAATCTCGATTAGCATATTAAAAGGCAATGATCTACCATGTCATATCTTGGTGGAAAATACCTAAAAACCTGATTTTAGCAGTTGTCTCGTAGATTTACAAATGTGCTTTCCTGCACCCAAAAGTATGAAAACATGAAGGATTCGGAGAAGGAAAACTTAATGGTAAACCTATGAGTGAACCACTAAAAATGGATTTTTAGGTATTTTCTACCAAAATAGGACTTGGCAGGCCGATTGCATTTTAATATGTGAATTGAGATATGACTAATACTAGATTTTCATCGTGAACTTGATGAGGTGATTGCCTATGCTGCCGACTCCCGGTCTATTATTGCAACTGTTTCGTTTTATATCTATTAGTCTATTAGCATCTACCAATCTTTTTTCTTCTACCCCTTTCTGATGCTTTTCATTTCGTAGTACCCCTATTTCTCATAAACATGCCTTGCTACCCCCCTCCACTCAATTAACCCTTTCGGATCTGGTATACTATTAATAGTACATCTTTTAGTTGAGTATTATTTTATTTTAACAAATACCTTTGTTACTGTTTGTATAATACTGTTGGTATCTGTAATGGAGATTCCATTATATATAGTTTTTTTGGGTCAAAATTTATTCCTTTTATAAAATTGCAATTTAGTTAATCTTTATAATTTAGGATGTAGGTATTCATTGCGCCCTTCTCCCACAGTTTAATATTCTATTAAGTATGGAAAAGCTTTCATTAATTCTTTTCTCTTACATGAATTTTTCTGATGTAATGTCTAACTGAAATAAAATTAAAAAAAACAATTCTTTTCAATCTGCGCTTCTCCTAGTTCCATTGAAAGCTATCTTTGCGATTTCAATAACTAAAATAAAATCTAATCTTTGTACAGCTGCTAACGATTTCCTTTCTCTTCATAAACATTGTGTCCTGCAAATTATTTCGTAGGTGCATCTCATTGATTTAGGGCATAATATGTGAATGTAAGCAGATGTTTCGCATCGTCCGTTGAGAGCTGATGCAATTCTCACGAATTTATTCTATTAACCCTTTTGTGCCTGCTTCCATAATTTATAGATTATCAATTGGCTGGGTACTTAACAATGTGTTCTGTCTCTCTCTGCATAATTATCGCCAAGGTCGGCAATTATACAAAGGGTTTTGGCGAAAACCGCAAGCCAAATCGCTAATCAACATATGTACTAATTGTAATTTCAGTTAGATTTTGTCTGTCGTCACAAAAGGACGTACTCCCATCATGTAACACTGTAAACTGTGTTTCCAAGGGGTCACTCCTTGAGGACTGTAGCTTTGCTCATTACTGCATCTCTTAACAAAAAGAACCAAGAAGAGTTTTTGCTGGTGTCCCTCATTGCTTCGGTAAACCTGTGTTGCTTCCGCGTGTTTATCCGAATCCTGTCGTCTAAAAAAAGGAGCTCTTTCTAGCGGCCACTATACGCCAGCCAAAATCGATTTCACAGTATCTGTCTATGCATTATGACTTCTTTCACATTTAGGTTGGTTGGTTGGTTGATTTGGATTTAATGGCGCAAGGTCCCCTTTGGGACATGCTGCGCCAAGACAAAGTCAAAATGAAAACATTGCTATAAAAAACAGTAGTAACAACCAATAAAAGCAGTTATGATATTCAAATAAAACATGCAATCAGAAGATCAAAGTTTATAGTTAAAAGACACAATGGCAATTAAAAACTATAAAAATTGATAATAAAAGTTAAAATGTGAAAAGTTGTATAACTTGACATAGAAACACTTTTAAAAAATTAAGGGCGCAATGTAAAAATACATGTAAAAAAAAAATTTAATCAACCAAAGAGTGAAGTAGATGGTTTAAAGAAAAAACTATAACTGGTTAAAATCTGAACAATCAATAAAGAAACAATAACATGATATTGTAGATAGTATGAAAAAGGTTCAAAACACAGGCTAATCAAACAAAATGTTATGTCAATTTGGTTCATATTCCTCTAAGATAGTGTTATCGTCTTCGGAGTCATTGCTGTAAAATTCAGATTCCATGATCTCTTCAACGTAGTGCTGTAATTGTTTTGGATCTTTTATATTTCTAATAACAGGGCTAAGGTTAGAGTTTTTCTTTTTTCTAATCACGGTATTCCACGGTGAAGAGGCTGAAGATGAGCTTTTTTTTTCTATTTGTGATAAACTGTGTAAGTTTGATTTTTGTTTTAGATTTTGTTTTTGATTTGTGTCAGACATCTGTGGTGTTCTTGTACTTGTGGATGCCTTGGTCCCATTCTGGGTTTTAGAAGAAATTGGTGTATTTTTCGGAGATGGAGAAGTCATAGTCTCACCTTTGATTTTGGATGGTTCGTTAGAGTTAGCTAACATTTTTTGTCGCCGTTTTTCCAGATCAATTATTTTCACAGGTTTTGAAGATGGTGACCAAAGTTCCAATTGTGGGTTCCCTGAACATTTAGTAGGGAGACAGATATCACGGGATTCTTTGATTGGGGTGTTTGTTGATTGAGTAGTAAATGAATTTTTTGGTGGATAAGAGGAATCTGTTTGG
The DNA here is from genome assembly GCA_964019185.1 of Maratus speculifer. NCBI lineage: Eukaryota > Metazoa > Arthropoda > Arachnida > Araneae > Salticidae > Maratus > Maratus speculifer. The sequence continues at coordinate 399,226 of CAXHSM010001350.1, read as the reverse complement.
GTGCTAATGTGCCTTATGGATTTTGATTGATGCTTGAGTAAACTTGAATAAGATATACCAACAGATGGGGTTCTGGCCTCAATAATTTTACGAGCTTCAGGGTAAGAAATTTTTTGGATTATTTTGATGGTAATAATTTCTTTTTCTCGGACCCAAATAGCGCAGGAGCGAGAATATGAAGTATGGTTACCTTTGCAGTTTGCACAGCGCTCAGATTTTTCACATGTTTTACCATCGTGGCCGACTTCTGCACAACGAGGGCAGGTAACAGTGCCGCAACATTGGCCATTCGTATTGGTATGACCATAACGCTGACATTTAAAACAACGGATTGGATGAGGAATATAGGGACGGACTTGACAGTTTAGGTATCCAGCTTTAATTCTAGTAGGTAAAATATGGCTATTGAAGGTTAATATAATGTGTTTTGTAGGGGTTATTTGCCCATTTCTACGGATTGTTATACGGCGTACATCTATTATATTTTGATCCTTTAGATTAGTTAGAAGTTTTTCTTTTGTGGAAAACAACAGATCTGGTTCAGATATTACACCACGGCAACTATTTAGAGTTTGATGTGCTTGAACAGAAACGGAAAATGTACCTATTGTATTACACTTTGACAGGAGTTTTGTCTGACTGGCTGAAGAAACTTCAACCAGTAGATCCCCAGACTGTAATTTTTTTAGAGAGTGGCCATCCCCTAAAACAGATTGAAATGTTCTTGCTATAAGAAATGCTGAGGTTTTTTTGAAAGAACTATCTGAGAGGCTATCAGTGCGTTTAATTATGAAAAATCGAATGAATAAGGAATTCTGCACAGTTTGTCGTTCTCCGGAAAGGAGAGAAGTGGAAGGAAAAGAAGTTTTTCCATCCATGTTAGATAAAAGACAATTCAGACCCCGGCCACACCACCCACTACCGAGCCCAACAAAGGGATGCACATTCGTGCACCAGTGCTAACCAGGGCCCATACGGTCACAAGACATTCCTATGCCAGTCTCCACCCTTAACGAGATGGCTAGTAAATGCTCGCTCACTTGATCCCTATAGCCAGTGACAAAAGTCAGCTGACCAGCCGATTGATGCATACGGGACCAATATGCACCTCCCGTCTACCTGAAGCAGGGGCCAAAGCAGTGTGTTGGTTTCCCTCAACTACCAGGATCCCCCTTTCCAGGGACACGGGTCGCCACGCACGGCCAACACGTGGGTGGTTTACAATACTCCATGAGTCGATATACAGGATGATATCGGCTCATACAGAATTGCCCTCACCTCCGAAAAGGAAACCACAACGAGAGTGGAACAAAGATGAAAGGAAGACAAGAGGAGTAAGAGGAAAAGGAAATGAGAAAGATCACTCAGATCCCCGGGGTTGTGAAGCCCGTGAATACCTACAGAAGGTATCCCCCTGGGGGGTTTTGCATACAGACTCTATAACAGACAGACAGAGGGCAGAGACGGATAGGGTTTCGTCAAATGAACAAAACAATAAAAAAATGAATGCAGTCTGCACACTGCGACCTTTTAATGTATAAAATAATCTAAAAATGATTAAATTCTTATCTGTAGCTTTTTGTTTTATAAAACTTTTTAAACGGAAAGATTTTGACCAACTTTAGCACTTAATACCTCTTAAAATAATTATTCGATTTTCAAACTGTCTGCACCAGCATATTTATCAAATATTTCTTTATAATACTACCAATTTTTATATTTTTGTATACAACAGCTTTTTTAATATTATCGAAGAAAGGCTTCCTGTCACAAAAAATTCCCTATCAGCGGCAGTGAGTGTTAGTTTATTTATTATTATTATTTTTTTAGAATAGACAATTTAAGTGCAAAATCGCTTTTCTGCTTTAGTTCTGCTCTTTGCAAAGTGCAATAACTTACAAAAGTCAAAAGATATTTATATTTAACCAATATATGTATCATTGATTTGGTATTTTGGAACCTTTAAAATGTTAACATGGTATTTTTTTATTTCATGGTTTTAACACACCAAGAGTCTGTTTTCATGATTAGTTCCACTTTGGCTCTAAAACTATAGTTATAGTACTATTTCAGTAAAACATTAATTAATGATTCAGGTTGAATTTACTTTTCATAATTTATTTAAATCTCTATTTATCTAATTAGTCTGACTTATTATAGTTATGAACAACAATCAAATGTAAACTAAATAAAAATTAACATTTTAACATGAAGATAATTTGTCACTTAATGTTTTAACTACTCATGCGAATTTGGTTGATTGTATCTTATATTTGGTCAATGACTAACATAACGATTAACAATTTGTCTGAACTGAGAATGCAGCTTTTTAAAAAAAAATGTCACTTACCTATAAATTGCGGAATTTACATATTTACATGATTCAGTGAAAAATATGCAGTTTATTAACCAGCAACAGTAGTACAATAGGTATAGCTAATAAGGTTACAGAAGTTTGTCAGTCATTGAATATTCTTATAATTTAGTTTTCTGTTACCACATGAGAAAAGGGAATTTATCAAATTTGTTTGGGACAAAAGATCAAATCTCTTGTCGCCCAGTGGAAATTTCTTAAAATATGTTCGGTGTAAATCCATCGAAAACTGGAAGTCTAAAGAAATTTCGATTACAATACTTTCTTCTATTGAAGATAGAAGAAAGTAACATGTTATTTATTAATCGTTTCAAACATTATAATAAGAAATACACACAGTACCTGACCATTATTTACCAATTTTAAAAGTCAATCTTTTTCTTTTTCTCTCTTTTTGTTGACAGGACGAAACATACTTTAAAAAATCAACACTCGATTACAACAAGTCAAATAAAGTAAATGAATCAGTAGTGGGCCACTTAAATGCATTTATCTAATTATTATTAAAGCGTTAGTAAGTTCCAAATAAATAAATAAATATGTATTTGCCATAGTACTAAACTTGTACCAGAGTAGACCCCTTACACTGACGTCACAGCAACGACTGATACTGTAACCTGACACACATCTGGAGCTCAAATAAAGCGTCATACCACTCCGTTTGCTGTTTAAAGCACGCGGGCTCTTTCTGTTTAATTTTGATTTTTTACTTACCCATCATACGTATTATAGGGTAAGTCTTGCAATCGTTTTGAAAATCGAAATATTTGTTTTGGCGGATTTACACGTTTCGGACACTGGAGATCCCGAAAAACATATTTAAAAAAAATTGCCGTCCGTCCGTCTGTGTGTCTGTCTGTCTGTAACCGCTCTATCTCCCAAACAAATTGAGATAGAGACTTGAAATTTTGTATGTGCTTAGTATGTAAGGATGGGACGAAGCCTATTGAATATTAATAACCTCGTTTATCCGGAACTATTTTTTTCGGATTCTCGAAAAATTCGTTCTGATGAAAGGTATATAAAAATTTTCTTATTTTTTTATTTTAAGGAATGGACGTAAAAGTCAATAAAATAGCACAAATTTTGCATATAAAACGAAGTCGATCGGATTATTAGTTGTTGAGATATTTCTAATCCTGTTTTCCACATTTTTTGATTTTTCATGACCCTGTATTTTACAGAAATTTCAATTTAAAGATACATTTTAATTGGAAATGAGACACTTAATTCGATGTAATAAACCGTTAATATGATTATTATGTTTGGAGTTATAAGGATGTTTCTTTTATGCAATTCAGTACTACTTGAATAGTTTGACATTTTATACAAGTTGTCGAAATTGTTTGATCAGCAATTCATTAATAGAGCATGATTATGAGTTAAAAATACTTATATATACGTTTATATTTTGTTTTGGAATTGCAATGCATTTTATAAATAGTTTACACACGTTTTGTTTCCATGATGGGTAAGTATTACGATGGCTCTCAACGACTAGTCTTATTCTTGCCTTGTTTTTCCAAATATTTAAGAAATGAATCTCAAATCACTAATGTTTACAAATGTGAAAACACTACATTTGCCATACGTTTGGACGCCAGATGAAGCATTTGACGTCATGTGCAAGAGGTCCATAAATATTCAAATTTTCCAAAAATATTCTTAGAAAAAAAAGGTTGTCTTCCTCTGTGTTCCAGAAGTGGGCTTAGTAAATTTCCGATTCATGATGAATCTTAAATTTTTTGTTTATGCAGTAAATTATTTGCGATGTGATGGAGTTTAATTTAATTTAAGAGACTACAATAGTTTAATTTAAAATGAAATACGATGTTAACCCGCGAGAACTCGCGCATGAGATTTTCTTTCTCCATCGTACAGTTTTTAAGACTATTTTTCATTTTAATAAAATTTCAAAATGCGATTTCGATTACTTTACCTATTTTTTGAATAAAAATACTAAGCCAAACAAAAAAATTGATATTAAGTGACTGCAAAGTAAAAGAAAAGAATTGGGCACCGTGACAGAAATTCTCACATCGAGTTCTTCCGGGTTAAAGAAGCTTTTTTTAAGAATAAAATCGTAGGGCAGAAATGGGCACATGTGAATATGGAGTACATGTGAACAGTATATATTTCACTCATTTAATCTGAAATTAAAAAAAAAATAATAATAAAAATTACCAATAAACAGCAGTATTAGTACAATCTTCTGACGGAATTTTCAGTAAAACTAGCAATTTTGATTTCTAGATGTTGTAATTTGTAAAAAAAAAAAGTCGATTTTGAAAATAAAATTCTAACACTGCTACTTTTACCAATCGTAAATAGTCCATGAGCCGACAAATAAAAACCTAAGGTTTTAAGCACAAGAAAACCCTTATTTTATGTTAGAGTAGAAAGAGGGGAATCTTATTTTCCATGTCTGCCGTAAGTGAATTGGTGCATAACGCAAAAACTAACACTATCGCTGGTTGATTCGTAGGTTTATCGCTGTGTTTGTCCTACAATCAAGGATATGAAAATATGGTAGACTGGGTGGAGGAAAACGTAATGATGAACCCACGAGTCGATTAGTAGTGGGCTTATGCAAAGTTTTAATTCCGCAGACATGGATCATTAGACTCTCGAATTTTTACTCTTCCATAAAATAGAGGGTTTTTTCACCTTGTGCTTGATATCTTCAGCTTTTCTGCCGTAGGATAGATTACCACCAAGAAGTTTAAGAAAAGCACAAGAAGACGATGCTTGTGTTTTTTAACATTTATGTATTTTTTGTCCTTGAAACCCAAAATTACTATCAATTTTCACGATCATGTCAGGATTTTTTGTAAATCATAAATTGTCAAAGTTAAAAAACAACAAAAAATGGTATACAATAAAATAAAGGAGATGGCTGTGTTTTTTACTTTTAATAGTTGATTTTTGTGTACTTTTCAGCACTGAATTTGAAAATGACCTTCATTTTTAACCATCGCGTTCGATTTTTTTTCTTGTAAATCTTAAATGCCAAAGTTAAAATGTAGCAAAATTTAATATAAAAAAGATGTGAAATTTTTTTTTAAATTTATTTTTATTTAATTCTACAATTTATTCAAATCTTTGGTTTATAGATCAGTTGCAACCACGCGATCATATGCCTCCCAAATTTTATCCAACCAATCATAATTGACAATTTATATCCTGTATTTTGAGCCAACCAATCATAATGGGCCAAATTTGAGGGGAAAACAAAAAACACCATAGTTGCTAGGATGTGACGTCAGTTGAAACTGGTCTATACTAGAATTCTTACAGCTAAACAGCTGAGGGATCCGATGAAGCGAGGAAGGGGTTAACATTTAATTTTGAAATTTACAATTTGCGAAATATCCTAACGATATGCTTAAAAATGCAGGTTAATTTCGGATTCAGCAATACAGAAGACACGAAAGTCAATTATCAAAAATTAAAAAAAAAAAAAAAAAACATGATGTTATCCAACTTTTGCAGGTTGTAAAATATCATTTTAAAATTTGCATCATATTTTAAGCAGGTAATTTTCATCATTTTATTTAACAAAAATTCAGTTTTTTTTTTCATTATATGTTTATTACAAATTGTACGGTGTCATAATGATTAAAGATTTCAAGTTTGAATTGCAATATAATTTTACTCTCAACCATTCTTTTAAATACATCTAACGAAATTTATGTTCTACTAAATATGTGAATGAACCCTAACTGACACCAAAAATATGCTCCAAATTTAAACAGCTATAACTCGGTCAATTTTTAACGTTGAGTAACGGGATTTTATTTTTCGTCTTCTTTGTCAGTGTAACAGGAGAAATCTACTTAATATAACTTATAGGGCGGGTACCGTATAAAATGTAAATTTCGTAATTTAAAAAAAAATGCTTTTATGACCCAAATTGCTCTTATAATATTTCTTTACCTCATTTAAAACGTTTTTGTAACAGGAACTACATAGCTATGACTAACGATTTAGAAATTATCCATTGGCCACCCCCGAGATTGGGCACCCCGTATATATTTAAAATAAATACTTAAATACGAGTCCGATTTCCTAAGTATTAACTATTTTAACCTTATTTTATCGTCATTGTTTTACTTTCGTAGATTTAATGACAAATTGTGTAAGTAAAAAATACTTCAGGCTTAAACAGAAAGGCTGGCTTCTTGAATTTATAATAGACAGAGGGAAACTCATTGTAGATCCCTGTATCGGGTCAGGTTTATCCGAATTCGATCCAACCAAACCCGAAGATCAGGTTGACGTTATTATTATTATTTTTTCGTTCCAAATCTGTTGACTTTGAAGGTTTTAATTCAAATTGTTAGATTTTTATAGGGGATCAAATTGACCGAATATTTCGAAAGTCCTGAAAACTTTCAATAAAATAAAATAAAATAAAAACATACGGCGGAACGCAATTTTCACTTTGCTTTTAACACAAAATGTAAAATTGGAACTTTAAAATGTTCAGGTTAACTTAAAAACGATTAATATAATCAATCAAAGATGTTAATTGTTAATTTTATTTCAAACATCTTAGTACTTTCAAGCCATAACCAGGCTCTTCTTCAGAGAATATTTTTGTTTGTTTCTACAAATTTTGTTTATTTATATAAAGAAATAAAAATGTTCTCTTGGAAAGAGCGTGATTAAAAATTGAAAGTACTAAGATCATTTGAATAAAATTAACTATTAATATCTCTATTTGATTGTTTTCATCGCCTTTTAACTAAACCTGAACATTTTAAAGTTCATATTGTATAATTTGTGTAAAATAAAATAATGCCTTTGAATACTATTTCTAAGTGTATATGAGGTCATTTTTATAGAACAAACATAAAACTGATTTTAGAGAGTTAAAAATGAAATAATTAACACACAATTAATGAATGAACAATACTTCTCTATTGTTACATTAAAACATGGAATAATTTTTTTACATCAGATTTTTTACAGAAATTAATCTACCTCATGGATTAAATATGAAAATATTTTTTTATCTCTTCAGATTTTTAAATTCTTTTTCGATAAATCATCACCGTTTGACTTGTAAAATGTTTCAAAATTTGAATTTTCAAATTCTTGAATGCAGAATTCAAGAGTACTTCATAAGGAATTATTGTTTTAACCACTTAACCGGCGAAGGGTATGGGGAAATAGTGCTTTTACCCCCGATTTATCTCGGGGCAGACGGTTAAGTGGTTAAAAACGCTGTTTTTTTAATTCCCTGGTGATTATGAAAATTGCGACAAAACTAACGAAAAAGAAGAAACAGATTTTAATCGTCTGTATTCCAAAGATGTGCTGCACTTAGTTTTAGCAAAAATCACACTGGAAAATATTTTAGAGTTCTTATCTTAGGAAAATAAAAACAAATGTTTCTCCTTTACTCGCATTTAAAAATAAATTAATAATAATAATAATAACACAAAGAAAGAAAAGAAAAAAGTCGTTATTCGCCGCACTATGCATTCAAAATAAATTAGAGTATTGATGTATACAATAAAAAAAAATAAGGAAACATTGCGAACACCATCAAACTTTGTTTAAGACTGGCATAACTGACTGACTCGCAGCAGAACTAAAGATTTCGCAACAGACTATCGTATCTCCGTTGACCTTGTTTTTTTCCAGCGCCACAGCATATCTGTGCTTCTTGATATACACGGCGATAGTTCTGTTGAACTCAGCTCCTTTTTTTCAACATCCACCAGAGCATATCAGTGCTTGTCGACACACAACGGTGAGAGTCCGGATGTACAAGAATGTACTCAAATATTTGGTCTTTCACATACGTATTTGGAATGTGGTGTCATTCATCGGTGAAAGTTGATCTTGAAAGTCCAATCTTGATTTTTCACATTAACAATATATTAAACTTCGGAAAGTAAAAATATGTTAGTATTACAAATGTTGTGAATAGCTAGCATGCTTAAATATTTTATTTTGTAAATTATCGTTGTTAACCGAGTCATGTATCTTATGAGTAACTGCTCAAAAACAATTCATCAACCACTACATTATACTTTTTGAAAATTAACAGAAAAGACATCTTTATAAGTATATAAATCAATTCATTAAAATACAGCAAAATCATAAGTTAAAATAGATTTATAAATATAACAATACTTTATGAATAAAATTTAAAATCTTCTAATTATAGCCCCACTTTAAAAGTGATAATCTGGCAAATTTCTGCATAGTTTTAAATTTACATAATTATTAGCTGATATATTTTAGTTTCTTCAGTCTTTATGGAAATCTTTTTCATTTGAAACAATGTAACATTTATGCAAAATATAATTTATGTTTTAAGAAATATCAATCGTGCACATAAATAAATACAAAGAAACTGTTAATAAGGGTCAACTATTCTTTATTAACTAACAAAAAAATTCAAAAGAATCATCTGAAAATAAACATAAAATCACCAGCAAGAATAAAACCATGGTAGTTATTTTTCTGGAATTCATCAGTTTAAAACCACTGCACCAAGTTCAATCGCACACATTTTCCCACAAAAGTGGAGCCTATGAATGAATACAGAAATGGGAACGTCTTCGCAAAGTGAGAAGTCATTGGCGAAAAAAATATAGTTCCATTTTTCATGTGGATTTAATAAAAAAACAAGTTTTACTGGAAACAGGTGAGTCATATTTACATTATCTAAAACAGAATAATATTGTATATTAGTCTTAAAAAAATACCCAGGGCGTTTCCGAGATAAAAATATGCCGAATTTACATTGTGGAATTTAATTAAAAAATGGGTTTGCATATTGCAAAATATACTGCACATAGAAAGTCTACCTTAATATAAATGTATATATGTTGCGGCCAATACCCGGAGCCTGGCCAATTCTAGAACTGGCCGGCCAATACCCGAACTGGCCAAGCTTCCTGGCCAAAACCCGAAATACATGAAATGAATAGCGTATTTCGGGTTTTGGCCGGGCAATTCGCGAACTGGCCGGGAAGCCTTGGTCAGTATCCGAACTATGGTGCATAGGTACCAATTTTTTTGTAATTAAGATAATGTAACATTAAAATGTACAGTAAAAAAGATTCCCATTGATTATATTGAAACGAAATATTTTTGTGTACCCAACTAAATTAACCAAAAATAGTACATAATTCCCTTTCAATATCGAAATTAATTGATAAACCAAATACGATGACCATTACAAGTTAACCGGAAACTTTACTCGGGTTACATCACGGACAGGCTGACGTCTAGACTATTTGAATTCATAGACACTTTCAACTATGTTAGAAATGATTAAGCCGAGTGCTTATATCTATTTCGAGAATTGGCCAATCACACCTGGCCAGTTCGCGAATTATCCAATTGCATCTGGCCAGTTCGCGAATTGGCTGGCCAATTCTAGAATTGGCCAGTCATTTTTTAACGTTGCTGGCCAATTCGAGAATTGGCCGGCCAGTTCTAGAATTGGCCAATTTCGGGTATTGGCTGCAACATATATAACACTAGAAACTGGCAAAAAGAAAAGTACCAAAATTTTTATAGAGCATTTCGCACACACATCTATCTGCAACTTCCCATCCCAGCATGAAAATCCTTCATGTTCGATCTATATCAGAATGGGTTACGACAATCTTATAAAATTTTCACATCTGAAATCATTTGGTAAAACAATGTCACATCTGCAAATTTATGCTACATGATATATTCTAGAGACTGGCCCTAATATGTGTGTCTGGTACACTTAACGCATCAAATGGGATCCATGGATCACATAGCATAATGTTTGAATCTGAGTTTTCTTATCATAGTGACCATATGGTGCAGAGGTGTTTTTGGGTGCAGTTAACATGACACACATTGGCTTCTGCTCCTCCTTTACTCATACCACATGCCACATTAGCACTATGGTCCATGCCAGTCCTCTTGAGACAATGAAGTTACCACACAGCTTCGGCTGTTTTCATGCAAGAAATAGTTGTTTGAATATCTAACGACTATGAACTAACGATCTGTGCTTAAATAACACATTCTAGAGAATATTTTGTTCATATCACATGCAAAAAATATTTTTCAACAAATTGAACGAAGAAACTTGCTTAAACACTCCTACAAGTGATTTTCTAATTACAGGTCGAACAAACAAAAGATTTCTCATCAGAATGGAGCAACATATGTTTTTTTAAAGTATCCTTACGAGAGAATTTCTTGTTGCATATCTCACACACAAAAGTTTTTTCACCAGTATGAATTAACAGATGCTTTCTTAAAGTGCCTATTTCTGAGAATTTCTTGTTGCATATCTCACACGCAAAAGATTTCTCACCAGTATGGAGTAACATATGTTTTTTTTAAAGTATCCTTACGAGAGAATTTCTTGTTGCAAATCTCACACACAAAAGGTTTTTCACCAGTATGAATTAACAGATGCTTTCTTAAAGTGCCTATTTCTGAGAATTTCTTGTTGCATATCTCACATGCAAAAGATTTCTCACCAGTATGGAGTAACATATGTTTGTTTAAAGTAACCTTACGAGAGAGTTTCTTGTTGCATATCTCACACAAAAAAGCTTTACCGCCAGTATGAATTAAGAGATGCGTGCTTAAATGACTCTTTTGGAAGAATTTCTTGTTGCATATCTCACACACAAAAAGTTTGTCACTAATATGAATTAACAGATGCTGGCTTAAATGAGACTTCCGAGAGAATTTCTTGTTGCATGTGTCACAAACAAAAGGTTTCTCACCTGTATGAATTAACAAATGTTTGCTTAAATCATTCTTTTGAGAGAAACCCTTGTTGCATAGCTCACAAACAAAAGGTTTCTCACCAGTATGAATTAACAGATGTCTTCTTAAAGTACTCTTGTCTGAGAAATTTTTGTTGCATATCTCACACGCAAAAGGTTTTTCACCAGTGTGAGTTAATAGATGCCTGCTTAAATTATTCTTTTGAAAAAACACTTTGCTGCATACATTACAAACAAACGATTTTTTTGCTCCAAGTCAGAAGCTATTTTTCCTGAAAACTCTGGCACAGAACTATTTTGCTGCATATTTCGCACTTTAAAAACTCTTTTGAGTTATGTGATGTAGAGTTCATTAACAATCAGTCCTTTTTTTATCAGAAAAACGTAGAAGAAACACAATCTACCACCTTGTAAAATTCCTGCAAAAGAAATTAAGAAGAAACTAACTTATTACAAAATATTAAATAGAGCAGAAAACTGAATAGAAATAAACTACCAGTTATTTGATGCTTGTCGAACAAATAGAATGTCAGAAAAGTTTTTTTTTATTGCATAAATTTTTAAACTATAAATAGAATTAAAATAAACAACTGTCACCATAAAATAAAATTTTATCGTAAAGAAAATATAAATAAAAATTATAAATGAATGTTATTAAAGAATAAATGAATTATTTATAAACAAAGCATTTATAAATAAAAATATTTTTTAAGCAATTTATAAATAAAAAATACAGTAAACTTAATGAGAAAATTTTATAATTTCATATTACCCATGAAAAAATGATGCATTCTAAAAGCAATGAGGATAAAATAATTTATATTCATTGCAAGAAACTATGATACTCAGAATTCCTCCAAACTTGAGACTTTTAAGACGCAGTCTAATGTACATGATTATTAGGGAAAACATTTCACATTACTAATACATTTGACATTGTATTGCAATAATTTAATCATTTATTAGCATTTTATCAATGTTTAAAGATCTACATGACAGAATATGAGTAAAAAGAAATCCATTTTTTAAAGTTTTAAAATACAGCTTTAGAAAGCATTTTTAGATCTATGTATGTAAATTTGATGACAAAATGTGTGAAGAGTATCATTGAGCAGATTTAAATGATAGAGCATCTTACAACACAGTCTGTGGAAAGTACAGTAATATGGACAGAATTTCAGATGAGATGGGAAAAAATATTTCATTCAATCAAGAAAACGTTTAGTTTATTTCATTAAAAAAACAGGAAAAGAACAGTATTTTACATTAATGATATTCCAGTTATGTGTGTTTAGAAGCAGTATGAATAAGAATATAAATATCTTATTAAAGAGAATATAAATAATAATATAAGAAGCAATATAATGAAGTATCTTTTTTAAGAGTAAGCTTGAAGGATTTAATATGAAATTGCAGAAACAGATTTGGAAAAACTAATAGTGACTTTATATGATAGGTACGCAATGCTTCAAACTGTAATATATACCCAGCAATTTAAAGCTATGTAACATTACAATAAAGGTTGGTGTCGAATATCCTACGTTAAAATATCCTTATATTTCCATGTCAGTATTCAAATATTGAGATTTTTATAACTAGTTCCTTTCACAATACTACTGTTACATGCATTATTCAATTAAATATTAAATTATTTAAAAAAATTGGATATGAAAAAGTAAATTAAATTAAAAAATGTTATTGTGCTACATCATTACACTTAAAATAAAAATGTGATTTGAATTCAATGTGATTTACTGAAGATTTATTAACTTTAAATTTAACAGAAATCGAAAAAGTAATTGATAAAAAATATCGAAATAAAATTTGTTTTATAATTTTTCAAAAATATATACATTGCGTCTAATTACTTTCATACCTACTATTAATACTCACAGTTTGAAACCTATTTAAATTTTCATGAAAGTTTTTTTAAGGAATTATTTTACTTATATATAATAAACCTAAAGAATTAACTACAATAAAATAAATTCATGTTACTTTTGTTAAATAAATTTTAAAAGAATTGAATTTTTAGCCAAAGTTTACAAAATACTATTTTCAAAACCTCAATATTTTGAATTATTGAAAAATTAAACTTTATTTCTACAAAAAAATTTAAAAACACATAATCAAAAACAGTATTTACTACAAAGTTATTAATTTAGTCTTGTATGCTCAAATATAAAAATGAAAAATAAGCAAAAACTTTTCTTACTTTGACACAATCACATTTTTTTTTCTCCATGAAATCTAAATCTAACATTCTTTTTCATCAGCTCAAATATTACATATGCTATTCTCACAACCATATTCACCATTTAAAAACTATGTCAATGAGCAATTGTTAATTAATATATTTTCAAATTTGAACTCGCATATGACAGCTACAACCTATAATGCAGACATTCAAACTATTGACTTGTATCTGTAACCTCAGCAACAGAAAGTAAAAATTTCAGAAATTCTTGTTTTGTAGACACATTTGTGACGAAAATATTCAGTTTTATGAAAGAAAAAGATAATTTTCTTTTAATATGACATCTCTTTTACTCTTTGAAGCATTTCGCCTTCTGTCTCAAACTCAGTATTGGTAAAGTATTGAATAAGTAAAGTATAAAAAGTATAAATATATAAAAGTATTGAATGAGCATCTTCATGAAGGAAAGTGTCTGTTTTTTAAAGCATGATGTCATTTTCGTTTCACATTATTTAAAAAAGTTATTTTGAATTAAAATGAGAAAATACCATTATAAAAAAAATTAATCAATAAATAAAAAATACGTGTGGCAGTCGGGGACTGCCGCGGTAAAGCTATTACATAGCATTTTTTATCAACTAATGCAATTATAATTATTCATATATTTTTTATTTATGCATTTTTTTTTTGTCTTTGATATTAATTCAAGTTTTTTTCTTTGATATTAATTCAAGTTTTTTTATATTAATTCAAGTTACACTTTTTGAGCGCGATGACCGATAAGAAAACAATTTTTTTTTCTTTTATTGAATAAATGAGAAGTTAATATCATTTAAAATATTATTATCTTACAATACATGTAGGTTTATCAGGAATTTTTATCATTGAAACTATAGATTTATGATAACTGAAATAAGAAACATAAGTTTGAGACTTGATATCCTCTAAATATCTGAAAAATACCGCGTCAATGTCTGCCGAACTGAAACGGCATTAGCCGGATTATTAGATTTTTCTTCCTCGTTACGGAATATCTAGATTAGGCCGACGCGCTCAAAGCCCGTGATAAAAGCTATGCAATAGCTTAATAAATTACCAGACAAAATTTGGCCGCGCTACTAAAATTAGATCGCGAGTTATAAGCATTTTAAATTTTTCGACCCTCACCGTGATGGGTTTCCTGTCCCCAAAAATTAACACTGTCTCATTACCAAACAAAATTTGGACGACTTACGAAAATTAGATCGTGAGTTATAAGCATTTTAAATTTTACGACCCTCACCATGGGGGGTCTCCTGTCACGAAAAATTAACACTGTCTCATAATAAATTATCAAACAAAATTTGACCGTTCTACGAAAGTTAGATCGCGAGTTATAAGCATTGTAAATTCTTCGATCCTCACCGTGGGTGGTCTCCTGTCACCAAAAATTAACACTGTCTCATAATAAATTACCAAACAAAATTTTGCCAAGCTTTGAAAATTAGATCGCGAGTTATAAGCATTTTTAATTTTTCGACCCTCACCATGGGGGGTCTCCTGTCACCAAAAATTAACACTGTCTCATATTAAATTACCAAACAAAATTTGTCCGCGCCATGAAAATTAGATCGCGAGTTATAAGCTTTTAAAATTTTTCAACCTTCACGTGGGGGTCTCCTGTCACCAAAAATTAACATTGTCTCATAATAAATTACGAAACAAAATTTGAACGCGCTACGAAAATGAGATCTCGAGCTATAAGCATTTTAAATTTTTCAACCCTTACCCGTGGGGGGTCTCCTGTCACCAAAAATTAACACTGTGTCATAATACAGTGGCGCAGCGAGGGGGGGTTTTGGGGGTTAAACCCCCCCCCCCCAGAGCCATGACAAAAATACAAAAATTTCCATTTTTATGAACCGAATCATAAAAAATAAAAATAAAGTTAGAATTTTATTTGTTTTGTTCTCGAAATTTGCCGCTTTATTGAATCAAGTTTTATGTAAAAATTTGACTCGTTTAAGCGGCAGTAATGTATTTACTTTCAAAAATCGGGAAAGCGCATGGTAACAGTATCAGCATCGAAAACTGGTCACTCATTTCGGAAAAGGCCGGCATTCATTTGTACTATTGGAAATCAGCCGAAGGCTAAAAGGAATGGTCATTTCCTGATGCTGCTAAAGCCGTCTCGGGTTTTTCAATACTGCACCACTGGGGGGAGGGGGGGTCTTAATTAGTTGCATCTGTTCCTTGCTCTCTTTTTGGAAACGGGACTGGACTCGCGAATTCCAGGAAAAACAAAAACACATGCTGGCATGCCTTGAAGAACAGACTTAATTCCACAAAGATTTAGGGGGCGCCAAATTTCTAACTACTTTCTACTTACTACTACTTTAAGGGTGTATTCGAAAAAACGCTTTTTCACCTTCGACACCTCAAAATTTTCCGATAAAATTTCAGACACATTTTTAAAAGTAGAAACGTGAAACTTGCTGAGGGGATTTTTGAAGAGACGTCCAAGGTGCCATGTGATGTCATTTTACACTCCATTCATTAGAATTTGATTTATGAACAATTATCTTCTCAGTATGACACTTTTGTTCGTTCCCAAATCTCCCGCTTCGGAAAAATCTGTTCAAAATGCCGTTTTTGATTGCATTTTTTGCAATATTTTCTGCATTTATCAAAGAATCGACAATCACGGCACCTTGTGTACTTTCTAAATAAGACAATTTGCCAGTTTGATGCACATACGAGCAAAAATTAATTTAAAAATAAATCGGAAAATAAGCAGTTTGAATCGAAATACACCCTTAAGGACTACTTTCAGACAATTTTTTTAATTAATATTAATTCTTATTTTAAAAACGCCCGAAATAGGCAAGTGGGTAAACGGGAAAAGAAGGTTACCGGAAAAACAATTATCGGAAAAAAAGTGACATAAATTACAAAAGTGGAAAAAAAGGACATAGAATTGATTTTGGGAATTTATTATTGATTTTGGGAATTCCTTATTGATTTTGAGGATTCATTGGTTAAGTTTTTAGGAGGGATCAGAGGGAGGCTCTTAATCTAGGTAAATGGGTTTTTCGTGCTGAATTAACTGTTTTGGTTCAGTTTTTGGACATATGATACCCCCCCCCCCCAATCCGTAACCTCTCAAATTAAATTAATAGTTTTTTGACGCAGATTTATCCGATTCGCTTGGAATTTCGGACATATGTTCATTATGATAAGACGTATCTCTGATTAGTTATAGGGTTCTTTTGCTTATTATAAAGGGAGGATAGTCAATTACCCCCTCTCCCCACAAATTAGATAGATCGGTTTTTATGCAAAATTATCCAATGTATTTCAAATTTCAGATATAGATTCTTTCTGATAAGGTGAATCCCTGAATAGTTTTAAGAGTTTAATGACTAAGTATAAAGGGGAGGGGGACGGGGGATAATCCCTCTTAAATTAAATAAATGGCTTTTCACGTAGAATTATCTGATTTGCTTCGAATTTTGGACATAGGTTCATTATGATAAAACGTATCTCTGATTAGTTACGGGGTTCTTTTCCTCATTATAAAGGGAGGAGGCAAGCAATTATTTCCCCCTCAAATTAGATAAATCGGTTTTTATGCAGAATTATCTGGTGTATTTCAAATTTTAAATATAGGTTCTTTCTGATAAGGTGAATCCCTGAATAGTTTTAAGGGTTTAATGGCTTTTTACGCAGAATTATCGGATTTGCTTTAAATTTTGGATGTATGTTCATTATGATAAGCCGTATAAACTAATGAATATAGTTAAAATAGGGAGGGATGCAGCAGTTCATTCAGGGAACCCTTTCGGGGGAAGAAGCTTGCTTTCCCCATTTGACGGAGGGGGATGTCTGGTAG
This sequence comes from Maratus speculifer, assembly GCA_964019185.1. Lineage (NCBI taxonomy): Eukaryota > Metazoa > Arthropoda > Arachnida > Araneae > Salticidae > Maratus > Maratus speculifer. The sequence goes on along the minus strand of CAXHSM010001350.1, from coordinate 382,034 downwards.
ATATCGCGGGCGGCTAGTCTCTTAGAAATTTGTCGATCAGGAGATTTTCTAGTAAAGGTTTGCAAAAATATCCAAGTAGCATAAAAAAAAAACGAGTTGAATGCAACTGAATGCAAATAACAAATAAAAAAAAATTTTCTTTATTATTTAATTTAATGATTGAAAATAATTGTCAGAAAACATTATAACACATTTTACCCTTTTTCTTATAATGATTAATTTCCATTCATTTTGCATTTAAAACTGGTTTATTTATTTATTTTTATTTGTGAAAAAAGTAATATACTAAATCATTTGTTGTAATTGTCATTTTAATTTACGCCAAATATTTATCCTTTAAAACTGGATTTTTACTAATTAGTGTCCCATATTACGCATCACAAAATATAATATAAAACATTAAAAAAATATATGTTAGAAAATTTTAATGTACAAACTATATTGTATGTCATGAACGAATGAACTAGTGAATTCATTAATTTGTAGTAATAAAAATAGTTTTTTTTTATTACTAGCTTATGTTAGTAATTAGAAAATTAATTGTTTAAAAACCTGTAGTTCTTGATAGATCTTCAGGTTTGAACGCTTAAAAAAATAAATAAATAAAAAAATAAATAAATAAATAATAAAAAAAAAACGATTTTAAGAAAAACAGGATATTTTTTTCTTTGTTATGATATTTACAGAATACTGAAAAATGCTATGCACCAACATAAATCACAGTTTTAAATGCAAACAGCTATTGAGGATATATAAACAAACACTTAAAACTATTCAGGGATTCACTTTATGAGAAAATACCTATAGCCAAAATTTGAAATACATCGGATAATTGTGCATAAAAAACGATTTATCTAATTTAAGGGGGGGGGGATAATCACAACCCCCTTTTTAATTAGCAAAAGAACTCCATAAATAATCAGGGATACCCTTTATCATAATGAACCTACATTCAAAATTTGAAGCAAATCAGATAATTCTGCGTAAAAAGCCATTTATTTAATTTAAGAGAGATTATCCCCCATGCATCCTCTATACTTAACCATTAAACTCCTAAAATTCTTCAGGCATTATATACTGTGACGACGTACTGACAACTTTAATCGTGACAGAAGATAGATAGCGAAGTATTGTGAAAAGGTATGCAGAGTTGAAAGTATCTTTCTTCAAAAGCTGTTAAGAACATGTGCTATTGATCTCAAGGGACATGCCTAGAAAATAATTGCACTGGTCTAGTGGCAATGAGCTGAGGGGGACACTGGGAGTATTGAGCATCGAGAGGGAAGGAAAGTAGTTGCATAATGTACAAGAAAGTAAGCGATGTAAGATGGCTTAGACGTGCTAAGCTAAATGTAATATTTGAGTGTGGCTCCTATATAGTTGTAATGTCGTTTTATTTATTTTTTTAATAATTGATCTATGGTTCTAATAAAGAACTTGAGGGATTAAAAATGTGTTATTGATGAACTTAACAAATAAACCAACTTAGTAAAGAGAAACTCGGGGCGCGACACTACAATAAGCCTTATCAGAAATAACCTATATCCAAAATTTGACACACGTTGGATAATTCTGCTTAAAAACCATTCATCTTATTTAGGGCGGAGGGGAGGGGGGGAGTCGTCCGTTCCCAAAACTAATCAGGCAAGCATTTTTTCAGTATGAATGTATATCCAAAAATTAAATCAAAGCAGTTAATTCAGCATGAAAAAACCATTCACTTAAATTAAGAGCCGACCCCCGACCTCCCCTCCCTTCATACTTAGCCAATAAATCCCCAAAATCAATTCCTTGTCCCTTTTTTCCGGTAACTTTTTTCCCGATAACTTTTTTTCCTAGATTCAGGCAAGTATATATCATGATTAAAAAGCTGTGTAACTGGGAAATGTTCTTCATTCTTTGATAAGATCTTTCAGAAGACGATTCTGACAGTTGCCAACTTGTATGGTTTTGCGCGCGGATAAAACAATCGCGGAAAAATGCAAATTTCGTGAAAGGATCACCGAAAAAGCACACATTTCGTCAATATTTGTGAAAAAACTACAATTTCGTTAATGTTTTTGTCAACGAACTTTGTCAAAAGATTGCCGAAAAACGCGAATTTCCTGTGCGGATTGCGGAAAAACGGCAATTTCATCAAATATTGCAGTTAAAACGCTGCTTTCGTCTGAAGACCCCGGGGAAAACGTCGATTTTGTCTAAAGATTTCTGATATAATGCCGATTTCGTTAAAAAATCGGGGAAAAAACGCCGTTTTTGATAAAAGATTGCTTAGAAATATTTTGTCAAAAGATCATTGAAAAAAAGCCGCTTTCATCAAAAGATCACGGAAAAAATGCCGATTTCGTCGAAAGACCGCGGGGATAAAACACCGTTTTTAAGAAAAGATAGCGTAAAATTGCGAATTTTGTCTAAAGATTGTCAAAAAAAACGCCCATTTCATAAAAAAAAACCCACTGAAAAACACCAATTTCGTCATAAGATCGCGGAAAAACCGCCGATTTCGTCAAAATATCGCAATAAATCGCCGATATTGCTAAAATATCGCAGATAAATCGCTGATTTCGTCTAGAGGTCGCGGAAAAAAGCCGATTTCGTCAAAAAATTGCGGGAAACCGCCGATTTTGAAGAAAGATCGCAATAATACGCCGATTTTGCTAAAATATCGCAAATAAATCGCTGCTTTCGTCTGAAGGTCGCGGGAAAACGCCCATTTCGTTTGAAGATCGCGGATAAACCCTCCTCGCAGGGGGGGGGGTAACTCGCGGAATCCCCTCTCCCCCTCGCCGATTTCCGAAAAAAAATTTCAACCAGAATCACCCCTGAAGCAACTCTATCCCCCCCCCAGAGCCGAATTCTGGCTGCGCCACTGCATAATTAATTACCAAACAAAATTTGTCCGCGCTTTTAACCTTTACTGAGGGGCTGTGACAGCATCTGTCCAGGCTTGCATGTATTCTCAGGTAGACACTGAGCAAGCCCCTGCGTAAAGGTTAAAATTAGATCGCGAGATAACTCGCGATCTAATTTTAAAAGCGAGGACAAATTTTGTTTTTAGCTTTTTTTATTTTGGTTAAAGCTTTTTTAATTTTTCGACCTTCACTTTTGAAGGTCTCCTGTCACCAAAAGTTAACATTGTCTCATAATAAATTACCAAACAAAATTTGACCGCGCTACGAAAATTAGATCTCGAGCTATAAGCATTTTAAATTTTTCGACCCTCACCGTGGGGGGTCTCCTGTCACCAATAATTAACACTGTCTCATAATAAATTACCAAACAAAATTTGGCCGCGCTACGAAAATTGGATCGCGATTTATAAGCTTTTTAATTTTTTTAAGCTATCTAATTATCTAACTATTTAAGCTTTTAAAATTTGTCCGCGCTTTTAAAATTAGATCGCGAGATAACTCGCGATCTAATTTTAAAAGCGCGGACAAATTTTGTTTTTAGCTTTTTTAATTTTGTTTAAAAAATTTTTTAATTTTTTGACCTTCACTTTTGAAGGTCTCCTGTCACCAAAAATTAACATTGTCTCATAATAAATTACCAAACAAAATTTGGCCGCGCTACGAAAATTAGATCGTGAGTAATAAGCATTTTAAATTTCACGACCCTCACCGTAGGCGGGTCTCCTGTCATCAAAAGTAACACTGTCTCATAATAAATTACCATACAAAATTTGGCCGCGCTACGAAAATTAGATCGCGAGTTATAAGCATTTTAAATTTTTCGACCCTCACCGTGAGGTGTCTCCTGTCACCAAAAAATACTGCATTTGTGATAATAATAAAATGTATGTATAAAGAGTACTCACTCATTTTCTTTCACTATTTTTTCATCACTTTCTTTATTCATATTTAAAACACTTTATACACAAATTTTATGCGTATAGATATTCACCAGAAACTGCTATTTACTGTTGTACTAAAGTATTGTGTCTAAAGGAGATAGAAAAAACCTAACACTCCGGCTAACATTGCCGGCAGACTTTGGCACGGTGCCGAAGTCTGCAGAACTGAAACGATGTTAGCCTGAGTGTTAGGTTTTTCTCGTTACGGAATTTCTAGATTCTGTCGCCGCGCTCAAAACCCGCGATAAAAGCTATGCAATAGCTTAAAACTATTATTCCTCTGAAACAATGGAATTTATCCAATTGCTGTCGTTGAGAAGATATTTTGTAATAAATTTTTATATGATTTTTATTTGTGATATGAGGATATTTTTTCACCTGAATGTTTTATTTTATTTTTTAGAGATCTGATGTAAAATAATGCTTTTCTCTTTCGCAACACACATTAACTTAAGATTTGTGAATTCAATTGTGAAAGTATTTTGTAAAAAAAAAATTATTTTTAAATTTCTCATTTCTCAATAGCTGATACAGAATCCTACAATTTTTTTTAAAGCTTCATATAACTACATAAAGAAAACTATTTTTGTTTTCAAGTAATTGATTTTCAATATTGTTTTAAGTAAAAAAAAAAAAAAAAAAAAAAAAAACACTTTTATTATGATATTTGATTAAAAGTTTTAAAGTTTCATTCAATATACCGTAATTTCCGGGAATAACGCCGCGGCTTTAAACTAGATTTTTTTGTTTTGTAAACAAAAGTGCGGCCAATAACTAGGTGCGGCTTTTAAATAGGACTAATTAATTTAAAATTTTTGAAAACAGATCGGCAAATCTAAACTTTCGTTGCTTTCGCTGTAATTATACACATGCACGTGGAATTCTATTTTTAAAGTTAAAGAATCTGATGCTTAAAATTGATTTTAATTTACTGATACATCGTAAAATCTCGTTGACCCGCCCCCTCCCCACTTTATAAAAAATTTGAAATTTTCAAAAAATCCCGAGAAAGCGCCCTCCCTTCCAAAACTATCACTGAAAAAACGCCAAATTCGCCAAACAATCATGAAAAATAACCGCAAATTTCTTTAAAGGATTGCAATAAAAACGCGAATTACGCCAAAAAATCTCTAAAAAAGTACAAATTATGTCAAAAGAACGGTTAAGAAAGGAATGAATCATGATGAAATGAATAAATCCTGAATCTTTAGAAATGTGTGTTTTTTCAAGATTTTTTAATTAATTTCATGCTTTTTTTGGTTTTTCTTTTACAAATTTCTTCTTTTTTTCTGCGTTTTTTCGACAGAATTTTCGTTTAAAAAAACGCAAATTTTTTCAAGTATTGCTTCAAGTATCAAAATTCATGATTCATCCAAAGATTCACGATTCATTCAATTTATCATGATTCATCCTCGCAAATTTTGTGAAACGATCGCGGAAAAATCCCGTGTAAGCGCCCCCCTCTAATTATTTTTGATTTTTCGTCACGTTTGGGGGAAGGATTAACGGTATTTTGCGGTAAATTTTATCTTAAATATGTCTTCAGATGTGAGTTGTAAGTGCCGCAGTTACCCTGCAAAATTTAAGCTGAATGTTATCAATTTAGCAGAAGTTAACGAGAATCGTGGCGCAGCGAAGGGATGAGGTTCTGGTTTCATTGAAATAACTGTAAAACAAAAAAAAAGATAAGTTATTTATTTAAAATCAAAATGTTTTACTTTATATCTGTTAATAATTTTATTTCATTGCTCTAATAATGAATGTAGGAATATACCTGGAGCGGCGTTATACCCGGTGCGGCCTTATATCCGGTGCGGCGTTAAACTAGTTTTTTTTATTTTTAATCAAGTGCGGCGTCATACTCGGTGCGGCGTTATTCCCGGAAAATACGGTATTTTAGTTTCTAATTTATATGATGATTGAAATATCTATAATCAGCGATAAGTAAACTACTTTGAAAATGTCATATATGTATTGAAAATATTTTAATATTTAAGAAACCTAATAAGGAAAACAATTTTGAAGGAAATAAACAATATGGATCAAGTATTGATGGACAGTAATAGAGATATTAATGTCTGGTGGATGTATGATATTTTCATAGATGAGACACACACAATGACAGACTGAGTTGTTTTCTTCTTATTTTTGATTATTTAACTTATTTACAGTTAAAAACAAATCATCAAAACAAAAAAAAATCATATGCATTCTATATATTTTTTTCTAAAGTAAAAGGACCTTCCAAAAATCTAGAATTTGGCAATTTCATTATTGGAGACTCCACCACCATATCCTCCCCATGATTACCAGTAATATAAGCAATATCTTGAGTTTTCTCAAAAATAAATTTTTTCTTTGTTCATGAAAAACATGAATTCAGTAATATTAACAAAAATTACAAATAATATAATAATAAAAAATATGGAATTGATACAAAATTTAAAAATTCAAATTTTGCCCCTATATCTGAACTGAATGTTTCATTATTTCCATCCATAAATTATGCATGGATTTTAGAGTTGTAGATTTGAGGGACTCTACTATAATAGATAATGTGTGGCTGGTTTCTTTTGTATCTCTTTCGATAATTTAACATGCTAGCCGTTAAACAATTAGAAACATAAACACCAAAACAATAAAAATTTCAATACTTTTTACTATTTTTTTTAAACAGAAAATGTCTCAAAAACCAAGAATTTCCCAACTCTAAGTTCAAATACTGCAAGTTCACATATATCATGTTCAGGAATATAATCACCAAACAAAATAAAATTTTGCTATTTTTTTACAACTATTTTGAAAAAAGAAAATATCTATGAAATCTAAAATTTAGCAAATCTAGGAACATACACACACAAAAATAAATAAATAAATAAATAAAAAATATAATTTTAAAAAAGGTCGCTATTATTTTTTTTAAAGAAAATTACTTGATTTGTTGTTTGAATTTTCAAGAACCCTGTATAGTATACAGTAGACTCCCTCAAATCCGCACAGCTTGGGACCAGAGGTTGTGCGGATTTTAGAATTTTGCAGTGTTCTGGTTGTTGCTTTGTTTACATTTTTTAATCAGTAATTTGAGTGCAATTAATAATGTAATCGGAACTATAATGAATGCTTACAATATAATACAATATTAAAATAAGTTAGAAATTTAGATAATTTTTTAAATGATTAAAATACTAATAGCAAATGTCAAGTTAATAATCAATAGTGAATGATTAAATATATATATTCATTATAGAGATTAAATGTATTTTTCCAAAATAATTCAACAAAACTTGCTTCATAAAAGTGCATTACTAATTCACATCAAAATCATAAAATAAGGATTTTTTTTTAAAGTTTAGCCTGGCTTAATAGCCAAAAAATCTTGATTAATGCATAAATATATTTGGTAAGAAGATTCTTATTACCAGTGATATCAGCAATATCTTGAATTTTTTCAAAAAAAATTACTCTTCCTTCATAAAAAAAAACATAAATAGAGAATTATTAAGAAAATTACAAATAAAAAATATATGGAATTGATACATAACTAAAAAAATCAAATTTTGTCCCATTATCCGAACTGAAAGTTTCATTGTTTATATCCATAAAATATGTGCGGATTTTAGAGAGTTGTGGATTTCTGGTTTGCGGATTTGAGGGAGTCTACTGTATTTATAAACACACAAAAATTAGTACATATAAAAAACAGCAAACTATTGTAATTAATTTTAAAATTGGAAGTCAGATAATTTTCTTTTATTTTGGAGTAATGGAGGAAGTAAAATAACTTACTAATGAGTAACTTACCATACTCACAGAAAAAGTAAAATAACAAAAGTATATAAAATTTGTATTACTTACAAATTCATATTACAGTAGACTCCCTTAAATCCGCAAACCAGAAATCCGCAACTCTCTAAAATCCGCACATATTTTATGGATGTAAACAATGAAAGTTTCAATTCAGATATTGGGACAAAATTTGATTTTTTTTTAGTTTTGTATCAATTTCATATATATTTTAATTTATAATTTTCTTATTAATACTCTATTCATGATTTTAGAATTACGTTTTTTGAAAAAATTCAAGATATTGCTGATATCACTGGTAATCAGAATCTTCTTACCAAATATATTTATGCATTAATCAAGATTTTTTGGTTATTAAGCCAGGCTAAACTTGAAAAAAAAAATCCCTTTTTTATGATTTTGATGTGAATTAGTAATGCACTTTTATGAGGCTAGTTTTCTTGAATAATTTTGGAAAAATACATTTAATCTTTATAATGAATATTTAATCATACACTATTGATTATTAACTTGACCTTTGCTATTAGTACTTTAATCATTTTAAAAATTATCTAAATTTTTATTATTTTAGTTTATTACTTATTTTAACATTTTATTATATTGTAAGCATTCATTATAGTTCTGTATGCACTATTAATTGCACTCAAATTACTGTTTAAAAAATTTAAACAAAGCAACGACCAGAAATCCGCAATATTCTAAAATCCGCACAACCTCTGGTCCCAAGCTGTGCGGATTTAAGGGAGTCTACTGTACTTTAAAAATAACGAGTGCATAAACTGCATACAAAGCAGAAAGTATTGCAATTTCTTATTTAATCGAAAAGATGTAGTATACTTAAATATATTACTAAATCAAGATTTTATTGTTTGTAATTCTTTGGCATATTTAACAATGGTAATATTCAAGGATAATATTATGAAAAATTGTAAATTACACACAAAACAGAAAACACTGCCAGTTGATTCTCAAATTCATAAAATGCAATTAAATATATATTTAATAAAATTTTACTAAATAATTGTTATATGTTAATAATTTATATTGATTGATAAAAAAAAGTGGTATTTAACCATTGTAGAAGCTTTCACATTTTTTCATAGCTATTCTTTACTCCACACAATTTGGGCTTTAAGAAAATGAGATTTATTGACTAATGATGCAAACAGCTATGAAAATAAACCTAATGAATGCTCATGAGTGTACATATATATATATATGCATAATACATATATTTATATACATATATATACATAGAGAGAGAGAGAGATAGATTATGATTGTGTCTTATGATTTTTTTTTATTGACAATTTACTTATACTTGTATAATAAAATAAATATATGATTTTTTCATGTTAAATAAATTATACAAATGTTGAAAAAAACTGTTTCTGCAAATGAAACAGTGAATAGGTTGCCTGAAAAAATATTAACAAACTTGTAATTTTTATAGTGCATACTAGTTACTTATAGGGTTTTTCACTTCTGAAAAAAAGTCTTGTTTAGGTAAATAAAAGTATCCCTTTTTAAAAAAATGCAATTTCTAATTTTTTAACACTTTTAAATTCAAAATAATAAAGTATTTGTCCGGATAATTATTATTTGGCTAACAAAATATTCAATTTATCAGTGTGCTTAATATTAAAAATGACTGTAAATCTCAATAAAAATTGAAGTGGTGACAAATAAAATTTTGCGTCATCATACGTTCAAAATACAAGTCCTAGAATTTCCCCTAAAAGGATAATTTAAGAAACATAGCTTACTATTAATTTATTTTAGTAAAGTAGAAAGGTCATTAAATTCATGAACAAAAATAAGTACCATTTCAATCAGAGCTTCAACATTTTGTCCCCATTTTACTACAGACACCGACACGATGAATGAATCATGATTCAAATAATATTGAATGTAACATTGCTGTAAACAGGCATGTAGCCAGGGAGGGGGCTAAGGGGGCTGAAGCCCCTCCCGAAAGTTTGAAAAGACTTTACAAAATTATCTCTATGATAATAAAATAAATTTTGCATGTTTTTATTTTCCATTGCATTAAAATCAATTGTATTTTTAGCTGTTAAAATATCCATTTATTCAATTACAGTTAACAGTAATCCTACATTATATCGGTCATTTGGATATATATTTTTAAAAATAGATATTTACCACAAAAAATATAAATTATTTTTAAAACGCAATTTTAACTATCTTTATGCGCAGTAACATTCGATTACTAAGTGTAATTCCGTATCATTAATTTGACTAAGAAAAATTAGTGTAATACACATATGGCGTATTAACTTTAGGAGATCCAACTGAGATCCAATTTCTGGATCCAACATAAATTTTTTGAGCCGCGAATTTAATGACGAAAAATACAGTATTTTGTCAAATGGCTAGATAAGATGGAAAGAAAAATGTTAATGATTGTTAATGGAATCTTTTAAGTAACTAGAAAATATGGTATGAAATGGCAAAAATAATTTTTCAGATGTGTACTTTTTTTTTTTAATTGCGAAATCACAAAACAGCACCATGGGGGCATTAAATCTTGACTTGTCTTACGCAAAGTCAATTCCAATAATATCAACTTTTTCCAGACAGCAAATTTTGTTTGGAAATTAAAATTTAGAATTGCTTGGATGTTAGCGTTTGAAACATATTGACTTTGGTGAGGATTCGTCAAGTACTCGATATGAGTCTACAGTATGGCAAGCAATTTGATTCGATATTGCTATGTAACTAGAGATAACTTAGATGATGCCAGGAAGATAAACATTTTTGGTTCAATTTTACTTTCCAAATAGCCATATAGTTTTCCAATAACTGTAGGAAAGAAACAAAAATAAGAAAACTGGAAGAAAGATCCAGAAATTGTATTTCCTTTTCTTACATATTGCCAAACGCATTTATTATAAACCTTTTTTTTTTTTTTTTTTTTTCTTACGAAAAAAAGGTACAGAAAGGGCATAAAAAAGTAGTTTCTACATGTTTCAAAAGTTGGAAAAAGGCTAAATGTGTTTTCTTATGCAATTCTTATAAGATATGAGCTTCAGGAAAAGAAAAAAACCAGAGCAGTTCTTGGACCAATACTTGAAACAATCTTATTTTGTGCAGAAAAAAATACGCCACTTTGTCATTACCACGATGATGATCCTAGAGAAATCGATCTAAAAGACTGTTAGCTAAGAGTCTTTTAAATTTTGAGCAAAGCCTGAAGAGAATGAATTGAAACGCGATATTATAAATATCCATAGAAATATATGTACTTCACCTAAGACATTTATAATAAAATCACTAAAATATCGTCGGATACAGTTACCGAAGAATTTATTATCAAAATAAATAACATAATCTTTTTTTTTTTTTTTTTTTTTTTTTTTTGTATAAACAAAACGCGTAATTTAATTTCTGATGAAACTCAAGCACAGAACAGCTTGACCTTTGTGTTAGATATGTGGACTATCAAAAAGTTCACAAAACCCAATAATTCAAAAAATTCTTTTAGGTTTTATTCCAATAAATGTCTTCTCTGCCAAAAGTTCAAGAAAATTGTGATGAATTTTGTCTTGACGTATGTATAAATGCGGCACAAAGGCGTATGGTGAAGCAGCTCATAAATCTGGCCTTAATTAATCTTAGCGAAGTCCATTCTAAAATTTTTCAGAATATACAAAAATTAGATATGCCATCTGTTAAATCTTGCCTTGTTCAACACCATGCTGATTCCCATAATCCGAAAGTATCATGGACGTGTTAAAGCAGTAACACAAGTTTTTAAAAATCACCTAAAGGCAAATTTAGCGCGTCAAGAAGCAATTGCATAATATACCCCCATTAAACAAAAGAAAATGACTTTGCCGCATTTGTGATACAAAATTTATCGAGAGGCATGAAAGCATAGTAACTTTTGCTGAGCTACTTACACTTGCATTAGCTCAGAAAATATTTTGAAAAACACATGGAAGATTTCTTTAGAAGCTGGAGCTTTTTTGCCAGTTGGGAGAATGATTTTCTCATAAGCCTGTCTGTTTGTGAGAAATTTTTCTGTCTGACAAAGTCATAGTGAGTTCTTCAAGAAAAATTTCGTGACATGATATCGGCTGTAACTTAAGTTTAAAATGTCCTAAAAGTTTTACATAAATATAGCGAAAAATGCAGTAAAAATCTTTTGTGAGATATTTTATTATGCATCAAAACTTCGGGAAGCATCTTCCAAACTGAAAAAAAGATCTCAAGACTAATATTTAAACAGACAACACATACAATTCGTCAAAATACATCCGCTGAAGAGTATTGCAATATCGCTGTCTTTATTCTCCGTGTAGAAAGTCTTATTGAAAATTTTCATAATAAAGTGTCAATGTAGCAAGTGAAAGTTTGATATGAATTAGGGTGCAAACAAATTGTTGACACCAACACAGAGGTACTAAAAGTTTTAGTACTGCGTAATGCGACGCATTATAATAATATCAAACACTTGTTAATAGTCTTGATTGAAAACCCAGTAACAACAGTCAGTGCTGAAAGATCTTTTTCGACAATGAAAATAATTAGATCTTTGAATGAAATCATTATGGTCGATGAGAAACTGAGTCGCTTTGCAATGATTTCCATTCATTGAGGCATTCCACTTGATCTTCATAGGTTAATCAGCACCATGGCTAAGCAGAAATTACGATGATTGCTTCTGTTGCATTGGTAAATTTATTGTAACAAGACTACTGCATTTATAATTATTATAATCAGAGAATATAAAATACAAGGATGATTTTTATGATTAAATATGACTGTAGTAATTAATTTTTCTTTGGAAAAAATAATGCGAAAGAAATTAATTTCATTTGGCTCAATAGTTTCAAGATCTCGCACTCTCAATGACAGACTCTTCCACGCTAGTATTAATCCTGTGTTTTAAATCAGTTCATGTTACTTGTTTGCATTTCAATATTTTTAAACTTTTTTCTTATAGGATACTTGAATCTCATCTCAAATTTTGTGCTTTTTAGGTTTCGCGGAATTTTTTCCCTAAAAGCTATCTGGTTTCCGAACTAGTTTGGAAACTGGAAGTGCTTTTAAAAGTCAAAAATTGCAACAGAAATTTAAAAAATAAATAAATAAATAAATGCGAAATAACAATATTTGACATGGTTATCAAGCATCATATGCACAAGCACATTTTAAGTTTGTTTAAATTTTTTTGCTGTAAATTATACAAATTACTTTAGTAAGATCAGAAAAAATGTCAAGATTCAGCCCCTCCCGAAAGGAAATCCTGGCTACGGGCCTGGCTGTAAATAGAAATGTTCAACTAGGTTTTAATCAACAAAACAAAATATTTATTTATAAAAGATAGTAGGAAGAATTTTTAAAGATTCGTTAATCTTTTTGGGTTAAATACTGTGAAATTTAATTGATATGCAAGAATCACTTTCAACGAATCTTGAGGTAGATTACGATTCATTCTTTTATTGGCGTCTTTTATCTTCCGCTGTTTGTAATATCAGACAACTTTTAAAAATTAAATTTATTGTATCCAACCTCTTTACTAAATTAAGTTAATGCTAAGAAAGGTTAGTTTCTTTCGTTACTCTTCAATTTAAAACTCTACAATTTGGTATTTGATAATGACTGTGCAAAATTTCATAAGTCGTAACTTTCATTTTTGTGGATCTATCTTTGAGTCATTGGAAGTATTATTGCAATGTTTTATTTGTAGCAGATAATTTCAGTTCTTCTTATTATTTATCTTTAAGTAGTTTAGTTTAATATTATGCAAATTTCAATTTAAATACGGCAAATTGGTTTATTTATTTTTTATTTTTTAAGGTTTACTTTTAAAACATTATGTTGCTCATAAACTAAATTGAATTGTATTCTACTCAGCTGAAACATTTTTTTTTTAAAATATTTGATTGCATAATGAAGTACCTTTGTATAATTTGTCGAAATTTACATATAAGAACACATGCATTTAGGGGGACACAACACTCACTTGAAAACATCCACATCCACCCCTTAATCCAATTGGGAGATTGTTTTGGAATTTCCTGTTTAAATATGAATATTTTTAAATGATCCATTTTGCCGAGTTGAATCTTTAATATAACAATTTTTTACTCTTCCATTTTTTTTTTTTTTTTTTTTTTTTTTTTTTTTCAGATTTTTCATAAAATGTGTTTTTAATTTCAAAATTGAAAGTACTTAAAAAAAAAAAAAATCTGCAACTGAAATCGAAAAAGTAAAAAATTGCCATCTTAAAGATCAACTTTAGCTAACTTATGCAAAGAAAAGTTTTAAATATTCAAATTAAAATGAGAAATTTGAAAATAACCTGCCTGTTGTGTATTTAATAAAGAAATGAAAAGCCACAGCTAAAACGAAACAACATACATTTTATTTTTTTAATTTATGGAATTGATCAGATTGTTGCCAAAAACCGGAATGCAAAAGATAATGTTATAATGATGCCAAAAATAAATAAGATATAACAATTCTCCCCCACTAATGGAAGAGGCGTAGACTGGAGAACATAAATTTTAAAACTTTGTTGTGTATTTAATAAAAAAAGAAAAGCCACAGCTAAAACGAAACAACATACATTTTATTTTTTTAATTTATGGAATTGATCAGATTGTTGCCAAAAACCGGAATGCAAAAGATAATGTTATAATGATGCCAAAAATAAATAAGATATAACACTGCCCATTAGTTTAACATTTCAGTGCAGTTGTATTCAGGTGAGTGAAGTCTACTTTAAAAACTGCAGTCGAACATTAGAATTGATTGTTTAATTAAATTGATTTTTACTTAAATTTCTGTATCTAAATTACTACTTCTATGCACACCAAATTCTAAGCATCTTACTTCGTGATTCATATCAATTTCAAATTATTTGTATGAGGTAACATAGTTAAATACACCACATACATTGTTTTCCCCATAGAGTTTTATGTAACAGAATTTTTTTCAATGTCCTTATAAATGAACAACAGATATTATTCCCTTCATTTTCAGTACAGAATATCCATGGTAAACCTCAATAAACTATATCATTTGCATGGCAATCTGATTATATGAGTTACAGGCACATCACATGCATAGTCATCAACTTCTGGCTTTGTTTAAATAAAATAAGTAACAACCAGAATGTTTGTTTTGTTTTAAATCTCTCTTGCATTATATATAGTAGTCATTTAAAATCCACTGAATTTTATTTTTTTACTACATGGTACCCGTCAAGTTATGATGATGAACATCTTGAAAGATTTAATAAAAAATGTTTGATTTTCTTAATTAGTTACTTTGTAATTAAGTTTTGAAAACTCGATTTATTTCTATATTACCTTAGTGATTACTATAGATTCAAATCGTTAGATGGCTTTGTCAGTCTAACCTACTCAAATAATTAAGTGAAGAATTTTAAGTATGTAATTTGAGCCATGCTTGTTTTTTAGCTGAAGTATAATCAAAGTTTACTGAATGAATATTTATTTTGGGAAATTTTCTCAATGTTTTGAAAAAATAATTTTCTAATTTTTAAAATTACTTCTAAAAGTTTATTAATTGTATTTTTTATCAGTTGCATTCTAAATCCCGAAACTTAAAATTTTATGCTATCTAATAACGATTTATAATACATTTTTATTACTTGAGTTTTTCATATATTTAATTATTAAACCATGGGTATCAAAGTAATTTGTTAATAGTTCTTAAAAGATTATTTTTCTGTTTTCTGTTCATTGCTTTACTTATCTTTTTTAAACAGTAATTTGATTGTAATAATTAATGCAATTGAAATTATAATGACTGCTAAGAATATGAGAATGAATATGACTGAATATAAGAAAATATTAAAATAAATAATAAACTAAAATAATAAAAATTTTGATAATTTGTTAAATATTATAATATCAACGACCAAGTTAATAATCAATAATGTATGATTAAATATTTGTTATAAAGATTATTTGTATTTTCCTATATTGTTCAATGAAACTTTCCTTATAAAGGCACATTGCTATCTAACATCAAAATCATAAAATAAGGAAGTTTTATTTTAGGTTTAGTCTAACTTAATAATCAAAAACAGCTTGATTAATATACAAAGATATTTGATAAGACAATTGTGATTACCAATAATATTAGCAATGTCTTGCAGAAAGTGTTTTTTGCCATGCCAATGGCAATATTAAATTGATTATAAACGATTTTAACTGGCAGAAAGTGACAACAACTTGCAGAGGATCATTTCATGACATATTCTGAGACCCCCTTTTTTGTAATAATTAATTCCTTAAGTAAATTTTATTCACAATAAATAAATAAATAAAATATTCTGGATAGTGCTTATTTAAAAATAAATAAATTTGTATTAGGAAAGAGTAGTAATGTAATAGATGGGATTTCTGTTATAATATGGTTGTGTAAACATATACATAATCAATTATTAGAATATTTTAAAATCTTAGTTTAAAATTCAAAATGGAAAACTACATCCAATACTTATTTTAAATGCAACTCATTGCGAGCAAGTAATACTGGTCTTCGAAGAATATTTTCAAACATTTCTTTTATTCAAACCAAGTTAAGAAACAGTCTGGGTTTAGAAATTTTAGCAATATTAGCCCTATGCTATGATATTTTCCATGAAAAAATTAATGATAATTTATACATATGAGTGGTACTTTTGTTCTTTAAGTTTTGTAAAATCATTGTACAAGATATTTTATGTTAAAAAAAACATATATATGTGTTATATTTTTTGTTTTTATTATTTACTTATATATTTTCATAAGAACCTTTTCTATTTGTATATAAAGTATACAGAGTTTCCCCCAGACGTTTTCAGGAGGGCGCTCCGCCCCTCCTGCCCTTTAGTTTAAAAACTAGCGCCCTTCATCCAAAAACTAGCGCCCCTCTTGCCATTCATTCATTAAAAAATATATATATATAGCGCCCTTCTTGTCCCACATTTGAAAAAATGCAGACCTCCAGCGATGATCCGAACGCGATAAGTGCTTAAATTATGCAAAAGATCGGCGACGGAACGCAAAGAATAGGCTCATATGTGTCCTGTGGGACGGTTAATTTCGTGAAAAAATTGCTTTAAAAAAACGGCAAGTTTCGTTAAAGATCGAGAAATAATGACTAATTTCCGGCAAGATTCGCAAAAAAAAAAAAAAAAAAAAAAAAAAAAAAAAAAAAAAAAATTGGTTAATTTTGTCACAAAATTTCACAAAACGGCAGATTTCCTCAAAAGATAGGGGAAAAATAGCCAATTTCTTCGAAAAATGGCGATAAAACGGAAAATTTTATCAAATGAATCAGAAAAACGGCAACTTTCGTCAAAAAAATAGCGATAAAACTACAACTTTCGTCCAAAAATAGTAATAAAACGGCAGATTTCGTCAAAAGATTTGCAAAAAAAAAACCGGCAAATTTCATCCAAAAATCACAATGAAAAACGGAAAATTCTGAGAAAAGTACCTTTTTCGCAAAACGGCCGTTTAACAAAATTGGCCGTTTTTTCGTGATCTTTTAACAATATTTGCCGTTTTTTCGCGATCTTTTAACAAAATTTACCTTTTTTTCAATTTTTTGATGAAATTTCTGTGTTTTCACGACTTTTTGAACCGCTAGATTCTAGATTCAACTCTATAAAAGTGCCCTGAAAAATGAAAACATGCCCTGAAAAATGTAAAAAGCGCCCTTTTCAGAACAGTAGCGCCTTGCCCTTTTTTAAACCTGGGGGAAACTCTGAGTATAACATCTTTAATCCAGGCATCTATAATCCAGCAACTTCTGTAATCCAGATACTTTGGTATGTTTATTCGTTTTTATTTTGAATTAGAGAAAATAGATGGCGCTAATGAATATTAGAAAATGAAAAGACTACATAATAACACAACTTTTTTTTTATCAATTTTGAAACTGTAAGAACTCTCTAAATTATATTTGTATTAATATATATGTCTTTTTAGATACTAAGTTCTAAAAATTTATGATTAATTGTAATTTCATTTATTTTTCTTTTTCAAAAGATAATAATATGTCACTAAAATATCACAGAATTGGATTTTATTTATTGTTATTTCTTTTAAATATAGTCAAACCCCATTATAATGAACTTCAAGAGACCGAAGTTTTTGTTCGCTATATCTTAATCGTTAAAAATGTTAGATTTTACAAAAGATGTATATAATTACCTGATATCTACATATCCATTAATGGTGCATTAAGAAAAAAAACGTAAATTCTATTAGATATGACTATTAATGAATTAAATTGATTACATTAAACTGGTACAATACTAAATAAATTAACTAGGACTTGCCTCAGAGGGATTAGTCTAAGCGATATTGCTGATAATGCACATTTAATAACTTGCGATAGGTAAAGAAAATGAGATGTTACCTTTAATTGGTCGTTCATTGTGATAAAATATGATGAAAATAAGCATATTGAATCATAGAATTACAAAATCTTATATATAAAGTTGCATATACTATTTTTATAAAAGAAAAGCAAACCATGCATGGATATAAAATTGTCAAACATTCAAACATTTTATAAAAGCGCCTAAGTCCATATAACAGTGAAGTATTGTGAAGAGTATTAAATACAAGGTAGTAAGACACTTAGCCAAACGCAGGTAATAAATCGCCAAATATTGTTCTTTTCGCCCTCTCTTGAAATGCATTTTTTCTGTACATTTAAAAAACACGATTTTGAGTCATCTTATTTAAAATTCAAATAAATAAATAAGAGAAAGCAATGATAGCATAAGTCAAAACATTTTATTTCAGCATCAAGGAATTGTATCGTAGTACACATGTGGAAAAAAGCTGCTTTTGGCCAAAAAACATTGTCTTCACTAAATTTGAATCCGATTAAAAAAAGTACCGTGATTAATTAAAATGCTATAGGCAGAGCTGCCAAGTCTCCGGCATTTTTGGTTACCGGTATTTTAATACAGAAAATGTTTTATTAAATCAGAACATTCTACGGATTTAAAAAGTAACTTTTCCTATAAGAAAATTCTGCTGTGCAATAAGTGGGGGCTTGGCATCCCTGTATAGGAATATTTCGTAATCTACTTTTTAACCTTAAAAAAAGCAACGACCATTTTTCGGGTACAAAAAGCATTGCTAATTGTTCCATTTTGCATACAAAGTACTGATTGTAATATTGATACATCTATGGTGATAAATTTCCAATAATTTTTCAAATCCCATTTATTTCATTAAAAATATAAATCTTTTATTCATTTAGTTTAAAATAAATGGTTTTTAACTAATTTCATAATACTTTTGAAATATCACTTTTCATTGGCCATTTTTTAAAAGCATTTAGAAAATGGTTGTTGTTTTCAGTCAAATATAGACTTTGGTCTGCCCGCATTTTATTTTATTATTATTTATAAATGATGGAGAAATATTCATACTTAATCCATAACGTACATAATATATGACTCTTTTATTACATAAGTCACCTTTTTATTATCATAAAAATTATGTTTTTACTGATTTTTATTAACTCAATAGGAAAAATTTTGTGCTTTAAGAAATAGGTGTCCGCATTTCATTCATTTATTTATTTTAACAAATTTCTTTGTATTTAGAAGAATTTTTATTTAAATAGGAAATCCAAATGTCGCTGTTAATAACGAAGAAAGTTACAAAAAAAAGTTACAAAACGAGTAGACGCATACTATCAAATATGGAAAAACGACGAATCCAAAAAAGACATCGTATGAAATATCATCTTTTAAAGCAAAAAAAAATGAGATCTGATTATCGAGCCTACTGATTACAAAATGTGCATTACATTAAAAATAAATACTGCAAATATTTATTTATTTTTCTTTTGTGCAGTTTTGGCTTCGAAAGGTGCGCTATGTTGCAAAAAGATATAAGCGACTATGAAAACGCACTTGGTAAACGTTCATGCTCAGTTTTACAAATAAATATGGCACATAACGGGTGTCCAGTAAATAACTGACCCATTTTGAATTTAAATAACAAATAAACGGTTTGAGCTAATAATGCGCGGTTTGCGGTATTGTTATTAGAAAATCAATACATTTTTAAACATGTACTTTGTTAATATAATTCAAATTTCGGAAAAAAATATCGCGCTGGCGGTAACAGGCTGTTTGAATACAGACATGACTCTAATTTTCATAAATATGAGATTTTCGGCTGAATCTGAATCTATATGTTGTTGAATCTGAATCTATATGTTGAATTGACGCTCGAATCAGCTTCAGAAATAGGGTACGTTGGTTGGAAAGAAATTTAAAATAATATTTGTGATTAAACCATCTGTATTATATTTCCCCTCTTTTTCCCCATCCTCAGTCTTGAGACTGAGATATTATTATATTACATTAACAAAGAGCA
The DNA here is from genome assembly GCA_964019185.1 of Maratus speculifer. Taxonomy (NCBI): domain Eukaryota; kingdom Metazoa; phylum Arthropoda; class Arachnida; order Araneae; family Salticidae; genus Maratus; species Maratus speculifer. The sequence continues at coordinate 361,976 of CAXHSM010001350.1, read as the reverse complement.
TATTTTAAAATTTATTTATATTCTAATGACAATACAGCAAGCCGCGCATTTTTATCTCAAACAGTTTTTTTATTATTTACATTCAAAATGGGTCAGTCATTTACTGGACACCCGGTATATGTCCTATACACACCGAGGTACCTAATTGGTGCCAAAATGGCGTTCAGTTGCCTAACATGCTGGTTATCATATTAGTGTTATAATAAATTGTTTGTTCTAAAAATGTTATCATTTATTGATTGTTATTTTTTCTTTTTATTAACAGAAAATGTTTCGTTTATTCCTTTTTTTTTTCATTTTGAAATAAATAAATAACGTGTTATTATAGCATGCTATATGTATCTGGTAATCAAAACGATGTTTTCGCCTAGTTGGCATAAAAAATCTAGCCAAACCCGGTGCTTATATCCCTAGTATATTATCTCAAGTATTTTATTTATGTATACTATAATTATTTTTACATACCACTTACTTTTTCTTGTATATAAAAATAGGTAAGTGGCTCCTTTATGCAGTATATATTGTATAAATCTTTAAAAAATAGGCCCCGTTACCTTTTTTTGGATCGAATTAAAAAAAAAAAATCAATGTCTAATTCCAGTATTGCTCCCAGGTATGCATACATATTCCAAATTTCAAAGTTGTATGCCAACAGGAAATGGATGAAAAATGGGAAAAGATGTCACATATGCACCAGGGTACATAATTGGCGTCAAAATGGCATTATTTTACCTGAGATGGTAACCTGGCTTTATTTATTTATTATTTGTTTATTTACTCATAAAATGTTTATTTACTTTCATTTCCTTTTTTAAATTATATAAAATATTTCTTTTTATAGTTATTAATTATTATTATTATTTTATTTACTGTAAGTTCTTTTTGAAAATAGAAAATAATTTAAAAATGTGTATGTAAGCGTTATTTGAAAACGGAGTTTTCGACAGTTTTATTTTCCTGCATGATTAAATTTTAAAATGAGTGCGTAAATGATTACTATTTACTCCATGTACTGATTCGGTTATCTACGAAAATATCCAGCTGGTAAAAATCACGTGCACCAAATTTCTGTGACGTATGCAAATAAATTATGCTCTTTTATCCGTTTTTTCAATATAACTTTTAAACTATTTGGAATTAATTTTTAAAAGTAGGTGCATTCACCAGATTACCTTCATAGGTATTTTCTGGTACAAACAGAATCGAAATCCGACAAGTACTTTTTGAGATTTGCTTGACGAAAGAACTTTTTTTTACTTTTAATATCGTTACGTACTCTGAGTATAAGACTTCGCTACGCCCAGACAACTAAAAAGGAAGACAAATAGAAGTACAGCAAAGCGCCAATTATCTAAACATTCGAAACCAACTGTAGTTTGGATAAATGTTAGGATAAATGAATAAACAATTTAAGGAATGATCCTGACTTTGCTAAAATCTTTATTCTTTATCCAGGCTTAGGATGACTCTAACACTAATTATTGGCACATTAAATTTTTTTTATTTTGTTTGTTTACATATTTATCATTTAAATTTTCCTTTTTTTCATCATCTTGTGAACTCCAGAGAGTATAATTTTAAGAAAAAAGCTTTTATTTATTGCTTGATTCAAAAAAGACGTTCTTTTCAATGCTGCCATACCTCGAATGATTGTTAAATACATTAGTTAAATAAGTCACTTTAAAAGCGTTACTGAATTGCTATGACAGGAGTAATGGAAAATAACTGACAGGTGGGCGTGATCACACCTGCAAAATCGCTACTATAAAAGAGAAAGAATGTAGGTCTTATTACTCTTTGATAAAAAAAAGTCGTTGATTTGCACCATGCTTTATTAACCAGCATGTATTTTCTTATAAAATTAGAGCGGAAAACCTTTTTTCACATTAGCGGAAAAGTAAAAAGGGAAAAGAAAATCGTGGTCCACTAGAAAAAAGTTCGTTATAGCCGATTCTTAAGATTCCAGAAATTCGCTATAATAGGATAAAATAGCATTAAATACATTAGAAAAACGGCGGGATCAAAATTTTCATTCGTTATATCTGGGCGTTCGTTATAAACCGGGTTCGCTATAACGGGGTTCAACTGTTTTTAACTTATGACTTACTTTCTTATTTATTGTTGCTATATATTTAATTTTTTATATTATTAGCGTTATAGATCACAGTTTTAAATTGTAAAAAACTGTGATCTATACAGTTTTTTACAATTGTATAGATCTGTTGTCTATTTCACGGAGTAAGAAGCAGGAGGGGAAAGTAGTGTTAAAATTTTGCCATGCGGATTTTTTGACGATAGACGGCGAAACCTCTGCTAGCAGGCTGTCGATCAATGCTTCTGCAATGCTTTTCAATGGGAAAAATGGTCAATTTTAAAATTTTTTTTAAAGAAAAATCTCAATTTTTAGAAAGTTGTAGAAATGAAAATCTGGTTAATTGTAGCTTTCTTCACAACATACATATTTTTTTATAGGTATTTGGAGCTTCATTTTCGTTTTTAAGCCATTTAAAATACGAAATCATTCTGAAAAAAATCAAAGGGCAGGCCATTTAAAAACATTGAATATCGCAGATTAAAATGACTGTTGGAAGTTAGTTGAATATCGCAACGAAACAGACTTATGATTTTTAGAAATTAAGTATTAATCAAATATTTTGGAGTAAATTTTAATTTCGCGTATAGTTTTTATAACCTTAGACCATTTTAATAATCCATAACTTTGGATATTTATGCAATTAATGCATGTAGAATTAAAGCTAATTTTTATTTTAATTATTTGGAGCAACTGCTTATTCATATTATGGATGTCTTGTGTGTCACCCCCACTCTGCCCCCCCAGGGGGGCACATTTTCAACTTCTTTACAACACCAATCGTGTGACGTATCATTTCACAGGTCTGCAACTGCTTATTCATATTATGGATGTTTTGTGTGTCACCCCCCACTCTGCCCGCCCAGGGGGGCACATTTTTAATTTCTTTATAACACCAGTCCTGTGACACATCATTTCAAAGGTCTGCAACTCTTGGTTCATATTATGCATGTCTTGTGTGTCACCCCCCAGGGGGACACATTTAAGCTATTATATAGCTTTTATCGCGGACTTTGAGCGCGGCGACCGTATCTAGAAATTCCGTAATAAAGAAAAAAACCCTAACACTCCGACTAATGTCGTTTCATTTCGGCAGACTTCTCATTTATTCAATAAAAGAAAAAAAATTGTTTTCTTATCGGTCATCACGCTCAAAAAGTGTAACTTGAATTAACATTAAAAAAAAACTGCATAAATAAAAAATAAATATATAATTATAATTGCATAAGTTGATAAAAATGCTATGCAATAGCTTTACCGCGGCAGTCCCCGAGTTCCACACGTATTTTTTAATTAAAATCTGTGCATTAGTTCTTGGGATACAGCTGTTGCATAAATCTTAAAAAATGCAATATAGCAGCGACACATATTAGGCAATTTACACCAAAAACTAATCATCATCAATTTATATCGGGGACTACCTAAATATAAATTTTCATTAAAATCCGTGCGTAGTTCTTGAGATACAGCTTTTGCGTAAACCGTAAAAAATGCAGCATAACAGCGCCACCTGTTGAGTGATTTAAACCAAAAACTGATCAGCATAAATTATATCAGGGACTACCTAAAACTAAATTTTTATTGGAATCCGTGCGCTAGGTCTTGAGATTCAGCTGTTGCGTAAATCATAAAAAATGGAGCATAGCAGTGACACCTGTTGAGCGATTTACGCAAAAAACTAATCAGCAATAATTTATATCAGGATCTTACCTAAATATCAATTTTTATTAAATTCCGTGAATTTTTTTCTTGAGATTGGAAACCCACAAAATGTCTGTCAGAGACAGATATTTTATAAAATCATGTTTTGTGGAATCTCTGACCCCTAAAATGTGTACAATCCGTCGAAAACCACAATTAGAAAATTTATACGAATTCAATACTTTCTTCTTGTAGAGATAGAAGGAAAAAAATTGGTGCTGGTAGAAAAAATTTGATGCTGCTCCCTCAATCTCCTCGGACGGGGCAATCCCCCCCCCCCTTGCCTTTCATATGGGCCTGAATATCCGGATGGAAAAGATGGGGATTTAAAAGCAAAAATTCCTGAATGAGCTAAGAACAATTTTGATTAATAGATTTATTTTTACTGCACAGTCACAAATAAAAGATAGAAGCAAAGTTGAAAAAAAAATATAAATACGTGTGGAACTCCGGGAACTGCCGCTGCACAGTGGGGTATTTGACAAATCTGGGCGGCCAAAATTATTTTTTTGTTTTAAACTAATTTAAACGGTTCAAAAACGTTTATGTAATAAATATTGTTTACTATTTTAAAAATCATTGATGTTTTACAACTCTGGTGCTGGTTTTATTGAACAAAATTAGTATTTTAAAATAAATGATAATTATGATGAATAGCATTATTAGTGTGGTAAGGAGATGTATTAATTGAGTATTATTGGTGTAGTAGTAGTGAGGCATGTATTGGTTTTGCCAGATAGTTTTGTTGTTTATGTTGCAAAGTAATTGAATTGGAACTAATAAGCTCTGAAATATGGAAAGAGGAAGAGGAATCACTCTCAAATTTTTGTTTTTATTGTTTTTGTTGCGATCCATCACTGCCCCATTTACATTTAAGAATTAATGCACATTTTTCCTCTTCATTTAAATTAACCAAAAATTCTTTCAAATAAATGAATAATCATGTCACTGTTAAATTAAGTTATTCTTAAGTATTGATTTATGCGCAAGTTTCGGTAATTTTAAAAGACTGCTTTTCTGGATAGCAATGAATTTCAGCTTGTTGTAGAAAACTGTAGCACGGGTATACATTTTATTTATCATTTCTTATAATTTCATATTGGTTCCTGGGAAGATTAGTTTCGACAAATAATGATAATGTTTAAAAAAAGGGGATATTTGTGTTTTCTTTTCTGTTTGCTGAGTTCTCAAATATGCTTTTTTATATTTGGATGCTTGCTTTGGTGATTATGTTAATTCTTTTGACACATGGGCAGCATCTATCTTCTCTGAAATTTCTAATTTTAACTGAACGGCATGTGTAAGTACTTCCACATCTGATAATCTCCTCAAACTTTCAAACATTCTCCGCTTTGTCCTATCATTTGATTCAGTGAAATTTTTTGCTGTCATCCCTGATCCATTTATTTTACTTGAAATTTCTACTGTAGCTTCAAGTCGGTCCTTATTATTTTTCATAAAAATATCTAATTTGTGAAGGGCTGCGATCCATTTGCTCTTGAATTTACCCTTAAATTGGGAAAAATTGTGCTTGAAGTTTTTTAATTCATCATCATCAAAAGTATTATTAAGAAGGTAATTTTCAAGAAAAGTCAGTCTATCATTTACATTTGATGGTTTTGCTTTTACATAATGTTAAAAAATTCATTTCTAGTCATTACTTTGACATTCGAAGACCCTAAATTAAAATAAATAAGAAAAGTAGAAAACAGAATGCATAATAAATATATACAAGTTAGATAGATAACATTATTTTATCTCTTACATTTTTTTTTAATCTTGCAATCTTTAACTAATTTTTATCAAAAACTTATGTAAAACAGATGCGACTTATTTTTTAGACAAAAATAGTTAACAATAAGCAATAAATTCCTTTCATTTTCTGAAAAGTGCTTTAAAAAGATAAAAGGGAATGAATACATTTTTAAAGCAATTTTTTTTCAAATTAATATAAATTAATTTCAATAAGATTGACTGAAAAGTAAACAAATATGATCACTTTCTAATAAATCATAACAATATTTTTCATTTTAAAATTTATATCATAAATATGAGTTAAATATCTGTACATAGTGATTTTAGATGCTTACTCAAAATTTTGGAAGAGAATATTTATATTGCCTTCAATTTCAAAAGCAGGCGAATGCAGAACTACTTTTAACGAAAACAAAAAAAGAAGGGAGAATACTTATTGCTACAATAAGTAACTCTGCTTGGAAAAGATTGGAAATGTAACAAAACCCTTCGTGAAGTCAGAAATAAGGGACAAAAATAATAGAAAAATATACGTTTTCATTCAGTATTTGTTGTTTTCAATTAATTTTGCAAATACGAAAACTAACTTTTTCTTAATTTAAAAATTAAAAATATAATAATAGATACATGCCTCGCCACTATCCATAACGATTAGATTTTAAATACTTTCAAAAATAAAGTTATTCACTTTCAAAAATAAAGTTATTCACTTTCGAAAATAGAAAGTCACAATGCACAACGATCTGTCGCCGATGCGTTCAACGGAACACTCTAATTTCAACTGATAACAGGAAGTCATCGTTTGCTTAAACAAGATAAAAATGGTATCATAGGATTTCCTAAAGACTCAGCTTCAAACTGTATCCCTCCATTCGATCGTGCGATGTACTTTATAAAATCGACTTTTGTCCAGCCAGATTCTTCAAATACCCCACAGTGCGCCGTAAAGCTATTGCATAGCATTTTTTATCAACTTATGCAACTATACTTATATATTTATTTTTTATTTATGCAGTTTTCTTTTTATATTAATTAAATTTTTTTCTTTTTCTTTGATATTAATTTACTATTATTTATACTTTATAATATTTCTTTTACTATTATTATCCTTATTTAATATTACACTTTTTGAGCATTATGACCGATAAGAAAACAATTTTTTTCTATTAATGAATAATTGAGAAGTCTACCGAAGTGCCGAAATTTGCCGAAATGAAATGGAGTTAACCGGAGTGTTAGGGTTTTTTTCTCATTACGGAATTTCTAGATTAGGTCGCCGCGCTCAAAGCCCGCGATAAAAGCTATGCAACAGCTTAAATGTGCCCCCTTTGGGGGGGATGTAACACAAGACATGCATAATATAAATAAACAGTTGCAGACCTTTCCAATGATGTGTCACACGACTGGTGTTGTAAAGAAATTAAAAATGTGCCCCCTGGGGGGCAGAGTGGGGGACACACACAAGACATCCATAATATGAATAAGCGGTTGCAGACCTTTGAAATGATGTGTCACACGACTGGTGTTGTAAAGAAATTAAAAATGTGCCCCGAGTGGGGGGAAGTGACACACAAGACATCCATAATATGAATAAGCAGTTGCAGACCTTTGAAATGATGTGTCACACGACTGGTGTTGTAAAGAAATTAAAAATGTGCCCCCCTGGTTGGGCAGAGTGGGGGTGACACACAAGACATCCATAATATGAATAAGCAGTTGCAGACCTTTCAAATGATGTGTAACACGACTGGTGTTGTAAAGAAATTAAAAATGTGCCCCCCCCCTGGGGGGCAGAGTAGGGGGTGACACACAAGACATCTATAATATGAATAAGCAGTTGCTCCAAATAATTAAAATAAAAATTAGCTTTAATTCTACATGCATTAATTGCATAAATATCCAAAGTTATGGATTATTAAAATGGTCTAAGGTTATAAAAACTATGCGCGAAATTAAAATTTACTCCAAAATATTTGATTAATACTTATTTTCTAAAAATCATAAGTCTGTTTTTTTGCGATATTCAACTAATTTACAACAGTCATTTTAATCCGCGATATTCAATGTTTTTAAATGGCCTGCCCTTTGATTTTTATCAGAATGATCTCGTATTTTAAAGAGCTTAAAAACGAAAATGAAGCGCCAAATACCTATAAAAAAATATGTATGTTGTGAAGAAAACTACAATTAACCTGATTTTCATTTTTACAACCTTCTAAAAATTCAGATTTTTCGTAAAAAAAAAATTTAAAAATGACCATTTTTTCCATTGAAAAGCATTGCAGTAGCTAAAAAACCAGCCTACTACCTATCACAGCCCCCTCATTATTTACCAAAATTTCACTTTGTATTTTCGAAGAGTCATGCGCATTAAGTTTCCCCTCCTGTGTCTTACTCCGTGGTCTATTTGCAACAGATCTAAACATATATACAGTAATTATAAGGTTGATTTTTAAATATTAATTGTAAGTCTTAAATTTCTCACTGTAATTTTTTTGGTTTTAGAATTTAGTCTTTCAATATTTTGTAAGACAAGTCTATTATTTTTCTGATATGCATTATTTATTAAGTATTCAGAAATCGCAATTCCTTAAAAAATCGTACATTTGTTGTTTTTAAAATTTGCGACAGATGGCGACACTGCATAATATATATATATAATTTTTTTTTCTAAACATTCGTTTTTGAGCATTTTGAATGGATTTTTCTCAATGTTTTCAATTATCCAATTCCTTGCTGTTTTGTACTGCCATATTCATAAGAGATATTAGCATTATTATCTCTCTCTCTCTCATCTCATGTCTTCTCATGAGATAGTATTGTGGTGTGTATGAGCATTATTATTATTCTTCATGCATTTTAGCTACAAAACTTCTGTATTCTGGAATTTTTTATAATTCGGACTCGCTGTAATCGCGTCGATTCCGAATTAAAGACGTTATACTGTAATAGATAATCTGTAAGTTATTGGATTGCTTAATTTATTTAAAAATATTTCGAAAATTGATTTGTTGAAATATTACAGAATGTTTTCTGTTTTTGCTTTTAAATTCAATTAAAACTATAATGTTAATAGTTAAACTTCTGCAGCATCAGATTGTCATTATGAAAATTTTTGTTTTTCAAGTGAAAGAAAATTAGTATTATATAATGCACCGGGAGGCATCACTACGGACAATCATATGCGTACTAGCAGGGGAGGGAGGGGGCGAGTAGGCTAGGCCCACCCCAGACAATCCAGTTCCCCCCCCCCTAGAATTTTAAACTCTTGTGGTAATGTTAGAACACAAAAAAATTTATTTTTTCCAGAGTTTATACATGTCTCAGAGTGCGACGCTAAATTGGCTATTTTTTGTATTTGTCTTAAGTCTATATTTTTCAGATTTAGTCTCTTTTCTCGCTTTTTTACAATTATTTCTTACTCATCGATCGCTCCCAACAGCACATGATAACAGTATCAGCTAGAGGACGGCATTCATTTGTACTGTTGGAAATCAGCCTAAAGCTAAAAGAAATGGTCATTTCCTGTCACTGTCTCGGGTTTTTCAACACTGCACCATTGGGGGGGGGAGGGTCTTAATTAATTACACCTGTTTCTAGCCCTTTTTTTTTTAAATGGGGCTGAACTCTCAAATACCAAGAAAAACACGTTTAGCGGGACTCTGGCTATCAACAATCGAAACGGAATATCAATTTGGATTTTATGTTTAATGTAGAAGTAGATGTAACGTCATAATAATATTGATCATTAAAAATTTATGAAACAGAATGTTACTTTTAAATATCTCTGCTCAATAAAGGCCGTAATTGAGTCACAATAACGTAAATTTAAAGAGGTTTCAATGCACGAATGTTGTGATTTACGATTATAGTTAGTTAATTTTGTACCAAAACAATCTCGCATAACGGAATTAATTAGACTTGTATTCCGATTATAGAATTTTCTTCATCTTAATTTTTAAATTATTTTAATAAAAGGGCTATGTTTAAGAGCACAGATATTATATACGCGCACAACATTGGCTCAATCTTTTTGGACACCAATTTGGCAAGAAACTTGTTTTCTAATATCAGTTATATACAAATTTTTAAAAAGGGAATAATAACAATAAATTAAAAAAAAGCTCAATTAATAACTATAGAACAAAACAATTTACATAATTTTTAAAAAAGAGAAAAAAAATTAAATAAACAATTTATTAATAACTAAACCACAACATCCGGGTTACCATATCAAGCAAAATAATGAGACTTTGGCGCCGATTAAGCACCTTGATGCATAGGCGTAACTAGCGGGGGGATCGGGTGGGCAAGGCCTACCCTAACGACCCTGTGCCCCCTCCCCTAGTATCCCCTCCCCTAGTATTTTAAACTCTTGTGGTAATGTTAGAACGTAAAAATTTTATTTTTTCGAGAGATTACACATGCCTCAGAGTGGGACGCTAAAGTGCCTTTTTTTTGTATTTGTCTTAAGTCTATATTTTTCAGATTTAGTCTCTTTTCTCGCTTTTTTACAATTATTTTTTACTCATCGATCGCCCTCAACAGCACATTGTAACAGTATCAGCTAGAGGATGGCATTCATTTGTACTAATGGAAATCAGCCGAAGGCTAAAAGGAATAGACATTTCCTGTCACTGTCTCGGGTTTTTCAATACTGCACTATTGGGGGGGGGTCTTAATTAGTTACACCTGTTTCTAGCTCGTTTTTTTTTATTTTTTTGGGTTTTTTTTTATTATTATTATTATTTTTTTTTTTTTGGAAATGGGGCTGGACTCTTAAATACCAAGAAAAACACATTCTCACATTCTTTGAAATGTAGACTTAATTCCATAAACATTTTGTTGTTAGTTGCTGTTGTATTAAGGCATTTTTTCTTTTATTGTGCGTTTCGATATTAAATTCCTATTCAGAGAAAAAAAATTTTGAAAAAGATGGATATATGAGATAATTTTTTTTAATCTTCGAATTCTTTCAAGCATTCATTAAATCCAGGCACGTTTTGAAAGTATATAATTCATTTATATGTTTCTGGAAAGATATTAACTAAAACGTTACAGTTTTCGTATATTATCCTTTTATTAACTTTGTTCTCAAATCTAAAGGGACTACTTTCAAACAATTTTTAGGTGCGTTCGTAATTATGTAAATACGTAGTAGATATAGTTGCCGTTCAGTCTGTTTGTCCGTCCGTCCATCCGTCTGCATGTAACAACACAAAAACTACTCAACCGAATCGTTTGAGATTTAAAATGTATAATTATTACATAATTTTGTCGAGTTATTTCAAATTTTATGAAAATCGGATGGATAGATTACGGTCAATGGGAGAAAAGTTTCGAATGCATTTTAATGATGTTACACTCATTCGAACATGATAAAATTGATATGCATGTATGAAGTACATATTATAATATACATTTTGCATAATCTGTGGTGCAAAGAACATTTGTTATTGATTTGCAAGGCCAGACAAAAGTATTCTATTACATAATGGTATAGGGAGCACATTGTTTGGGGCACATTTTAATTGTAATTAACTATTTAAAATTTTATGAGATTGCTATATGTTGCTGAAGAATGTTACAAGTTATTTTCTGAATAAAAGAAAGCATATAGTATTTACAGGGACACACAAAAGATTTTAGTTACTATTCTGTATCCGAAATACTGTGTACTATTACATCAAGATCTGAATATTTTTAAGTGCGTCCATAATTATATAAATAACTAGCACTTATATTCGTTGTTCAGCTTGTCAGTCCGTCTGTTCATCCGTCTTTACAATCTATGGTAAAAAAAAAAAATTTATTATTAATTTACACGGCCACTCAAAAATATTCCCCTTTATAATGATATACGAGGATTTATTGTTTAGGGCGTGTTTTAATTATATTCAGTTATATCACTTTTATGAATATGGTATACGATGCTGAGGTGTAATAAAAGCTGTATGTTCTTGTATATTTACAGGAACACACACACACAAAAAAAAATAAAAAGAAGTAGAACTCTATACTATATCCGAAGTACTGTCTACTATAACAGCAAGATCTGAATACTTTTAAAACTTCATTATCGTACGAACGCACCTCATTTGCTACGCTTCACGTGCAATTTCCAACTTGTTTTTACTAATTCTCATTTAAAAAACGCACGAAATAAACAAGTGGGTAAACGAAAAAAAAAGTCACCAGAAAAAAAATTAATGGAAAAAAGTGACAAACTACTAAAGCGAAAAAAAGTGACCCGGAAAAAGTTACCGGAAAAGGGACAAGGAAAAAAATTGCCGGAAAAAAAGTGACAAGAAATTGATTTTGGGGATTCATTGGTTATGTATATAGGGGGGGGGGCTCTTAATTTAGGTAAATGTGTTTTTCATGCTGAATTAACTGTTTTGGTTCAATTTTTGAACATATGATTACCACCACCCCCCACCACATCTGCCCTAAATTAGATAAACGGGTTTTTTATGCAGAATTATACAATGTGTGTCGTATTTTGGATATAGGTTCTTTGTAATAAGGATTATACACAATATATAATGCCTGAAGAGTTTTGGGGGTTTAATGATTAAGAAAAAAAGAAGACGGGAGAAACATCTCTTAAATTAAATTAATAGTTTTTTGCGCAGAATTATCCGATTTGCTTGAAATTTTGGACATAGGTTTATTATGATAAGATGTATATCTGATTAATTATGGGGTTCTTTTGCTTATTATAAAGGGAGAACGGGTAATTATCTCTCCCTCAAATTAGATAAATGGGTTTTTATCTAGAATTATCTGATGTATTCCAAATTTTAAATATAGATTCTTTCTGATAAAGTAAATCCCTGTATAGTTTTATGGGTTTAATGGCTAAGTATAAAGAGAGGGGGGGACGGGGAATAATGCCTCTTAAGGCCACTGTCCTCGCTCGAGGAAACGCTCGCGAGCTAATGCTATTCCTATGGGGAGGCATTTTTCTAATAACTCTTTCGCATTTTGACATTTTTGAATAATTTTTTTTGCATTGGATAGCTGAGGTGCATGCTGATAGCGCGCCTTTTTTACCTTTTCGATTTTGGTTGCAGATATTTTTTACAAAGTTAGTTTCACTTTCAAAACCGGTTTCGAAACTGAAAGGGCTTTTTTAAAAATATATCTGCAACCAAAATCGAAAAAATAAAAAAGGTGCGCTGTCGGCATGCACCTCAGCTATCCAATGTAAAAAAATTATTCAAAAATATCAAAATACGAAAGAATTATTCGAAAAATGCCTCCCCATAGGAATAGCATTAGCTCGCGAGCGTTTCCTCGAGCGAGGACAGGGGCCTTAAGTTAAATAAATGCCTTTTTACGCAGAATTATCTGATTTGCCTCGAGTTTTAGACATAGGTTTATTATGATAAGACGTATTTCTGATTAGTTATGGGGGTTATTTTGCTTTTTAAAAGAGGAGGGGGCAAGCAAGAAATTCCCTCTCAAATTAGATAAGTCGGGTTTTATTCAGAATTATCCGATGTATTTCAAATTTTAAATATCAGTTCTTCCTGATAACGTGGATCCCTGAATAGTTTCAAGGATTTAATGGCTAAGTATAGAGGGAGAAGGAGAGGATAACCCCCCATTAAATTAAATAAATCGCCTTTTACGCAGAATTATCCGATTTGCTTTAAATTTTGGATGTACGTTAATTATGGTAAGCCGTATCTCTGCTTAGTTAGGAGATTCTTTGCTAAGTATAGATGAAGGAACAGACGATTATTGAAAGAAGCTTGCTTTCCCTATTTGACGGAGGGGAATATCCGGTACATATCACGGGCGGCTAGTCTCTTAGGAAATTTGGCGATCAGGAAATTCCTCGGTAACGGTTTGCCGCAAAAATGCCCAAGTAAAATAAAAAAGCGAGTTGAATGCAACTGAACGCAGATAACAAATAAAAAGAAATTTTCTTTATTTTTTAATTTAATGATTGAAAATAATTATACCAGAAAACATAACACATTTTACCTTTTTCCATGTAATTATAATTTACAATTCATTTTGCATTTAAAACTGTTTTATTTATTTATTTGTTTATTTATTTATTTTACTTGTGAAAAAAGTAATATGCTAAATCATTTGTTGTAATTGTCATTTTAATTTATGCTGAATATTTTTTATTTAAAACTGGATTTTTACTAATTAATGCCCCATATTACACATCACAAAATATAATATAAAACATTTAAAAAACATATGTTAGAAAATTTTAATGTGCAAACTATGTTGAATGTCACGAACGAATGAACTAGTGAATTCATTAATTTGTAATAATAATAATAATTTTTTATTACTAGCTTATGTTAGTAATTAGAAAGTTAATTGTTTATAAACCTGTAGTTTTCGATAGATCTTCATTTTTTAAACGCTTAAAAGAATTAAAAAACAAATTTAAATAATAATAAAAAAGATTTTAATAAAAACAGAATATTTTTTTCTTTGTTAAGATATTTATAGAATACTGAAAAATGCTATGCAGAAATATAACCATAGTTTTCAATGCAAACAGCTACTGAGGATATATAAACAAACCCTTAATCCTTAAAACTATTCAGGGATTCATTTTATGAGAAATAACCTATATCCAAAATTTGAAATATGTCGGATAATTGTGCATAAAAAACAATTTATTTAATTTAAGGGGGGGGGGAATAATCGCCCGTCCTCCCACTTTTTAATTAGCAAAATAACCCCATAACTAATCAGGGATACCCCTTATCATAATGAAGTTACATTTATATTTTTCAGCAAATCGGATAATTCTGCGTAAAAAAACATTTATTTAATTTAAGAGAGGTTGTCCCCCGTTCCCCCTCTATATTTTACCATTAAACTCCCAAAATTCTTCAGTCATTATATACTGCGACGACGTACTAACAACTTCAATTTGGGTAGAAGATAGATAGCGAAGTCCCATTGTGAAAAGGTATGCAGGGGTAAAAGTATCTTCATTCAAAAGCTGAAAAGAATAGCTGTTATTGATCTTAAGGAACATGTCTAGAAAATGATTTCACTGGTCTAGTGGCAATGAGCTGAGGGGTGGGATTATTGAGCGTAGAGAGGGAAGGAAGGTAGTTGGAAGAGAGACATGTGCAGCAATGTACTAGAGAGTACATAGATGTAAAGTGGCTTAGACATGCTAAGCGAAATGTAATATGAATGTAATGGAGTGGAGTGTGCCTCCTATGTAGTTGTAATACCGTTTTATTTATTTTTGTATTAATTGATCTATAGTTCTAATAAAGAACTTGAGGGACTAAAAATGTCTTATTGATGAACCTAACAAATAAACCAACTGAATAAAGAGAAACTGAGGACACGGCACCACAATACCATGTATAAGCCTTATTAGGAAGAATCTATATCTAAAATTGACACACATTGGTTAATTCTGCTTAAAAACCCATTCATCTTATTTAGAACGGAGGAGGGTGGGGTAATCGTTCGTTCCCAAAACTAATCAAACAAGCGTCTTTTCAGTATGAACGTATATCCAAAAATGTTAAATGAACCAAAACTGTTAGTTTAGCATGAAAAACCCATTTACCTAAATTAAGAGCCTCCCCTCGACCTCCTTCTTTTATATTTAACCAATAATTTCCCAAAATCAATAATACATTTCCAATATCAATTCCTTGTCACTCTTTTTTTCTGGTAACTTTTTTTCCGTGTCCCTTTTTTTCCGGTAACATTTTTTCCGTGTCACTTTTTTTTTCGCTTTTTTAGTTCATGACATTTTTTTCCACTAACTTTTTTTCATAGATTCAGGCTTAAAAAGCTATGTAAGTGAGAAATGTTCTTCATTCTTTGATAAGATCTTTCAGAATACGATTCTCACAGTGGATGATTTGAAACGAATTTACGACATGGTAGCGACAAAAAGGAGAAAAAATGGTTGTCATGCGATCAAAATTGCTTATAACTCATTAACTAATTTATTAATTTATTTTAAAAAATGGCGAACTCTGTTGTTTATAAGCAACTACAGGTGGTTATCAAAATAATGGAAACACCTTAGATTTTGAAGGAATTCTTTATTAATATGGCGTAGGACCGCCTTTGGTATGTAATACAGCTTGGATTCGCCTGGGAATCGAATCATACAAATTCTGAATAATGTTTAGAGGAATATTGTACCATTCTTCATGGAGATATTGTGAAAGTTCCGTGAGAGATGCCGGTGGAGGATATCGATTCCGGATTGAAAGCTCTAAAATAGACCACAACGGTTCGATTATGTTGAGGTCTGGGGACTGTGCGGGCCAAGGTAGATGTTCCACCTCATCCTCATGTTCAATAAACCATGATTGGACAACTCTGGCTGCATGGATAGAGGCATTATTATCCTGGAAAATTCCATCTCCTGCAGGAAACAAAATTTGTATCATGAGATGGACCAGGTCAGCTAAAACTTCTCTATAGTTCTCCCCAGTGATCCTTCCTTTCAGGGTTACGATTGGACCAGCAGAAAATCATGACACGGTTGCCATGACCGATCCACCTCCATGCTTGACAATTGGACGGAGGCAATCAGGATCATACGCTTGTGCAAGTGTTCTCCAGACATGTACCCGCCCTGTTGTGCGGGAAAATGTGAAAAATGATTCGTCTGACCATATAACAGTCTTCCACTTATCAATCGACCAGGTTTTGTGGTTGTGGCACCACTCTACACGACGTTTGGCATTAGCATCTGTGACAAGTGGCTTGGGAATTGCTGTTCTGTCGTAAATGTTCTCTTTATGAAGGTATCTCCGAACTGTAATTGTTAACACTGAAGAATCCAGATGCTGATTGAGCTCTGCGGTTACTTTGGCTGCAGTTGTTTTCTTTTTTAGACATTACAATCCGCTTCAATACCCGTCGGTCTCTTTCACTCAGCTTCTCCTTCCGTTCACTATTTTGCTTTGCTAAGCTTGTCTTTCCGCGCTGTGTGTATGCTGTCATGACTTTAGACACCGTACTTCTAGAAACGCCTATAAGCTGGGATGTTTCGGTCACCGTTGCTCCAGCTAGTCGGGCTCCTACAATTTGGCCTCTTTGAAAATCTGTGAGGTCTGACATTTTACGCTTCTGACAAAAAAAAATCAAAACGTAGACAATTCTTCTAGAGCTCTCCCATACTATCTAATACATGTACTTTTTATATTAAAAAAATCTGGTAGCTAAGATTATATTTTAATGATTACGAAGGGAATTCTTAAATGTCCCTTTCACTCACAAGTGCTTCCATTATTTGATAACCACCTGTATATCTCCTCTCCCCTCAGAGTCGAAATGTGGTTGCGCCACTGCATTAAGAATTTTTTTCTCCCTCTCTCCCAACCACTGTTTTGAATCGAAAACTTGATGTATAAAGCCACTGTCAGATTCACCAACATTTCGAAAGATTTTTGAGCCAACACTTGATTTCCTCCAACTTTTCGCGAAATGTCCTCACAACACCCAGTGTGATAGCAAACAGCAATGCCCCCAACTTTTTTCTGCAGTTCCAAAAAAGTCTCCACTAGCCGAGACTTTTCATTGAGCGTCGAGCATTTCAACGAATCAGAGATAAGCGATTGATAGGAATAGGCGATAAATATTAATGGCTGTCTAATAGTACTGATTTTCCTGCTATTCCTCCAACTTTTTCGCAAATAATTGTAACCATTTTCTCTCTTTAAACGGGGAAAAGTTGGGGTTAAAATCGGCTGAAAAATTTGTCGCTCGTAAAGTTTGTGAATTTGATAGATGCTAAAGACAAAAGAAAGTTTCATCCAATTAGTTTCTATGATAGATTATAAGTTTTCAGGAATGTATTAACAAGTGAACTGTCCTTTGAATATTATCAGTTCTAAAAAACTATTTTTACTTTCTTCTTTCTATCTTTACGGAAGAAAATATTGGATTCGTGAAAAATTTTCAATTCCGGTTTTTGACGGATTTACCCGTTTCAAGGATCAGAGATCCCTAGTTTTTAGTAAGAAAGAGTTTTTTCAAAATGACTGTCTGTGTATATGTGGATCTGTGACTCTGTCTATATGTGACATAAATTTTGTGGATGCTCTATCTCAAGAACTAATGCACTTGTAATAAAAATTTTTATTCAGGTAGTCCCTAATACAAATTGATACTGATTAATTTTTGTTGCAAATCACTCAACAGATGGCGCTTCTACGCTGCTTTTTTACGATTAACGCAACAGCTATAACATAAGAACTAAGGCACGGATATCAACCAAACTTCAGATTAACTTAATTGATATTGTATTCGTTTTTGTGTAAATCGCTCAACAGATGGCGATGGTATGCTGCATTTTTCACGATTTTTGCAATAGCTCTATCTCAAGCACGGAATTTAATTAAAAATTATAATCAGGTAGTTCTTGATATAGATTGATTCTGATTAGTTTTTGGTGCAAATTGCTCGACAGGTGCGTTGCTATGATGCGTTTTTTTACGATTTATGCAACAGCTATATATCCATAATTAATACGTGGATTTCCTTTAAACTTCAGATTCAGTTAGTTCTCAATATGAATCGATGTTGTTTGCATTTTGGTGTAAATTGCTCAACAGGTGGCACTGCTATGTTGCATTTTTCACGATTTGCGCAATAGCTCTATCTCAGGTTCTCATGTGCATGAATTTTCATTAAACTTTAGATTCAGTCAATCATGTCAATCAATTCAGTCAATCAAGTTCAGTCATGAAATGAACTAGTTTTGTTCATGTTTTGTTGTCAATCTCCCAATATGTGGTGCTGCAATGCTGAAATTTTCTCAATTCCTGCAATAGCTATATTTCAAGAACTAACCTGCGAACTTCACCAAACTTCAGATTCAGGTATAGCTTGATAAATATTGTTGCTGTTTATATTTTGGTATAAATCGCCCAACAGATGGCGCTTTTATGTTGCATTTTTTCACATTTCCGCAATAGTCTTATTTTAAGAACTAATGCAAGGAATTTCATATCTTTAAAATCTTCACAATGAACATAAATTGCCATTTAATTTTTGCACTGAGGTAGCAAATTTTGACGCATTGAGGTGTATTCGAAAAAATGTTTTTTCTCTCTCGGCAGCTCAATATTTTCCTATGTATTTTCAGATTCATTTTTAAAAGTAAAAACATGAAACTTGGTGAGATAATTTTTGAAGATATGTTATAAGATGCCGTATGACTTCATTTTTCTCTGAATTCATTAGAATTTGATTTATCGACAATTATTTTCTCAACATGACCCTTTTTTTCGTTCTCAGATCTCCCGCTTTGGAAAATTCGGTTCAAAAGACGAACATTGGCTGCATTTTTTGTAATATTTTCTGCATTTATCAAAATATCGTAGACATGGGGCTTAATATGGTTTCTAAATAAGAGAATTTCCCAGTTTGGTGCGTTTGAGAGCAAAAGTGAATCTTAAAATAAATCAGAAAAAGAAAGTTTTGGGATTGCCACATCCGACTAGTTACTAATACTATATTTATTTGGAAATTATCAAACAGTTTACTATAAAACAACATTGTCACACTATCATTGTCACACGGATTGTGTTTTAATAGGTAAATGGATATTTACTATTTTAACTAATTCTGGAATTTCAGCTGTGAAGTTCGTGGAGCGATCGTCTGTGCTGCCTTCTCCCAGTCGATAAACATATATATTTGTATGATCATTTTGAAACTTTTTATTATATTAAAAACAAGTTTAGTTTTAATTTTCACTTAATTGTTTACGTATCAAGTACATACATAAATTATAAATCATTGCAGATTAAAGTTCTCATTAGTACATATTCTTAGTTCCTGCCACGCTGATTTTAACCAGTCACAATCGTTGTCACAACATTGTCACACTATTATTGTTTTCCAAACAATAATAGTTTTTACAATTGTTGTTTAAAAATTATCAAATAGATGAGGCCGTGGCCACCACTAGAAAAATTCTCTAGTTACGCCTATACAGACAATCATTTCATCCAGATGACGATGACGGAAAATTTGGAATTTATTAAAACTCGATAAGCATATTTTAATGTAACTGGCCTTATAAATCCTATCTTGGTGAAAATCACATCCACACAAAATATTTTATTGGTTGATCGATAGGTTTGCCATTGTGTTTTCCTACTGCCAATCCTCCATGTATTCATACCTTTGGGAGTAGAAAAGCACAATTGTAAATCTATGTGTCAATTGCTAAAATCGGGTTTCCGAGTGTTTTCCACCAAGCTATAATTTAGCAGACCGATTGTGTTTTAATAGGTAAATGGATATTTACTATTTTAACTAATTCTGGAATTTCAGCTGTGAAGTTCATGGAGCGATCGTCTGTGCTGCCTTCTCCCAGTCGATAAACATATATATTTGTATGATCATTTTGAAACTTTTTATTATATTAAAAACAAGTTTAGTTTTAATTTTCACTTAATTGTTTACGTATCAAGTACATACATAAATTATAAATCATTGCAGATTAAAGTTCTCATTAGTACATATTCTTAGTTCCTTCCACGCTGATTTTAACCAGTCACAATCGTTCATTTGAACCACTTAAACAGAAATTTGCCAACACTTCATCTTATTCTCTCTATAGAATCTGTTATAACTCAGTTTGATGTTTTCACTTCTCACATTTCATCATCCAGTTTGCATGGACTGACCTAAGAATATATTTCCAAGTGAGCTGTATTTAAAATTGCATGAGAAAATGTATCTTAATTTAACTATTATCAGTTTAATAGATCTTTAAACATGGTGAAAAGACAAATAAATGATTAAATTGTTACCATGCAATATAGCTTGAAAGAATGATGCAAAAGCTTGTCCTAATAATCATTTATAATAGACAAAAAAATGAGCAATTTTCGAGGAATTCCAATTATACACATTTGTATATGATATTCATCTTAGAGGGGGGGGGGAATAGTTGATGCACCAATGCTGATAGTTGTCCTATTTCACTGCATAAATGTATAAATTTTTCCACTGATGATATGAAATTATAGAATTTCATCATTGAATTTGTTTTAAATTTTTTAAATTTTTTTTTTATAATTTTTATTATCAAATTTTTTAAAAACTTTTTTTAATGTTTATAATTTTTCTTATGATAATTTTGTTTTATAGCGGGGGATTGCATGTAATAATTTTATATATAGTTTAATCAGTATATAATTACAAAGTGAACCTAATGCTCATTTGCCACATATCAAATAATTAGGTGTCTATTGTAGTTTTTAATATTATGATACAAATTTTACTTCAATTTAATTTAATACAATAAATTTTATTTTCATGAAACAATTTTTTTCTTATGCATTGTTTTTTTTATGAATGATAAAAAGTGATTAATTCATTTTTATTTATTGCAGATGCATAAAGCTATATAGTTAGATATGCATCATATCAAGCAAAGTTATCGTTAAAGTCTGGAATATGCAGCAAAATATTTCTTCAAAAAACAATTTCGGAGAAACAGCTTCTACATCACAGCAAGGAAAATTTTTTGCGTGTGAGATATGCAACAAGAATTTCTCTCAAAAGTGTAATTTAAGCAGACATCTGTTAATTCATTCTGGTGAGAAATATTTCATCTGTGAAATATGCAACAAGGATTTCAGACAGAAAAGTAATTTAAGCAGTCATCTGTTCGTTCACACTGGAGAGAAACGTTTTGCATGTGAGATATGCAATAAGAAATTCTCTGGTAAGAGTGGTTTAAGCACGCATCTATTAAAGCATACAGGTGAGCTACCTTTTCTATGTGAGATATGCACCAAGAGGTTCTCTCGTAAAAATGATTTAAGCAAGCATTTGTTAATTCATACTGGCAAGAAATCTTTCATATGTGAGATATGCAACAAGAACTTCTCTCGAAAGAATTATTTAAGTAATCATCTTTTAACTCACACTGGTGAGAAACCTTTTGTTTGCGATATATGCAATAAGAAATTCTATTTTAAAAGTAATTTAATCTCACACCTGTTAATTCATTCTGGCGAGAAACCTTTTACGTGTGAGATTTGTAAAAAGAAATTCTCTCATATGTCCAGTTTAAGCAGTCATCTGTTAATTCACACTGGTGAGAAACCTTTCGTTTGTGAGATATGCAACAAGAAATTTACCAAAAAGAGTAATTTAAGCAGGCATTTGTTAATTCATACTGATAAAAAACCTTTTCTGTGTGAGGTATGCAATAAGAAATTCTATCGAAATAGTGATTTAAGCAAGCATATGTTGATTCATACTGGTGAAATACTGTGTGAGATATGCAACAAGAAATTCTCACAAAAGAGTAAATTAAGAAGGCATTTGTTAATTCATACTGGTGAAAAACCTTTTGTGTGCAAAGTATGTAACAAGAAATTCTCTCTTAAGTGTAATTTAAGTACGCATCTCTTAATTCATTCGGGCGAGAAACCTTTTATGTGTGATATTTGTAACAAGAAATTCGCTCAGAAGTGTCAGTTAAGCAGTCATTTGTTAATTCATACAGGTGAAAAGCATTTTGTTTGTGAGGTCTGCAACAAGAAATTTAAGCATAAGATTTCTTTAAACAGACATATGTTAATTCATACAGGTGAAAAACATTTTGTGTGAGAGATATGTATTAAGAAATTCTGTCTTAAGAGAATTGTATGCAGGCATCTCGTAATTCATACTGGTGAGAATCTTTTTGATTGCGAGATATGCTACAAGAATATCTCTCCTAAAAGTGATTCACGCGAACATCAGTTAATTCATACTGATGTACATTTGTGAGAGATATGCAACAAGAAAGTCTCTCAAAAGTTATTTTTAATGGCATTCATTAAATGGTAGCGATAAACAAAATGCTCTTAAAACTTTTTTGCCATTGACAATAAATCAGCAAAATTCTTTTGACTGTCCCTGTAATAGAACTATACATACTATAGACTTCATTTTATGTATTCATTGTGCAATAACGTGTAAATATTTGAGGCAATCCGTTTCAGTTATCTTGAGTTAATGCATAGATATACGGATATGAAATCGAAGTCATTAACATTTTTCAACTATTTAAATGTTTAAAAAAGTGAAGATAATTCATGCATCAAACATCGAGTATGAAACATAATCCGATGCAACTAGATTATTTTGTTAAAACTTTAGTGTTTTATGATAGTACAGGTAAAAAAGAGTGTATTTTTCCTGAAACGTCAGTAAAGGCTTACTATCATGGTGATATAATATAAAACATCACTTTAAAAATTAAAATTATTTATAAATGCTATTAATGATCTATTAAAATAAAATAAAATGTCAAATAATACCTTTTAGTTTTACATGTTTCATTGATCTAACGGCATTTTTTCAAAAACAATTTGACATACTATTTTATTTTAATAGATCACTTATAGCATTTATAAATAATTTGATATAAAGGTGATACAAAGAGTTTTTGTTTTCCAACTGTTAGGCTGTCCGTTCTGCAATAACAGCTGCAAGAAATATCTGATTAGCTTGAAATTAAATGAGCATGTTGGTGAGACACCCGGATTTAGTTGTACAGTTTTGCTATATATGGTTCATTACTTCTGAAAATATAAAAAAATATATTTTGCACCATATTGCTTTTTCTACAGCAGTTCAGACCATTTTCAAATTTTCATTTTTTCAAAGAGAATGATGCATCTGTTTAATGTACTTAAGTGATAATGCATGGATGCTAAAATTTCTCAATAAGGATTTAAAGTTATTCCTTTTATTTTGATATATTGTCAATATGTCTGTCAATTTTTTAAATTTTCATGTATAATTTTTTATGGAATTTTATACATATTAACCAATAAAACTTTTTTTTATTAATTTATTTGTTTGATATGATATATTCATACATAGTATGATTCAAGTTGTAAAAAACATTACCTTGAATAGTTCACAGAACTGAAGCATATCTATCTTCAAAGTAGTCGCCTTGGACGACAATACACTTCTGCAAGAACTCGTATAACTTCTAGAATCACCGCTGGACGACAGTTTTCGCATTAACCTGTGCCTAAAAGGCCTGCTGCGATGTTGTTTTCATCACATCTGATGACTTAAAAACGGCATCCCTGTAAAAGTGTTTCATTGATTGGAACTGTTAAAAATCACACGGGCTGCCTCCAGTTGATAGGGGAGATGTTGAAGCATATTCGTCCGTGTTTTGACAAGGAATTGTTATCGATGTGCTCGCACGTTGTCAAGCAGAAGGTGCCAGTGTATAGCTTCTGCGAAGATTGTCGAACGCGTTTATCGTCTTCGATGGATTCTCGGCCCTCTTAAAAATGTCGATGCCATTCATAAACCTAGAGTTTCACCACGGTAGATTCGTCGTACACCTTTCTTAGCATTTTAAAATTCTCCATTGTAGTTTTACCTAACCAGTGACAGAATTTAATGCTGCAATACTGTTCAAGAAATGCGATCTTTCTTACGTCGCGAAACAGAGGTAACTATCTTCGGAAGATAAACAGATGCACGTACGGTTCTCTCACATGAGATGGACTAAAACAACATGAGCAATTAGGAGAGGATTCGGAAAATACATGTCAAACGAATTTACTTTAGGCACTTGTTTTTGTTATCAAAAATGGCCGCAGTCCTTGAATTTTATAATCGTACTAGGTATATGTATATATATATATATATATATATATATTGTTTTTTATCCTCAGTTACCTAGCTATTGCATTTCACAACCTATAAAAAATGAAGCATTTAATAATCATGATTGCAAAAAATTTAGCACTAAGTGTGGCAGGGGAAGCGAAAAATTAATTAACTTTTACTAATCTTGTCTGCAATACAGCTTTGCACGAAATTAAAAGTTAGTTAGTAAGACAATATTTTATTTCAATTTAATGTAAATACTATTAAAATGCTGTCACAAAATATATCTTATAGTGTCAGCTTGATGTAATTTAGGCAATTAGCAGAGAACCCTAAGATGCATGATTATCCAGTGCATTTAAAGGTCTTTAAATATGCCTATTTTGGGGGTGATTTTAGTATGATAATGCTATCAAGTAGATTAGTATGAATTTGAATTAAAGTTTTAGCGTGTTAAAAGTGAAAAAAGGGATATTTAAATGCATTTAAATATTTTTTCAATAAATTTATCTGAGAATATGTAAAAAGATGCTTAGATGCTTTTCAAAAAAAAAAAAAAAAAAAAGATAATCGATAAAATAGTTTATGTTTACAGATGATGTTTTTTATTAGGGCATCTGCTTTCGTTAAACTTGTTATCTTATAATTTTTGTTGTACCAAGTTCATTTTCTAATTTTTTGCAAAATTAATTTTTTTAAACAATATTGATCTGCATAAAGTTACCGATCATGTATACAAAACATGCAGATCAGATCATTAATCCCTTAATTATCGCATCTCTAGGAATGACGATTAAGGGACTATAAAGTATTTATATGCCCTTAAATGTAATTTTTTTCACTCTTAAATTGATATAATTTCTGTTTAAGGATAATAAGTGATTTTCTCGCTCAATTTTATAAAATCTATTTAATCAAGATCTTACATCTATGACCATGAAAATTCTTTTTTCGGTTACAAAATTTATAAAATCAAAAGATTTCTAAATTAGATATGAGTTAAATATAATAGATTCAGTTTGAGTAAATATTTTTATTTGGATATTTCCTTCTATTTTTTTTTGTTAAAATCTTTTAAGAATTTTATATACTTATACATATTTATGTAATTAAAAAGTAAATAAAACGTGGATTGTAGCATGTTGAATATCATGCAAAATGTGATTAAAATACCATGACTTGCAGAGCTGTTGTTAAGGTTCTTGATCTGCAGATTTACTAGTTAAATATCTGATAGCCAGACACCAAAATTTGGACAAAACTATGTTTTAATACTAAAATGAAGATCCAATGTGCCCCCACAATTAATCTAATAAGTTTCAGTTTTATTGGTCAATTCAATTCAATGGATGAAATGTTGAAAAGTTTGACTTCCCCTAGAAACTACAGACAAATTGATTTAAAAATAAAAAACAGTTTTTTCATCCCATGCATTATAATGTTTTACTAAACATTCTGGTGCAAATTAATTTGCACCAGTGTGAATGATTTTTCCATTATCCTAAAAAGGGTTAATTGTCACTTATTAGTAGAACATGTGGACAATAAAAAATATTTTTATTTCTTTTTATTTTCGTCAATATTTATTTCAATAGTTTGTATATTCACTATTTCTTCTGAAAAGTTTGACCTACATGAGCCAACTTCTTACACCTGCAAGGTATTGCTTCTTGAGCCAACTCTAGAAAGAGTAGTTGCTTTCCTTCGCTTCAAAATTGCTATTTTTTTAAGTTTAAGAACCTTGTGATTTTTCAGATGTGATTCAACCGAGTATATATACAGTGGACTCCCTCAAATCTGCAAAGCTTGGGACCAGGGGTTGTGCGGATTGTAGAATTTTGCGGATTTCTGGTCATTGATTTGTTTACATGTTGTATATAGTATATCTATAATCATCAAAGCTTTCTTCTGTTTTTGTTGAGTGTTAATAGTCTACAGGAATTGCTCCATTAAAGTAGTTAATTCGGAGTTTCTTGTGGCTTCAAGGAACATGGCTATGGTTTCACCATTCACCAGAATTAAATTACAAAAAATTTAATTTCATACAAATTTTCATCAGAAACCGGTTAAAGGAATTTTAAAATTACATGTAGTATCAATAACTTAATATTCCACATATTTATGTATGTTCAACTTAATTTTAGTTGTTCTCGAAATTGAAAAAATTAGAATGAAACATGAAAAAAACTCTTTGAGAATTTATTAAAGGTTTTTTAGATATTTTTTTAATTACTTTTCAATGCATATCTTCTTTTTCAACTCTGGGAGATTTTGTAGCAAACGACAGTTTTCATATATATATATATATATATATATTGAAAGAGTAAAAATGCCTATAAACAGATATCAATTTACTGTTGATACTCTATAACTAGAGGATTTAATAGGAGCCGATATTACACGACACAACCGAATTCCATTCTTCTTTAATGTAGTTTGAAATTGAAGAAATTTGTTTTCTTGTGACTTTTTAGCGTGATTGAAGTCATTTTATTTATAATCATCAGAGAGCTTTTTTGTATTTTTGTTGAGCGCTAATAGCTTACATGGATTGCTCCATCACTCAAATCGTTACAGAGTTTGTTGTGGCTTCACAAAACTTGGCTATGGTTTCGCCATTGGGAAGAATTAAATTACTAAAAATTTATTCATGTTTCCATCTTTTGCCATTCAATTTTCATGGGAGAAAACAGCTAACAATAACTTAATATTCCACATTTTTATGTATTACTTTCTACCTTAATTTCAATTGATCTCAAGTATTAGGATGTATACAGTGGCGTATGTAGACTTATCATTTCGGAGGGGGGCTGAGACATAATAAAAATTTCTTAGAAAGTTAACTTTACCGATTTAAATAGATTTTTATCATTGTATGTAATGCATGTTTTATACAGAAGCTGCTATGATTGATTCGCATGGGACTGTGAATAATTTCGTTTTAAGTAGGTTTTCATCTTAATTAGTATAATTTTTATGGCGTGAAAAAAGAGCGCGTGAATAACGGAAAAATGGCAATAATAGTTATTTCGTGGTCTCTGCGAAATAATATTTTTTTGATGAAAACCTGCCTAAAGCGGAATGTTAATGTGCTTCCTATAAATTCTATCTTAGTATATTTCATTACATTTTGATTAACTTTAGTAATTACATTTTATATTTTCACAAATTTCGGAGGGGGCTGCAGATCAGCCTACTCACTGAAAACGACACTGGATGTGCGTATGGATTCAAACATGGAAAAAAAAAATTAGCATTTTTGAAAGGCTTTTTAGAATTTTTTAAAATTACTTTTCATGACACATCGTCTCTTTTTATTTTCAGAGACTTTTATACAAGAGATATATTTCTCACAAAATCTTACTGAAAGAAGGAAAATGCACCCCCCCCCCCCCAAAAAAAAAGAGATTTCAATTTGCTGTTGAAACTCTCATTTACAGTGAGTGGATTTCAAATAAGAGACGGTGATGCACGATGCAACCGAGTTCCATTCTTCTTTAATGCAGCTCCGATTTGTACTAAATAAAATCTCATACAGATTTTTCAACAGCACTTTTTTTAGTCCAAGAGTCGACCGCACAAAACCCTAAGTCATCGAGCACAAAAAAATATCCTTTATTTTATGGAAGCGTAGTAATAGAGTAATCTAATGATCCATGTCTGCCGGAAGCGAAGTAGTGCATAAGCCAAAAATAAATATCACTACTGGTTGATTCGTAGGCTTAGCATTGTGTTTTTATGGACCCAGTTTTCCATGTTTTCATACTTTTGATTGGACGGCAAACCCAATGCTAAACCTACGAGTCAACCCCTAGTGGTATCAATTTTTGGCTTATGCACCACTTCGCAGTCTTAGATCATTAGATTTTTCTATGACTACTCATCCATACAAAATGGATTTTTTCTTGTTCATGATGACTTAGGGTTTTGTGCGATCGGCTCTCGGACTGTTAGATCCTTAGACATTTCTTTACATTCCTGTAAAAAGGTGCAGTAGTATATATATTTGGGTAAATTTGTTTAACTAAATCTCTATGGCTTACTGGGATTCCCATCTTTTGACATGTGACTTCTCTCTATTAAGTAAACAAAATGCCAGTAATAAGCACTTTAAAAATATTAGTAAAATAAATTATATTTTGTAGTAAAGTAATAATACAAATAATATTCCCGCGGCGAAAATCTTTTATTTTTCCTAAATATAAATATTTGTCCATAAAATGACATTTCTCTGTCATAGATTACAGAATAAGATAACATCAAGAACAAGTATCTGGCTTTTCGAATTAAGAGGTTACATCACTTATGCAAAAAAAACGTTCGTTAATGTTAATCCAATGGAAGAAATTTTTTCAGCTCCCTCGTTTGCTTTTCAATATATATTTTTAATAAATTAATTATTATTTGCATTGCCTAGTTGAGATTCATCACTAAAAAATCTTTAATTTTTTTTCTTTCTTAGAATATTATTACTTTTGCAGCCGTTTTCGAAAGTGAAAATATCCCCATTAAAAAAATCTGAAAAGAAAAGGAAAAATGGCCTTTTTAATAATCAACCTCAGCTATTCCCTGTTAAAAAATTAATTAATATTGAATTGCTTGCAAGATAACTTTAAAATTTTCTTCCATAAAATTACCATTAGCGAACGGATGTTTTCAGAAATAGCGTCTTAAAGCTCAAAACATCTAAAACTGGCTCGAAAATACAGGATTTTATTGTTCACAAAGCAAACAGAATGATTTGAAATGCGCAATTAATTACTTTTAGAATTATTTGGCATGTTTACAACTGCGAATATTCATAGACCAAAAAATATATTATATTACAAAGAGAATTGTTTTAAACGATGAAATGGGAGGATCTTTAATTTAGCATCAATTCTATAGTAAGTTTTAAATGATAAAATGAGAAAATTTAAAGAAATTTTAAAGGTTGCTGTCCCACGAGGCTAAGATATTTGCAAGCTAATGATAAACCTATATTTGCGAATACCTCGTTTGCATTTCGACACTTTAATTTCTTTTTCATTGGATTGCTGAGGTCGATCTGTACACTGTTCTTTTTTTATTTTTCCAATTTAGCTCGCACATAACTTTTATGATGACATTTTCATTTACGTAACTAGTTTTGAAAGGGAAACAAACTTCGTAAAAAATATCTCTAATCAAAATCGAAAAAATTATAATAAGGGTAATGTAGAGGTCAAAATCAGCTATTCAATGAAAAACAAATATTTTAAAATGTCGAAATGCAAATGTGATGTTAGGTAATAACGTCCTTATAGATTTAACATTAGTTCGCAAGTATCTTCGTCTGACAGACAGGAGAATGAAGCCAGCAAACTCATTCTGCACTCGTTTTCGTGATGACAACGACCGTAAAAACTATCATGTTTTGCATATTCTTCCAATTAAAAATTTATAGCAGTTATTTACAAACAATGAGGAAGATTTTAATAAAATATTGATCATTATGAAGTAAAAGAGGGGAAGAGAGTGTTATTTAGATGTAAATAATAAAACATGAAAGAAAAACATCCTTTAGGTCTTTAAACTCGTCGAAAGCCAGTATGATACTTTTGAGAAAGTCATGATCTTAAACAAATATTTCGTTTCATGTAATTGAAAGAGATATTAGTTTATGGTTTATTCAGAGTACTCAGCGCATAACTCGCTAAAAAAAATTTCAGTAATTTCTACCCATATCCAATTAAGTGTGAGAATTCTATCGCGGAGCCTGTATAAAATATATAGAACTTATACATTCCACACTAACAAATCACATAAATTTTATAAGCAGCAGTGTTGCTAGGATACATCAGTTATTTCAAAAATGTTTTCTCTGTTGCAAGAGAAAAAATATTCGCCAATCGACATTCGTTCTCGTTGAAGGTACATGTTTCCCTTAAATGGGATCATAAATAAAGTTGGGGAATTTGTTTGTTTTAGATAGCAATTTAAAACTTAATTGTAGCAAGATTTCATAATTATGAGATCATGGTGGGAGTATTAATACTTAAGAACAATAGAGGATAAAAATGTGAGTTATATATGTCTTTAATTTGATTGTTAAATATTGAAAATGGCTATTGTATTTTTAATTTAATTCAAGAGGAAATGTTTGCTTTATTCAGTAAAATCTTTTCCACTTAAATTAATTGTTATATAATTTTTAAATATACTTGTTTGGAATATATTTTAAGTGCAAATATCCTTTTTAATAATTTAAAAGTTAATTTGCGAATAATTTTAAACTAAAAAAAATAATTGTTAAATTTTTAAATTCCGAAGCATTGTATATTTGTTTCTTTTTAAATAAATTCGATATTTTGATTTATTAAATTTGCGAATTTTCCTTCTTAAGATGAATTCGAACTTTACTATCAATAGAGCTAATACAAATGCGTTGAAGAAATAAATGGAATTATTTTTCAACTTTTTTGTGTTTCGTGAAAAATTAGCACAAAAAGCAAGTTTCTAGTTATATAGAAATTACTTGTTGAAAAATCAGGAATGATTTAATGTATAGACAGTGCACGTAATACATTAAAATGAGTTAATATTAAAATTGCATACTACACTGGAACCCTCACAGCCAGCAATTATCGATCAGTTCAGTACTGCGGCCCAAATTTTTTTGTATCTCTCTATACATGTAAGATAAATATCTGGTGCATAAACTATACAAATGTATGTTGTATTGCACCTTGTGATCCTTTAAAATACATCGCAAGCTTTCTTTCCCCTATTGATTAAGATGCAATGTTGTTTTTGTGCGTGCCTGTAAACGAGTTATTAATGCAACTTATTACTTACAAGATAAAACATATTGCAATCAGTGAAACATATCCATCTTGTAATGTTTGAAAGATCGTAAAACAATAACAAAAATAAGCGCTGCTAATGATTTTTCTCTATAGACCATAATGGGATAGATACGCTATATGGCCAAACGTGACCAGACACTTGCAATTTTAGACATTTTGTTAAATATCTAGAAAAATACATGAGGAATTATCCTGAAATTACAAGTGTGTAAACAGAAAAGTACAAGCCATACATTTCCCTGAAGATTTTTTTCCCTAAGCTCCATAAGGGATCGTTAAAAAATTGAAGAAGAACAAATATATTTTGAAAAACCCTGTCAAAATTAATGTAGCAAAAGCGTTCAAACTGCATATCATGATTAAGTGGTTTATTGTAATAAACTATGCTCATTTTTATGCGGATAGCATGTATACTCATAGAGTAATTAAAGTTTTTACAAAAACAGTCCCAATTTTTTCAAGTTTTTTTGCTTATAGTTTGCAGAGTTCTTAACATAAAATAATGTTCTTTTTCGAAAATATGACACACAACATTCTACACAATAATCTGTAAGCAGAGTTAAAAAAATAATAATAATTGTATGAAAAATGAGCAGTTTTATTAAATAATATTTCTTTGCTCATTCGTAACGCTATCAAATTTTATTTCATATTGTGTTAGCTAAATGTATAGAGCAATTTTTGTGAAATTCTCAAAAACATAGCTTGAAAATTCTGAATGTGATCGTCGATAGAATAGGCTTAAAATTCCTTATTCTCAAAATGAAGAAAAAAGATGAGGGGCTGTATCCATTTATCCATTGATAAGTGTCAAAACAGAATACACAATATAGCACATACAACTATATTTGGATCTGTCACCTGCATGTTTGGAATGCGTTGTCATTCACGAGTTAATAACATTTTCCAATCTTTCGTCTTTCACGATAGCATATATACAGTGTAATGGACCATTTTCACCATTCGCTTACTTTTCAGAATTTTATTTTTAAAACTTAATAATTTCTTTTAAAAATAGAGACAGTTGTTAAAGTAAATGTTTAAGGCATATGAAAAAAAAATTGTGCACTTTGCCCTATAATATATGTAAATGCTATTTAAAGTTGGTTTGTAAGGCGAATTGTCAAGTCCCTTACCATACAAATTACTGAAAATACTCAGCTTTAAATTTAATAAATTTCCTAAAATCAATTTACTTTGGAGTGACTCATGTTTTTAAATTTCAAAACATGATATTTATCAATAATACTTAAATTAAATTGAAATGAGAGACAGTTTTGGCCACAAGATTTTGATCACATAAAAATTATACAAGAATATTTTCTAATAATTACAGTATATAATCAAGTAATTTATGAAATTTTGAGGAAATTGCATATTTGTTTCTCAGTTGAATAAAAAAGTATAAAAAAGAATAAAAAAGTAGAATGGTGAAAAAATTATAATCATTAAAAAACCTGCGGTAACAGACTTGACATTTAGTAACGGACTTGACACTATGTTGAAAATAGCCGGTATAATTTGTTAAATAAAAACATTCAAACATTATAAATATTGTTCATATCTAATATCCTTAAGTATTCTAATTTTATAAATTATTGCTGTAAAGTGAGTCGTATCATTTTTGAGCAAATGCTCTAAAATATTTTATCAATCACTACAGTAAGGTTTTTGAAAATTAGCAGAAAAACCGTCTTTTAAAATATACTTTAAAAGATTCATTAAAATGCAACAAAATCATGTGTTGTAATATATTTAGAAATTTAAAATAACTTTATCTGCATAAATTAAAAATCTTTTAATTATAGCCCCGCTTTTTAGTAATTTTTCGACAAATTTCTGCATAAAGTTTTAAGCATGTATAATGATTAACTGATATTTTAGTTTTTACAGTAATTCTATTTTCTTTATGGAGATCTTTTTTAATTGGAAAAATAATATTTAACACATTTATACAAAATACATTACTTAATACATTAATAATATTCATATAAAATATAATTTGATAACTTGAGGAATATCAGTCGTGTACATAAAGAATTACAAAGGGACTGATAATAAAGGTTACCTATTCCTTATTAATTGTCATAAAAAATGAAAAATATCTAAAAGTAAACGTAAAACCATCAGCTACGATAAAACCCTGGTAAAAATATGTACTAAAATAAATACACATTATTAAATGGAAACACAGAACAATTATATACACAGAAATATGCATTATGTTCTAATTATGTACGAAAAATTTAAGAAGGTTCTTCAAGAATTCAATATAAAATTAATAGCTATACCCCTTCCATATTTAATACAGCCTCTTAGTAACAATATTGATAAAATTCGTAATCATCTAATGGCAGGAGTTAATGAAATTCTAGTTTTCCTCGCAAATAACGAAAGATTATTATACATTGGTGAAACTAAACGAAACTTTTCAAAGAGATTTAAAGAGCACAAAAGAGATATTGCGCAGTCAAAACAGAGAACAGCCCTTGAAAGATTATATTTTTCAAATGAAGGGAGCAAAATTAATTTTGATGAAGCTAAAATTACAATTCGATACAAAAATTCATAACTCAATAAAATTTTAGAATCCATTAAAATGATTAAGCTCGGGCCGCGAACTTGTAACAGTCATTTATCATACTCCGTTCATAAAATCTGGCTCAATATGCTATAACTTATTAAGCAATTTACGCACTCTCATCTCAACTCAACTATGCTCGTGGACGTATATGTTTATATTTTGAAACCTTAAATAACATTTAACATATTGCTATTGTATCCTGACGACGTCCGTAGAAACGAATGAAACGTTGAAAATTTTTAAGTGTTTTAAATATATTCTTTTTATAAGAGTGCCATTTAGTAATGTGTATTTATTTTAGTACATATTTTTAGTATAATTTATGGTGCAATTCATAATTAAAAACCCTGGTAGTTATGTTCAGAAACTCAGAAATTTGAAGCGCTGTGTCTTGTTCAATCGTAGACATTTTCTTCCAAAAATAGAATGATGAAAAATAGAGTATGCGAATGAATAAAAAAATAGGAAATTCATCACTCGGTTACAAGAACACTCGGTTTTTTAAGTAAGAAGTAATTATAATATATTTCACACGCAAAAATCACAGCAATTAATGCTAGATTAATTTATGACACGTTTTTACAAACAGTAAATTAATTATAAGAGATATAAATTTTCCATGTGGATGAAAAAATTATTCGTGTGTCATAAATTATTCTAGTATAATTTCGTATGCAGCGATTTCTGCATTTTCCATATATTGGTCTTCGATTTATTCTGTTGAGCTGATCCATAGTATCAGATCAGATTATACGATCGTTTGAGGTTATTTGGGTGAAATAGTCCGCCAATGTTCGTGTCCGGGATGGCTCAGTTGGAAGAGCATTGGTGGCTTCAGCCATTACA
The DNA here is from genome assembly GCA_964019185.1 of Maratus speculifer. Lineage (NCBI taxonomy): Eukaryota > Metazoa > Arthropoda > Arachnida > Araneae > Salticidae > Maratus > Maratus speculifer. The sequence goes on along the minus strand of CAXHSM010001350.1, from coordinate 327,544 downwards.
TCCCTGGTTCGAATCCTGGCCCGGGCATTTTTCACCCACCTGGAAAATTTACATCTCTTATAATGAATTAATGATCTTAGATTAAATAAATCTTTACGGAGAATTTTTTGTTTAGATGACACATACAAAAACGTTTTCAAGCAAAGTGAATTAAGAAAATTTCATTTTCCGCATTCTTATTAGTGAATGTATTATACAGTATTTCGCACCGAAATCAAGCCACCATGATTTTGTAGCGTAAATGAACATGAAACAAATATGATAAGAATGTCGATATATAGATACATATTTACAAGGAGTAACTCACTGTCAGCCTCATTTTGTCGGGAAAAAATGAATGTATAAGAAAAAAGGGAGGGAGAGGAAAGTGTACCACCGAAATAAAGCCATTATTGTCATTAGCCAATATATCCACAAAACTTACATATGACTTGGAATATACGATGTGGAATATTATGTACTAATCCCAATATCAATAATATGGCAGGGTTCAACGATGGAGGATTAAAGTTCTGCCACAGACTTGAATTGGCTGCGATTAGCATTTAAGGCTCTATTGACGATACCACACACATTTTTCTTGTGAATTTATGTGGAGGTACAGGGCAGGCCATTCCATTACTTATCCTCTATTATCCAGACACAATTTTGAAAGGTTATAGGACATTTTTCTGCTGAAAAATTTAACTCAGGCCACCAATTTTCTCTGCAATTAACAATAAATGGGTTTCTAGCAATTCTTGGTAATCGGTAACTCACATGCGGTCTGAGGGGAAAGCCAAGTTTACTATCGAAGTTACCAAGTTAAAATTATAGTCGAAGCCTTTCATCACTATTAAGAAGTCAACACCATGTTGTCTTTTGGAGAAAATTCCCTCTCTTTTTCGCATGCAATGCCAGAGGAAAGCAAGGTGTCCTGAGCCATCCAAACTATTTTTTTCTCATCTGAGAACATAAAAAAGTGTTGCTGGTCTTTCTAGGTTTGTTGATATTAGGCCCCATCGACTCTGCTTGCTTGTGTATAGCTTTACATAGGCTGGTAGGCAGAAACTTACTAATGGTGTTTTGAGGCTGTGATTATGGTGGTGAAGTTATTCTAGCTTTTTGCTCAGAACGCATGCTGGCTGCCGATTGACAAGAAATTCTAGAAATACATTTACTGCTATTTCCAGAGAGAATTGTCGGCTTATGATGGATTTTTGAGGAGAACAATGTTACTGCCATTTTCTATAGCACAATCATTACATAAAACGAAGTCTACAATATGTATATTTCATTTCCAGGGAAATTATTCACTAATATGAATTAACCCATGTTTGCGTAGATCACTTTTATGAGAGAAGTTCTTGTTACATATCTTACAAACAAAATGTTTCTTATCAGTATGAATTAACAGATGTCTGCTTAAATTACTCTTTTTAGTGAATTTCTTATTACAAATCTCACACACAAAAGGTTTCTCGCCGGAATGAATTAACAGGTGTGAGGTTAAATTTCTCCTATGAGAAAATTCCTTGTTGCATATCTCGCAAACAAAATGTTTCTTATCAGTATGAATTAACAGATGACTGCTTAAATGATTCTTTTGAGTGAATTTTTTATTACAAATCTCACACACAAAAGGTTTCTCGCCAGAATGAATTAACAGGTGTGAGCTAAAATTACTCTTATGAGAAAATTTCTTGTTGCATATCTCACATACAAAATGTTTCTTATCAGTATGAATTACAGATGACTGCTTAAATGATTGTTTTGTGTGAATTTCTTGTTACAAATCTCACACACAAAAGGTTTCTCGCCAGAATGAATTAAAAGGTGTGAGCTTAAATTACTCTTATGAGAGAATTTCTTGTTGCATATTTCACAGACAAAAGGCTTCTCACCAGTGTGAATTAACAGATGACTGCTTAAATTACTTTTTTGAGAGAATTTCTTGTTGCATACCTCACACATAAAAGGTTTTTCATCAGTATGAATTAACAAATGATTCATTAAATTACGTTTTTGGTAAAATTTAATGTTACATACATGACACACAAAAGGTTTCTCACCAGTATGAGTTAGCATATGCTTGCTTAAATTACTCTTTTCTGAGAATTGTTTGTTACATAACTCACAGGCAAACGGTTTCTCACCAGTATGAGTGAATATATGCCTGGTTAAATGGCTCTTTTGAGTGAATTTTTTGTTGCATGTTTCACAAACAAAACATTTTTCACCAGAATGGATTAAGAGTTGTTGGCTTAAGTCATTCTTTTGAGAAAATTCCTCGTTGCATAATTCACACACATATGATTTCGCACAAGTATGAATTAACAAGTGTGTGTTTAAATGACTCTTATGAGAGAATTTCTTGCTACATATTTCACACACAAAAGATTTTCCTTGCTGTCTGGAATCTGGTTTTCCAAAGAGATCTTGTAAAGAAATGTTTTGTTCCATATTCCAGCTTTAACAATAGCTTTGATTGATTTGATGTACAACTAACATTACAGGATTCTGAATCTGCAATAAACAGAAATAAAGTAATTCCTTTTTATGATTAATTAAAAAACAATTTAAAAACAATTAAATTTTTCATGAAAAATAAAAATTAATGTAATGCACTGAATTAGAATAAAATTTCTATTATAGTATTAAAAACTACAATAGCAATTTAATAATTTAATGTTTTGAAAACTAAAACTGCATCATTTCGTAACTATACAGTGATTGAACTATACATAAAATTATAAAATGTAAACAAAATACCAACCATCGTAAAATAAATTTATCATAAAGAAAGTATTAAACATTAAAATTAAATTTTTAAAATAAGTATTATAAATAAAAAGTAAAGCAAATTTACTGATGTAATTCTATAATTTCATATAATCAATGGAAACAATGATTTATTTAAACAGTGACGTAAGAATCAATTATTTTTTTGACAACTTATTTTTGTGTGTAGTCTGAATTAATGCAAAATTATTAATTCTTCAACCCAATATAAAGGATTTTCTGGACAAGATTTTGCATTTTTCTTTCAAGCTATATTGGATGGTAATAATTTAATAATTTATTAGGCTTTTTAAACCCCGTTTAAAGACATATATACAATGCTCTTGCTGGCTTTTGAGAACAATCGCGATTTGGCGAATAAGAAATAAAAAACAGTTGTCAAATGAAAGAATGTTAGCAAAATAAGATTTGTTGCGGAACACTGAAAAATATACCTTTAATCCCTTCATGTTTCTTTTCAATGTGTTCTAAAATATCACAATTTTTTGTCATTGCTTACAAAATAGAAATTCTACTATACGCTACAAAAACTATTAAAGATAACTGCATTCTAAAGGTTTTTAAAATGTTTAAATGTTTCAAACATTGTTTTAGCAGCAAATTGCTATGAAACTTTGACTCTGATTGATGACTTTTTATCAGTTATAAATAAAAAATTAATGATTAATCAATACAGGGTTCGCACAGACTCCTTGGACTCCTTAGAACTACTTAGAAATGAAAACGTTCCCAAGTAATACTTAGAACTACTTAGAAAAACAAAATACTCCTTAGAAACTCCTTAAATTGTATTGCAGTTTTGCACGCAAGCGATATTGCTCCCGAAAAAGAAAATAAATCGCGATTATAAAACGCACGGTAAACCATTTATGCACGTCATTCATCAGAAGCACAGCAGTGATTGCAGGGATGCCGCGGACGCGCTATAGCACGTAAAATACACAAAAAATAGGCGATGGGGCGCAGTAAAATAGCTCTTACGCGTCCCGTGGGACGCGTAATTTCGTTAAAAAAACGCATAAAAATGGCGACTTTCGTTAAAAAATTGCGAAATAAGGACTATTTTTCGGAAAATTTCGTCAGATTCACGAAAAAATGGCTAATTTTCTCAAAAAATTTCGAAAAAATGCAGAGATTTCCTCAAAAAATCGCGAAAAAAACGGCAAATTTCGTCTAAAAATCACGATAAAACGGCAAATTTTGTCAAAGAATACGCGAAAAACGACGGATTTCGTCAAAAAATCGTGATAAACCGGCAAGTTTTGTCAAAAAATTTGGGAAAAGCAGCAAATTTTGTCAAAATTTTTCGATAAAACGACAGATTTCGTCAAGATACGCAAAAAATGGCCAATTTTGTCACAAATTGCGAAAAAAGGCAAATTTCTTCAAAAGATTCGCGAAGAAATGGCTAAGTGTGTCACAAATCTCGAAAAAAACCGGCAAATTTCCTCAAAAAAGTGCGAAAAAACAACAAATTTTGTCAAAAATTCGCGATAAAACGACAGATTTCGTCAAAAAATCGCGAAAAAACGACAGATTTATTGAAAAGATTCGCAAAAAAATGGCTAATTTCGTCGCAAAATCCCGAAAAATGGCTAATTTCCTTAAAAAATCGCGAAAAAACGACAAATTTCGTCTGAAAATCGCGAAAAAACGGCAAATTTCGTTAAAATATTTGTATAAAATCGGCAAATTTCTTTAAACAATTCTCGAAAAACGTAAATTTCGTGAAAAAAATCCCGAATAAACGGCAGATTTCGTCAAAAGATCGTGAAAAGACTCAAATTTTGTCAAAAGAGCACGGAAAAAAAAGTTAATGCTTGAAGTGAATTTTCCTGTTCCAAAAGCTAATTTTCTTGCTTCAAAAATTTTTTTTTTTGCTGCTCTAAAAACGGATTTTTGTGATTCACTATCCATTTTTGACTGCTCCAAGTCTTTCTGAGTAAATGTGACTCAGGAAAACATCCATTCATTAAACAAAATGTCTCATTACTTTACCGAACAAAAGTATTCTTTTTTTTTTTTTCCAGCAAAAATGTCTTTTTCTATAAATCAGTCTTGCCCCTTTTTTTTAAAGAAATGCAAACAATATGATTCTTGTTATCTTCTACTTTCAAATGTTCAATGTTTTATAGTTAAATTTGTATCTTGCAAATTTATTTTTAAAGAAGTAAAGAAAATTATAATTATTTCTTAAATTATTGTTTAAAAGGTTTATATAAGTATACTAATAAATTAATAGTTTTTTTTTTTCACACAATGAATATTTTCCTATAGAAACCTAAACTTATAAGATAATTTAATTATAAATTTTTATGCTTTAGTTATTTAATTATCAAAAAAAACAAATACTGATGTGAATGTTTAACATTAATTAACTATTAAGTACAAAAAATCCTCATGACTTTCTAAAACTCAAATTATTTTTCTTGCAAATGCTATTTAAATATGATTTGAAAAAAACCTGGTTTAAACCAAAAAACCTGGTTTAAACCAAAAAAACCAGGTTTTTTGGGTTTTTTTTTTTTTTAAAACCAGTTATTATACCAACCCTGGATACTTCACACTACTGTAAATGGCAAATTCGATGCCACATTTTAGCAAAACTTTTTTCGATTTGGCGACTGATGCGAATACTTTTGGTTCTAATTTTACCGGCACAGAGATAGTGATAAATTAACAACAGAGAACTATTTATCGTACAATCCTTTCTGTACCTTTGGCTGTCGTTAAACCGAATTTATGTAACCGAGTCATTATCTCTATAAATAATTAAGCGATTGAAAATGAAAAGCGACATCAATCATACAGTTACGGGATAAGAATCCTAACTGTAACCATACACACAAAAAAGAGCAGAAATTGAAAACTCGCAGTTTGGCGGGTCTGACTATTCATTTACTCACCAAATGAAGCATTTTGTCGCGATTTGGTGCAATGGTGAGTGGCATCTAGAACCCTACATATATAATTTATAATAGGTAAACAAAATACATTTTTTCTACAATTTCAAAATACAGCTCACTTGGAAATGTATTCTTAGATCGATCCATGCAATTGGGATAAGGAAATGTGTGAAATGAAAACAACAAACTAAATTATAATAGCATATTTAGAGAGTGTAATAGTCACGATAAAACATAAGATGAAAGAGAGGAAAATCAAACAAATAATATATTTTATTCAAAAACAAATCAACCAATAAACCCTTAAGTATCTTAAGTAAAAATTATAAAAAAACAATTATTCAAATAATGAAGTTGCAGTTATAATGTGTCATCTACAAGCAGCATAAAAATGCCTCTTTAAGAGCAATCTTTAAAAATTAAATTTGAAAGTAGAGAAATAGATTTATAATAATTAGAATTAAAGTGATTTTAAAGCATTACAAGAGAAGCAAGCCGGAATAAAATATCTTATGTTGAAATTTCGTCATTTTTCGAGGTCAACATTAAAATAATCACATTTTCACAGATAATTCTTTTCACAACACTATTCTAATACTGTTCATGCATTTCCCACAGTTGATTTCATTTTGTCCCATTTGAGTCATCTTTTTTCAGTTAGAGGATTCTTGCTGAGTGATTCCACAACTATTTTCGTAACAGTATTTATAGACTCATAGTTACCAATTTCTCCAGATGGCGACAACCACTGTATATCAAAGTTCAAATTTCCCAGTAATGAATATTTACTTAGAAATAACAACATTCCGAGAAATGGTCATAATTTTGCAAGAAGGATTGTAATAAATATTATCTTCACAATGTAACCAGAATCATGTGTCTTGACTTAATTTTGCAACATTACTTTAAACTATATATTTTTTAAAGCAATAGCTACATAAAGATGGTAAACCTATTTCATATTTTTCTGAGTATGTTAAAAGACAAGAAGAAATCAGATTGTGTGATAAGATAAAAAAATATACTATGAACAATAAAAAAACAATGCTTGAATTTTCGGAGGAAGCTGGCATTTTCCCTCAAATTAGATTATAGATAAGCAGCTAACAGGAAGTGAGAGAATTATTTGAAAACGATGTATTGTACATATTAAAAAGAAATAAGAAACAGTTTTTTTTATTTTATTTTGTGTCTTTGATACATTAAATACAAGTTCATCATACCAATAATTCTATAGAGTTTTTTATAAAATGAAAGTATATTTTTATTTCTTTTATAATATAAAAATTTTTATATGTATACATTAAAATTTATAAAAAATTATAATACATCAGTTTAAATATTAATACACCATTGATTTAATAAGATAGTATATAAATCATAATTCTAACACATTGTAATTTAATTGTTAAAATAATAATATATGAATTGAACTACACTATTTAGAGTTAATGTTTCTTTTTGATTCATAAATTTGAAATTTAACTTTATAACGTTCTAATAATTTCTTTTAGAATCACAAGTCATGTAGTTTTCCTCTAACTACGAGGGTGACTATTTTCATACAAAAACTAGAGTATTTTTTATAGATTATTCTGCAGAATATATATTTATATTTTTATATAAACTCTATTCACATTTCTATCGAACTATTAAAATTATTTCTATGCCTTTTAGTTAAAGTAGCTTATATAAAAATAAGCTAAAATTTTATGGAATTCTGTAAGAAATTTTTTGTAATGGTAAGGTAACATCTAAAAACCTTAACAAAAATATCATAAAAAGCATTAATCATTTTAAAATTTTCCAACATTGTTTAAAAGTGTTCATGAATTCAGTCTGTCTGTCTGTTTCTTGCCTGTCCTTTCTCATATGTGCCAATTTCTGGCTTTTTTTAAAATCAAGAAAATATACTTTAAATCTGAAAAGAAAAAAAAATGATTGAAATTAAGTAGGTTTTAAATTACTACTATATTTAACGTAAGATATAATAGTAATCTTCCAAGTCCAATAGTCCAATCTAAACAAACTTTCAGATTGGAAATACATTTATTATATATATTAAAATCCAGAGGTTGGCGACTATGCATGCTGTAACTCACATAAATCTATTTGAATTGCCATGCAGTTTATATAAGTAATTGAGGTTTACCATGAGCATTCTTTACAGAAAATGAAGTGTCTAATATTTATAATTCATTTTTAAGATATGTTTGTCTATATATATTAGGGTGTTTCATTTTTCCAAAGGTGTCATTACGACCAGAGTCTGAGAGTTCTAAAAGGTATGTTATGCCGAATTTCAAGAGGATTGGATAATATTTAGGTGTTGCACATATTGATCACTTTTATCTCAAATGTATGAAATTTCTAATATTGGAGTGTTGGGTACTAATGGGCTTCTTGTGCATTTCTTTTATCTTTAGAGGTAATTGAGCTTTAAATTGGGAAACAAACAAGAAATTATGTTGCTAGAAAATGTACCTAATGGTGAATTTTTTGGATTTTGGCTAACTTCAAAGAGATTTGTATTTTTAGTTTTTATTTATCATTACAAGGAAATGAAAGAAACAATTTTCAATGCTGCCAAATCTACCAGTACTAAACTACAGGAAGTGTAAATAAAATCAGAGTTAACTTCTGGGACCGACCGATAGGGGACATCTCCATTACCACAACTCAGAGTAATATGATTTACTCCTCAGAAAATTTGAGATTTTGTATTTTCAATGATCAAAAATGGCAATTTACTTCCCAGAACTGTATAAAGTCTGTGGGTTTCACTTGATAAGAGATCATCTATGACAATGCTGGATAAAGAAAATATCACTGTTCAGAACGTAGTCTTGGTTTTTGACCCTACCACACTAACCATTTTTCAGTGTCTTTAATTTTTCTACTTTCTCTTTTAAATTTGTCCAGTTTTAATTTCTCTCATTTTTTCCCTTTTCTATTTAGAGCCCAAGGCATATGGGTCATAAGTAAAGGTGTTTGATGGGGCTCATGGTCATTTAGCAGCAACTGCACTTTGCGCAGGAGAATAGGACTGTTTGGGATATAGGTTAGAGTCGTGGACGAAGATAGGCCTCTAACCATGGTGGTACTTTCTAAACAAACAATGCGTTAAAATGGCTAACTACTCCAAAATGTTCGAAATGACGGAAATCATCCAAGGGAAGATTTCAAAAAGTTATTACAACTCTCAAAGCTGTATTTAGAAGGATGCTCTGAAAATGACTTCAGTTTCAAGATCTCAGTGGCTTTGCATCAAGCAAGCTGGATAGGAAAGGCAATACATTACACTTACAAATTGCTTTCATCACAAAACAGGTGAAATTTCTCAACAAGAATCAAAAGGAAAGAAATTGGTTGTGCATTTTATCAGCCTCATATATGCTTACTTTTGGTATGAAACAATTGCAAGTCCAAAGAATGATTCGGATATACTAGAGCTTCTGACAACTTAATTAGATGCATATGTCAAAAATAGTGTTTCAAAGTAGCTAAGAGATACCTTTGGTATACTTCAGAAACAATCATAGATTGTGTTTCTGAATTTGGTTACTTTGGACAAATGTACCATTATTCATATCGATAAGGAAAATATGACTAAAAATTTAGAAACAAAACATACTAAGAAAAAGGAATTGAAACCATTAGAGGGGAAAAGCCTAGTTTTTTGTAGGAAACGACCTAAGCCATTTCTTTACTAATAAAGGAAAGACTTTCTTTGAATTGTTTAGGATCCACAATGTGAAAGAATGCATCAGTGACAGTCTAAGAAATCATGTGAACACTTCCAAAGTGGTCGTTGATACTACAGAAAGAGGAATTGCTCAGATAAAACAGAATTTTAATGAATCGGTCAGGGAAAAAAAATCTTTTTGAGGGTAGTCAAGAATCATGGAAAAAGACATTACCAAATGAACAAAAGAAGTGATAGCATCATTTAAATTTTACTAATATAATTCATGTTTTGCTTTTCAAACTTTCTATTAAACTTAGTGTCAAGTTTTAGTATAATTTTAAGTTTGTGTTTCCTTGTTTTCTCAATAAAAATAATTAACATTGATATTGAAAAATTGTGTTTTTGTCTGCTTTTAGAAAAGCAACCAAAATGTGCAACCTCTAAATATAGTACAAAATCTTTATAATGCTATTCTCCATATAATGCACAACTTCTCAGATGTAAACAATCAGCTTTGCAGCGAAGAAGCATTTGAATTTCCACATTGGAAAAAAATGCTACTGTCTAGGAAACTAAATTTAATGCATTAGTTCAGTCGTATCTCCTTAATTTAGAGCTTTTTAATGAAAAAAAAATTATTATAACAGTAAATGTTTTTAAAAATGAATAATGTAATAATGATTTGGGTCAGGTATATTTGGGTAATTTTTTAAAAGTAAATTTAACAAAATTTGGAATGATCTATATCAGCAGTTCCCAAACTTTATTGGTATGTGATACACCTTTAAGTAAAAACAATTTTTGCAATCCACCTAACAGAATGATATTTATAGTTATGGAAATTGTTGTATGACATGTATAAGCTATCGGTTATCATATCCTACGGAAAAAGTAAATGTTCGTACGAAGTGCACACTATCTATGAAAACAACAATTCATAATTACAATCCATGTAAGTGAAATAGTAATTAACACAACACATAATCTAGAAAGGTATTTAAAGTGCATTTAATTGCTATCAAAACATAACTTTACAATCAATGTGTTTTCTGGCACTAATGTTTAACAATGAAAGCATCAAAATCAGGTATAAAACTTATTAATTTCAACCTTAAATAACTTTTAACATACAGATTTTTCAACAGTTGTTTTTCAAAAACAGCCAAATACAAATAGCATGTTTACACGAATATGTTGCATTGAACTCCATCAAGGATTTCAAAGCTTATTTAAATGTTTCTGAATATTCCGCTCGTATATTTCTTCATATGGAAATTAATGAATTTACACTGAAACATTATCTGCTGGTGATACTGTTATACATTTTTTTTACAGATAAAATACAAATTATATTTTTGAAACAAACCTCAAAAAATTTCCACAACCCACTAAAACAGTGGCTGTGATCCACCTGTGGGTTACAACCCATAGTTTAGGAACTGCTGATCTATATACAATACAAAAATTTATAATCCGGATAAGGAATGATATATAAAGATACTCTAATGTATTTTGATAAATTTCAGACATACAGTGCTATATTTATAAGGTAAATTAAATGATGCATGAAATGTGATCCATATAATACAAAATTCTATATAGCACACAACTTTGCATTTTTAGGCTTGTGTTATATAGGTCTTCTACTGCAGTGATATACAGTTGAACCTCGAAAATCCGGAACCGTCGGGACAGCGGCGATTCCAGATTTTCGAATTTTGGAGGTTTATTAAAAAATCTTTTTTTATGGCTATATAATACCGTAAAATCCCGTTAATCCGCTCTTCCCGATCAACCCCCCCCCCCACTTTATAAAGAATTTGAAATTTTCAAAAAATTCCGAGAAAGCGCCCTCCCTCCCGATTCTCAAAGGTGATTGAGAGTGAGACGAATCATTATGAATTGAATGAATCATGAATCTTTGTTGAAATGTGCGTTTTTTCAAGATTTTTTAACTGATTTCATGCTTGTTTCGGCTTTCTTTTTTTTTTTACAAATTTCTCCGTTTTTTCTGTATTTTTTGACAGAATTTACTTTTTTCTTTTTTTTTTTTAAACCAAAATTTTTTCAAGTATTAAAATTCATGATTAATTTAACGATTCATTCATTTCATCATGATTCATTACTGTAAATTTTGTTTAACGCTTTTTAACTTTTTAATTTTTGTAATAATAAAGTCTTTAATTAACGGCAAGTCATTACAATATTAACCAGAATATATCTATATATATTTTTTTAGTATAGTTATCAGAATTTAACTGCAGTTGATGAAGATTACAGCTATGTCTTATTTTAAAAATTAATAAAACTGAAATCGGACAAATGTCCGGATTTTAGAGATTTCCGGAATTTGGAGGTCCGGATTTTCGAGGTTCAACTGTAGTTGTAAAAATAACAGATGATATACACTCTAAGCGGAGGGTATACTCTCAAATTAGAGTATACATACTATAGCTTTTTTGAGAAACAGAGGGTATATAGCGTTCCTTAAAAAAAATCCAGAAGGTTACGGCATATACCTCCATGTACCTTCCAATACATCCCAGTTCTAGTATATTATCCAGTCTTCTTGAAATTTAGCATCTATATCTTTTACATCACACAGACTCAGGGCATAAGCAAAATATGCCCAATATTTATATTTTAATTTTTGCTTTACAAAATTAAACACCCTAATATATGTATTACCTTTTTATGCTACAAGTGTATTCAGCACTCAGTTGTCAGTTTCACCATTTATTGTGAAATTTGTCAAAATTAAAAAAAAATAATAAAAAGTTTGCCCATCTTATGTACCTCCAAGCATGATCCTACCATGCTTATTTGAAATTTCCATCATTTTTTTTAATAAGTTTTTAAAAAGTATGCAGCATATTGGAATTATAAAAAATTGTTCTACCCTAGTGTATACATTTGAAGCAACTAGACAATTTGTTGCATCACAGTATAAGTAAATAGGCTAAAAACCTTTCATCAAATTCTGTAAAGGAAAGATGAACATATCAACATATGACATACCTATCAACAAAAAAAGTACACAAGATTTCTGTGATAGAAAATTTTGCTGCCATGAGTATTGTTTTCTCCTCATTTCTTTAATTATCAATTGACTTAACTAAATGGAGAGAGCGCAGTTTTCTAATGCAAAATTATGATAAAATGTGATCTAGGTGGTCACCATGGCAAGATATTTAAAACAAAACTATAACATTTTATTTACAAAATGCATTTTTGTGGTGACTTTTTTATGAAAAAAATGTGGTATAATGCTTTTTTTAAAAATAATAATCACAAAATTTGTCTTTTTTTGAAAAAACAAAATCGTACCTTATTAACATGAAATTTCGTTTAACACAAAATAATACTGAGATCTCATCAGATAATCCTGAAAATCTGTGTATCATTTGCTCTAGCAATGAACTGTAGTTTCTTAAGGGGGCCAATCACTCAACTAATGAATTCCTTTCGCTAATGTAAAATTTCTGGAATTTGATGCATTCGTATATTTAAAATATCTCTTGGGGAAATTAATATTTTTAACTTCTATATTTTGTATACACCTCTTAAAAAAAGGCTCTGTTTTCTTATTTTTGAAAATTTTTCTACTTAATTTTCTAAGACGTGTTAAAATTTCACTCACAGATCTTTAGCTTTTAACACATAAAATATTAAATTAAGCATATATTTTAGAATATTTTGAGAACTAAGAGAAAAACATCCTTTAAGAAGAATACACAGAAGGAAGACATTAAATTTATTAATTTTCCCAAGAGATATTTTAAATATATGAATGCATCAAACAATAATAGATTTAATATTATGGAGAAGAATTTCAAAGCTGTGTGAGATACCAACCGTCTTCACTCACTTGAATTCACCTGCTTAGTAATGTTAAACTAATGGACAATTTATTTTGGAATTTCTTGTTTAAATTTGAATATTTTTAAACTTTTTTTTTTTTTTGCCTAAGACAATTGAGGTTGGTCTTTAATTTGGCTATTTTTTTACTTTTTCGATTTTGATTGCAATTTTTTTTTAAAGTTACTTATAATTTCGATACAGATTTTGAAATTTTATATACCTTTTTAAAGAAAATTTACAATCAAAATCAGAAAAGTAAATAATTTTTATATTAAAGATGGATCTCAGCTATGATATGAAAAAAACGGTGAAGTGAAAAAATTTTCCTTCAAACACCATAAAATAAATTAACTGTGCAAGGCCTTTCAAAAAAACATTGTGTCTCCAAACCCAGAGAGGGGTTTGGGGACGCAACATGCGTCATACAATTTAGTTTTGGGGGGAGGGGAGATTTTTAATTTTTTAATATTTCAAAATTTAATTCCAGAAATGTTCCTGTTTTCTTTCGTTAAATTCTAGATAAGGGCAATAATAGCTCATTCTGCTATTCTCATTTCGCTATCTCTTGAAGGTGCAGTAGATTATAAGTAGAATATAATTTACAATTTGTATTATGTTTGGAAGGGGAGGGGATATGGTCACCAATGCATGTGTCTACTATGAATGTAGCAGCATGACTGAAATGAAGAGGCAGGAAAGAGAGCAAGCTGAAGGAACAGCCAATAGGAATTCATAGTAGATGCATGTCTTTTTGTGCCTGTCGAAGAAAGACTAAGTTTTTTTTAAACTTCTCGTGCAACTAAATTTATTTTATGGTGTTTTAAAGATTTTTTCTGTTCAATTTATTAACACCAGCTTCAACTTTTTATATTGAAAAAAAAATGTCGTTTAAAAATATTCAAATTTAAACAAGAAATTCAAAATCAATCTGCCCACTGAATTAACATTATCGAGTGGGTGCTTTCAAGTAAGTGAAGAGTCCCCTTACGTGTATGCATTCTTATATGTAATTTTCGATAAATTATACAAAGGTACTTTATGTGATCAGTTATTAAAAAAATATTTAGTTTCAATTGAGCAGAGTACAATCAAAATCAATTTATGAGCAACACAGTGTTTTAAAAATAAACATGATTTTAAAAAAAAAATTCAAATTTATATGCTATATTTAAATTGAAATTTGTATAATATTAAACTATGCTACTTAAGGATAAACAATAAGAAAAAGCGAAATTATCAGTTGTAAATAGAATATTGTAATAATGATTTAAATGACTCAATAATAAAACAGCAAAAATGAAAATTGCAACACAAAAAAATTTGCGCAGTCACTATCAAAGAGGAAATCGTAGAGTTTTTAATTGAAGAGTACCGAAAGAAACTAACCTACCTTAGCATTAATTTAATTTAGTAAAGAGGTTGGATTCAATAAATTTAATTTTAAAAAGTTACCTGTGATAATACTTCAGTGGAATAGAAAAGACGCCAATAGAAGAATGAATCATGATCTCAGTCATGATTCGTTGAAAGTGATTCTTGCATATCGATTAAATTGCTCAGTTTTTAAAGCGAAAAGATTAACGAATTTTGAAAATGCTTCCTATTTTCTTTTATAAATAAGTATTTTGTTTTGTTAATAAGAACTTAGTTCGACATTTCTATTTTATTAAATGAATCCAATAATCCAATAAACCAACCAATGATTAAATGATATATATGTGTTATTGTATTGTTTTTATCAATAACGTTTTGGCAACATAGCTATATGCTTTTCAAATTAATTAAGATAGCCGGAATTTGTATGTGTTGTTTAATGTCGATTAAAGCCTACGTTTTCGTTATAAAGGTTATAAATGTTTCGCATACTTTTATTACATTACAATTTAATCGACATTAAAATTTACTATTCCTAAATTACGTACGATGGATCAACTTTTAAAACCTGAAAAGTTTGATATCGATCCCGCTAGTATTGGTGCGGCGGCTAAATGGAAACATTGGAAACAAACCTTTTCTAATTTTTTAAGTGAAATCAATAATATAACTGAAACAAACAAGTTGCCGCTTCTTTGCAATTATGTTTCTGCTAGTGTGTTCCTTCATATTAATGATGCCGAAAACTATGATACTGCTATTGCTGTTTTGGACTCTATCTATGTTACCAAACGAAATGAAATTTTTGCCAGACATTGTCTAGCCTCTAGAATACAAGAAAGTGGCGAATCTGTTACAGACTACTTACAAACACTTAAGCAACTCAGCAAGGACTGTAACTTTAAAGCGGTGACGGCCGAGCAATACAAGTGTGAATACATCCGAGATTCGTTTATTAGAGGTTTAAGGAATCCACGCATCAGAGAGCGTTTGTTAGAAAACTCCACCATTACCTTAGAAAATGCTTTTGATCAAGCTAGAGCTTTGGAACTAGCCGAATCTCACTCAGCTTCGTACATGAATACTTCACATCATATGCCTGTGGCTGCAACGGATCCTTCGAATAACGTTACTGAGGATAATTTTTCTGCTGCTCTTAAGCGACATCAATCTGGAAAATGTTTCTTTTGTGGAAATGGCCGACATTTACGAAATCTATGTCCTGCAAAAGAGGTACTGTGCAGAAAATGTGGAAAAAAGGGCCACTATCAAAGAGTATGCCAATCAAAACCACTGCGCATCTCCCATAACACTTCTGCATCAATTCACACCTTAGCTTCAGTACCAATCTCACCTAGTTGCCTTCAAAAGTCTATTACTAAAGTGCAAATTAATGGGGTAGAATTGAATGCGCTTATTGACACTGGTAGCTCACTTAGTTTTATAAATGAATTCCACACTAGAAAATGTAAAATAAAAGTTAAACCATACTTAAGCACAATAACGATGGCTAATTCCTCTCTAAGCTCAGATGTTAAGGGTTGCGGCGAAGTTAATATGAAATTAAATGACCATGTGTATAATAATGTAAGAGTACTAATCATGAGAAATCTCTGTGCAGACGTTCTTATTGGTCACGATATTCTGAAGGACCATTCTCTTATTGAAATCCAGTTTAATGGCGAGAGACCTCCTCTCAAAATCTGCTCCCTAGCTGTTGCTCAAGTGCCACCAGTCTCACTGTTTGCTAATTTAACTCCAGATTGTAAACCAGTAGCTACCAAATCTAGACGTCAATCTTTGGAAGATCAAAAATTTATCGCTGCAGAAGTAAAGAAGTTGCTGGAAGAGGGAGTTATTGAACCCAGTAATTCTCCTTGGCGTGCTCAAGCGTTTGTGGTAAAAGGAGAGCATCACAAACCTCGTATGGTAATTGATTATTCTCAAACGATTAATCGTTTCACGATGCTTGATGCTTATCCTCTTCCGAAAATTGAGGAGTTAATCTCAAAAATATCGAGATATGAAATATTCAGCACTATTGATTTGAGAAGTGCATACCATCAACTACCTATTAACGATGCTGAAAAGCATTATACTGCCTTTGAAGCTGATGGTAAATTATATCATTTCCTCCGCGTACCTTTTGGAGTCACTAATGGTGTTGCATGCTTCCAGAGATCCATTGACAAGATCATTCAAGATGAAGAGTTGGAAGGTACTTTTCCTTATCTAGATGACGTCACTATCTGCGGAAGAAATCCTGATGAACACGATCGAAATTTAAAAAGATTCTTAGCAGTTACTAAAAAATACAACTTAACTCTAAATGAAAAGAAGTGCAAGTTTTCTACCAAGTCTGTAAATCTATTAGGTTACACTATCCAGAACAAGACTATCAAGCCTGACCCGGATAGGCTTGCTCCCTTGATGAACCTTCCTGTACCTGACAATGCAGCATCTCTCCGAAGAGCATTAGGTATGTTTGCCCATTATTGCCGCTGGATACCAACATTCTCAAAGAAAATACGTCCATTACTATCAAACAATGCATTTCCTCTTGCAGAAGAAGCTGTAAATGCATTTAAAAGTTTAAAGTTAGACATAGCGAAAGCCTCATTAGCCGCAATCGATGACAATATTCCATTCAGAGTAGAGACTGATGCATCAAAGTTTGCCATAGCAGCAACTCTTAGCCAAGCAGGACGACCCATAACATTCTTCTCAAGAACACTAAACAAATCCGAATTGAATCATTCAGCTGTTGAAAAAGAAGCATATGCCATCGTGGAATCTCTACGTTACTGGCGACATTACCTGATTGGCAGACCTTTCGAAGTATTTACTGATCAAAGATCTGTCTCATTTATGTTTGATAAACATCATTCTAGTAAAATCAAAAATGAAAAGATCTTGCGTTGGAGGCTGGAATTGTCGTGTTTCAAGTTTGATATAATTTACCGCCCTGGTAGTAAAAATGCTAATGCAGATGCATTTTCAAGGATAACTGCTGCAATTAACCCTGAAGTGAATTTAAAACAGCTGCATGAAGACTTGTGTCATCCTGGAATTGTTCGAATGCATCACTGGATTAGATCTAAAAACTTGCTCTTTTCCCTAGAAGATGTGAAAAGTCTCGTAAATTCCTGCCCTGTCTGCTGTGAAGTAAAACCTAAATTCATTAAACACCAAGGAAAATTAATAAAAGCAACATCTGCATTCGAAAGACTGAACATAGATTTTAAGGGCCCTTTACCATCAAATTCAAGAAATCGCTTCCTCTTCACTGTGATTGACGAGTACTCAAGGTTTCCTTTTGCCATTCCCTGCTCTGATGTCTCCTCAACTACAGTGATTAAGCATTTGAGTAACATCTTTTCAATATTTGGTATGCCAGCATACATCCATACAGTTAGGGGGCCATCTCTCATGTCTAGAGAATTAAAAGGGTTTCTTACTGCACTTGGTATAGCAACTAGTCGTACAACTGCCTATAATCCACGAGGTAACGGACAGGTCGAACGCTATAATGGTATCATTTGGAAAACAATTCAGTTGGCATTGAAAACTCAGAACAAGAAAATTGAACTGTGGGAAGAAGTCCTACAATCAGCACTCCATTCCATGCGTTCACTATTATGCACTGCAACTAATGAAACACCACACGAACGCATGTTTTCTCACCCTAGAAGGTCACATAATGGAAGTTCAATACCTACTTGGCTTACTCAGGCAGGACCAGTGTTGATGAAAAATCATTCACGTACTAATAAGTATGAGCCCATTGTACAAGAAGTTGAACTTCTGGAAGCTAATCCAGAATATGCTTACGTAAAGCTACCAGATGGACGTGAGACTACTGTGTCTATCAGACATTTAGCTCCAAGAGGGGATATCATCGAAAATACCTATGAGAGTAACGGTGAAATGGAGCCATCCGTTAACCAGAACGAATGCTCAGAGCTTGATGGTCATTCGAAGCAATCGACAGAGATTTTGAAGGGGACCGAAAGGAATACGAAAAGAGGTGCAATGCCTGATGAAAATGTTTTACATGAGCAACCTGAACAACCTGAACAGAAGCAACATGAGGTACCTGAACAGAAAACTGATAATGAACGATTGCGTCCCAGTAGACTGAGACGTAAACCTGCATATCTGTCGGATTATGTTGTAAACTAACTTTTTGGTTGGGGTGAATGATATATATGTGTTATTGTATTGTTTTTATCAATAACGTTTTGGCAACATAGCTATATGCTTTTCAAATTAATTAAGATAGCCGGAATTTGTATGTGTTGTTTAATGTCGATTAAAGCCTACGTTTTCGTTATAAAGGTTATAAATGTTTCGCATACTTTTATTACATTACATTATTAGTGCGTGTATGATCATTATTTCTTTAAACAAGATTCATTCACTGTGTTGGCGTCTGTAATAAAATGGACAAAATGTTTTTTACACTGTGACTGTAATAATAGAAAATTTTGTTAATCATTGTACTGACCCATCTTCATTACTGAATAAATTAATGGTAATGTATGTTTCTTTATTTATTCTTCTTTATTTATGCGGAAAATTCTAGAACTTGTGTTTTGATTGTATGATGATACAAAATTTTATGTGTCACAACTTGTATTTTTTTTTTTTTTTTTTGCATTGATAGTCATTTCAAATATTTCGTAAACCGATTTTGCTAGCCAAATATTACTATCGGGACGATTACTTTATTTTTGAATTTAAAAGTGTTAAAAAGTTAAAATTAACATTATTTAAAACAAACTTTTATTTACCTAAACAAGATTTTTTTTTCAGAAGTAAAATACTTTATAAGTAACTAATATGCACTATAAAAATTATGTAAAATGTCAACATATTTTTCAGCAACCATATTCACTGTTCGTTCACAAAAGCCTATTTTTTTTAACATTTGCACAATGCCATTTTTTATTTTATTAAACAAGTAAAAGTAAATTGTATATATAAAAAAAACTACCAATACATTTTGATACACATCACTGTCTCTTTTGCTATCTCTATACATACATATATAAACACTCAAAGGCATTCATTAGGTTTATTTTCATAGCTGTTTGTATCATTTTTCAATAAATCTTATTTCCTAAATCCCAAATAGTGTGGAGTAGCGAATAACTATGAAAAAATGTGAAAACATCTATAATGGTAAAATAAAACATTTTTTTTTTTATTATACAATATTTATTATTAACGTGTAAGAATTATTTAGTAAAATTTGATTAAACATATATTTAATTGCATTTTATGAATTTGAAAATCAACTGTCATTATTTTCTGTTTTATATGTAATTTACAATTTTTCTTGAATATTACTGTTGTTAAGTATGTTAGAGCAACATTAATTATAAAATCTTGATTCAGTAATATATTTAGTTGTAACTACCGTTTTCCAATGTAAGTATTTGTAATGCTTTGTATGCAATTTATTCACTCTTTTTTAAAAAAAAAAGTAATATGAATTTGTTAATAAAAATTTTGGTACTTAAGTATTAACGCCACCGCAGCAGAAATTGCGCTAATGCATCAATAAAGAACAATTTTGTTAACAAGTGTAAATTTTCCATTTTTTGGATGAAAAAAGTCCAGGCCAGGATTCAAACCAAGGATGTATTGGCTGAAGGCGCCAGTGCTCTACCAACTGAGCTATCCCACACACGAACACTGGAGGACTATTTCACCCAATTATGGTGATAACCTTTTTCACCCAAAAATGGAAAATTTACACCTGTTATAATTAATTTATCAATTGAATAATGGTGTATAAAATTAATCTAAAACAATCTTGTTGTTTGCACCCGCACAAAAAAAATAGCATCAAGAAATTAGCAAAAAAAAAAAAAAAAAAAAAAAAAAAAAAAACTACTAAAAAAGCACTAAAAATGATGTCAAAAATCAACAAACAACAAGGCATCCAAAAGATACCTGCATGCGAACAACAAGATCGGTCTTTATTGGCACATTAGCGCAACTTCTGCTGCGGTGGCGTTAATACATAAGTACCCAAATTTTATATACTTTTGTTATTTTACTTAATCCATAAGTATAGTAAGTTACTTGGTTGTTAAGTTATTTTACTTCTTCCATTTTTCAAAATAAAAGAACATTATCTGACTTCCAATTTTAAAATTAATTACAATCGTTTGCTGTGTTTTGTATGTAGTTTTTGCGTGTTTATATTTATGCTATTCAGGGTGCTTGAAAATTCAAGCAACAAGTCAAGTAATTTTCTTTTTTAAAAATAATAGCAACATTTATTTATTTTTTCTCTTGTACATATGTTCCTGGGTATAATATATGTGAAATTTGGAAATTTGTACTTAATAGTGTTCCTGAGCATGATGTATGTGAACCTGGAAAATTTAAGCTTAGAGTTGGGAAATTCAAGACATTTTCTTAAAAAAAAAAAAAAAAAAAAAAAAAAAAGCTATTGAAATTTTTATTGTTTTGATGTTTATGAAAAGTAAACATGTTAAATTATTGAAAGAAATACAAAAGAAACCATCCACATTTTATCTATTACAGTAGACTCTCTTAAATCTCGCTACCCTAAAATCCGCACATAATTTATGGATGTAAATAATGAAACATCCAGTTCAGATATAGGTATAAAATTTGAGTTTCTAAATTTTATATCAATTCCATATATATATTTTTTTTTAATTTGTAATTTTTGTTAATATTACTGAATTCATGTTTTTCATGAAGGAAGAATAAATTTTTTTTTGGAGAAAACTCAAGATATTGCTTATATTATTGGTAATTATAGGGACGGGGGGAGGTCTCCAATAATGAACTTGGAAAATTCTAGCTTTTTGGAAGGCCTTTTTACATTAGAAAAAAAATGTAGAATGCATATGATTTTTTTTTGTTTTGATGATTTGTTTCTAATTATAAACAAGTTAAGAAATCAAAATATAAGAAGAAAACATTTCAGTCTGTCATTGTGTGTGCCTTGTCTATGAAAATATCATACATTCACCAGATAATTTCTCCATTACTGTCCATCAATACTTGATCCATATTGTTTATTTTCTGCAAAACTGTGTTCCTTATCAAGTTTCATAAATATCACAATATTTTCTATACATATATGATATTTTCAAGGTAGTCAACTTATCGCTGTTTATAAATATTTCAATCATTATATAAATTAGAAACTAAAACATATTGAACATAACTTGAAAACTTTTAATCAAACATCATATTAATAGTGCATTTTCTTTTGACTTCAAACAATATTGGAAATCAATTAAATGAAAACAGATACAACTTTTTTTATGTACTTATATGAAGCTTTAAAAAAAAAAAAAAATTATAGGCTTCAGTATCAGGTATTGAAAAATGAGAAATTTAAAAAACAATTTTTTTACTAAATATTTTGCAGTTGAATTCACAAATCTTAAGTTAATGCTTGTTGCCAAAAAAAAGCGTTATTTTACGTCAGATCTCTAAAAATAAAATAAAACGTTCTGCTGAAAAGATATCCTCATGTCGTCTGGTTAAACCTGAAATGAAGCTTTCTTATTTTATAATTTTGAATGTAACATTCAAAATGAAAACGCGGAATTACATTCAAATGTGAATTAGTAGTGCACCTTTATGAGGCAGACTGTGTCATTCAATAATTTAAGAAAAATTC